>JAHLJS010000009.1:1557263-2138328 GCA_038502445.1 Eremochloa ophiuroides | reverse complement strand
TCGGAGCTTCAGCAGCTCGAACGCCACTAGAAGATCCAGCCTTTTCTGACACCGGCTGTTTTCTCCCGAGCAGTTCTTTGGGCCAGTGTCTCCTCATCTTCTTCGTCAAAAGACTCTCTTTCTTCTTCAAATAGTTTAGTAGAGTCGTCTTCGGCACGTCTCTGGTGATAACTGTGCATCGCGTCAACTCGGCCCGGCCAGTTTGCGGTTGGTACATCGGAGAAGTACACCTTTCGGTCCTGTCCATTTATCTTCAAGAGATCAAACAGAAGTTATGGTATAAGTCGTATAAGTACAGTATGAGCGATGGAAGTGCCGGGGCAGTTCGGAACTTACCTCTGGCGGGGGATTCTTCAGATTAAAAGCCGCACTTTGGCCACGGTTGCCTATATGAGAGCCTTTTCTAAAATATTCTTCCAAGACTTTTTTAACTTGGGCTTCGGATAAATCTCCGGATGAGCACCTGGTCGGATCTTTCCGACCGGTAAATTCAAAGGCAGGATGAACTCTATCCTTGCAAGGTTGGACGCGACGAAATACAAAATTGGTAGCAACCCCAACTCCATTCAGGGTTAAACCTTGATGATTTCTAGCAATTCGTTTACTTGTCCTAGCTCCTCTACATGCGGTTTCTCTGTCCAGCTATTCTGTTTTTCTGGAATCTGATCCACGGCGCACCGGACGCTTGGTTCATGATTGGGGATATAGAAACTCTTGTTCCAGTCACGCACACTGGTATTCAGAGGAATCTGGAGGTAATGTGCGGACATCCGGTCACGCATTTTCAGATACACTCCACCAGCAACTCGAGAACCTGTGCCGCTCGATTTCACAAGAACGAAGAGATGGCGGAACAAATTGAAGTGTGGGAGAATGCCAAGGTATGCTTCGCAGAAGTGGATAAAGATGGAAATCAAGAGGATAGAATTGAGATTCAAGTGGCACAGGAAAATTTGGTAATAATCAAGTAACTTGCGAAGAAACGGATGGCATGGCAAACCAAATCCGCAGGTAAAATAATCAGAAAAGACTACTATTTCTCCAGAATCAGGCATTGGATATGGTTCACCTTGTGATATTCTCTAGCCTCCGGTCACCTGGTCAGGAAGGAATCCCCAGGCCACGAGCGCATCGAGCTGCGATCTTCCCAATACTGATGGTTGCCGTTCGTTCGACATGCGGAATTCCCCCGGTTGTGCCCTCCTTCGACTTTTTTGATTCACGGGTGCTCTTCCTGGTGCCTGCCATAGCAGATCTGTGCGGGGGAGAGGTGCATTCGATGGTTTTTCTGTGGCGGCGGCGTAGAAAAATGGAACCCTAGACGGCGATGGAGGAATAGGCGGAGACGGATGTGTGTTTTGGGATTTGAATGCGCAAGAAGATAAACCAACTATTCCCTTTTTCTATTTATTCCTTTGTCAAATGGCGCAGGGGTATTTTCGGTTTACAAATCGTTTGTTGCAGAGAAAAGCACCTCTCGGATACTTCGTCGTTTTCATCAAGCGTTTCCAAGCAGCAAAGTTGCTCGGGTACTTCGTCGCCTTCGTCAAGCGTTTCCGAGCAATAAGGACTACTCGGGGACTCCGTCGTCTACTTCAAGCGTTTCCGAGCAATAAGCACTGCTCGGGGACTCCGTCGCTTTTGTCAAGTGTTTCCGAGCAGCAAAGCTGCTCGAGGACTTCGTCGCCTTCGTCAGGTGTTTCCGAGCAGCAAAGCTGCTCGGGGATTTCGTCGCCTTCTTCAAGCGTTTCCGAGCAATAAGCACTGCTCGGGGACTCCGTCGCCTTCGTCAAGTGTTTCCGAGCAGCAAAGCTGCTCGGGGGACTTCGTCGCCTTCGTCAAGTGTTTTCCGAGCAGCAAAGCTGCTCGGGGATTTCGTCGCCTTCGTCAAGCGTTTCCGAGCAATAAGCACTGCTCGGGGACTCCGTCGTCTTCTTCAAGTGTTTCCGAGCAGCAAGGCTGCTCAGGGACTCCGTCGCTTGCGCCAAGTGTTTCCGAGTAGCAAGGCTGCTCGGGGACTCCGTCGTTTTCGTCAAATGTTTCCAAGCAGCAAAGCTGCTCGGGGACTTCGTCACCTTCGTCAAGTGTTCCCGAGTAGCAAGTTTGCTCGGGAATTTCGCCTCCTTGTCAAGCGTTTACGAGCAGCAAAGTTGCTCGGGGATTTTGTCATCTTCATCAAGTGTTTTCGAGCACTAAAGCTGCTCGGGGACTTCGTCGGCACTTCACAAGATCAACAAGGATAAAGATTTTGACCCTGACACCACGTGACTGCGTCACCTACTATCAGGCTCGGGGACTAAGTGGATACACTTCACCTGCCGGTGAAGGTATTGGCTCTGTCCTGGTAAAAGTGGATACACTTCGCTAAAGAGAAACTTTTTTCAATTTTTTCTGAGCCCCTTACATCCGTCTGGTCAAGCAACACTGAAGGTCTGCACCTCTCGACAAATGCAAGGCGCTCGGGGACTAGCTGTGGGGGTATAAGCCCATATACCCGCATAGTCATACTTGTCCCCAAGTCTACCGAACAGGCCTGAACTACCAAGGACACGTCGCCCATACGATCTCCAGGAGATCGCGTCTATCCGCCGAGTCCTTGGCGGGCAAGAAAATAGCTTTCCTAGGATCTAGCCGATTGGTTTTCCCAGGTCGATTAGGATTGTAATATGTTATGTATGGCAAGATCAACTTGTAACCCTGCCCCCCGGACTATATAAGGCGGGCAGGGGGGTCTACTCGATTCATCTAATCTACTAGCAATACAACACAGCAGCATACAGGACGTAAGGTATTACGCCTCATGGTGGCCTGAACCTGTCTAAATCTCTGTTCTGCACGAGTTGTGCTCCCTCATTCGTCTCAGGCGCACCCTCACCGTCTCATCTACTACCGCGGGCATACCCCTCGGTAGACTATCGCCGGTATTCCGTCGACACTTTGTGAGCGAGTCATTACCCCCTTGAAGGACTCCCTATTATGAGATCTTGAGGATGAGTTTGTAAGGAGTGGAGTGGTTCTTCTATCAACCACTTGAGGTGGAGGATGTGGAGCATCAACATCTTGTGCTTGTGCCTCAACTTCTTCTTGTGTGATGTGGGTGTCTTCATGTGGATCCACTCCATCGTTGTCTCCATCATCTTGAGGCACATTTGATGAAGATGGTTGATTGATCACTTGCACATCGTCACCATCATCTTTAGGCTTGATGTCTCTGGTTGGCATGTTCTTCATAGCCTTCCTCAATGGTTCATCACCTACATCATCAAGATTCTCATGCTCTCCTTTAGAGCCATTAGATTCATCGAACTCCACATCATAGGTTTCTTCAACAAGGCCAGTGGCATTGTTGAATACTCTATATGCTTTGGACTTCAATGAGTAACCAATAAGAAAGCCAATATCACAACGTCTTTGGAACTTCCCTAGGTGTTGCCACTTCTTGTAGATGTAGCATTTGCATCCAAACACCCGGAAGTAGGAGACATCCGGCTTCTTGCCATTGATAAGCTCATAGGGGGGTCTTCTTTAGCAACGGTGAGGGAATAGGTGGTTGGATGCATAGCATGCGGTGTTGATTGCCTCCGCCCAAAAACCTCTCCAGTGTGTTGTACTCATCAAGCATAGTCCTTGAAGGGTGATCAATGTCCAGTTCTTCCTTTCAACAACTCCATTTTGTTGCGGTGTATAGGTGGATGAGACTTCATGCTTGATCCCAACTTCATCACAATATACTTCAATGTTTGTGTTGTTAAATTCTTTTCCATTGTCACTTCTAATCTTTTTGATCTTCACTTCAAATTCATTTGTGCTCTCTTGGCAAACTTCTTGAAAGATGCGGCAACTTTCGGTCTTGTCATGAAGAAAGAACACCCAAGTATATCTTGAAAAATTCATCAACAATCACTAAGCAATAGAGCTTGCCACCAATACTTGCATAAGTTGTTGGCCCAAATAAATCCATGTGAAGTAGCTCTAATGGCCTTGAAGTTGATACAAATGCTTTGGATGGATGTGTATTTGCCACTTGCTTGCCGGCTTGACAAGCACTACACAATTTGTCCTTCTCAAATACAATATCTTTCAATCCTCTCACATCTCCTTCTTCAATAGCTTCTTGAGTGTGCTTATCCCAACATGTGCAAGCCTTCTATGCCATAGCCACCCAATAGATTGTTTGGTGAATAGACAAGTCTTCAAGTTAGCATCTTCCGAGTTGAAGTCCACTAAATAGAGGTGATTGTACCGGAAACCCTTGAATATAACTTCATTGTCATCTTTCTTGGACACAACCACTTCTTCACTTGTAAATAGGCATTGGAAGCCAAGATCACACAATTGCCCAATAGATAGCAAGTTGAAGCTCAATGAAGCAACTAGAAGCACATTGGAAATAGAATGATCATTTGATATTGCCACTTTGCCAAGCCCTTGAACTTTGCTCTTTGAATTCTCACCAAATGTTATCTTCCCTTGGTCTTCGTCATTCTCTTCTAGTGAGGTGAAAATACAAGCATCACTGGTCATATGTTGAGTGCATCCACTATCAATTACCCAATGAGATCCACCGGTCTTGTAGTTCACCTACACACAACAAATCAAGCTTGATGTTTAGAAACCCATACTTGAGAAGTCCTATCACAAGTATACTACTCTAGGAAAGTAGAGAACACAAAGTAAATGCGGGAATGTAAATAAGTTAAAGAATGCAAGCCGAGTTTTTCCTGAGGTCTCGGAGAGTCGGCACTCCACTAGTCCTCGTTGGAGCACCCACGCAAGGGTGTAGCTCCCCCTTGATGCTTGTAAAGACTAAGTGCTCCCTACGGGCTGATCCTTTGCCTCTCTGGTGCGGTGGATCGCCCACAACCGCTCAAAAGCTTGGCTTGGGCCACCCACAAGCTCTCCAAGCGGTCACCAAGCCTCCGATCACCACCGAACCGTCTAGGTGATGCCGATCACCAAGAGTAACAATCAAGAACTCTCACTTGACCAAGAACAAGGCCAAAGAGAGTGATGGATGCACACAAATCACTCTTGATCACACTCTTGGAAAGAAGCTCAGAAGCAAGTGGGAATCACTCAACCTCCCTAGGGCTCTTGCACTAACACCAAGTCACAAGGGTTGCTTCAGCCGAACAAATGGGCAAGAGAGCTAGAATGAAGCCAATGGTGAAGTATAAATACTCCCCCTCTCCAAAACTAGCCGTTTATACTATTTTTAGCAGTCTGTGAACCGTCGGACTGGATGAACAGTGACACCGTCGGACCAAACCCTGCCAGTCCGACCCTCACACGCGTCCTGCAGTCAACACTGTTTCAGAGGAGCGTCGGACTGACACCAATGGTCCGATGACAACCGTTGGACCAGCGTCCGACGCCCTCGTGCTCTTGGGTGAGCACTGCACAGTGACGCTCAACATCTAAAACACGGAGCAATGGTCTGACGCACCCCGTCAGACCTAGTTCGACGCACAAATCCGCTCTCGGGAGCTCTCTGTGTAGAAATGGGCACCGTCGGATGCTGGGCAATATGGTCCGATGACCATCCCAGCAGCGTCCGACAGTCTCTGGTTTGCTGGGATGCAAGCAGAGGTTGCCATGTACCGTCAGACCCTGAACATTGGTCCGTCGACCATAATGTCCATAGTTCGACGCTCTCAAATTGATCAAAACTTCGCTGAATCGAAAACTTTCCAAAACAAAGTTTGATCCTCTCTCTCTCAATAGTCTCCCTGGGCTGTCTAGAGCTATCGCTACTAGAAAATCCCCCCTGTAGCTACGCTGTATTTGTAGCGCCATCGAAAGCGTCTCTATATTGGCACGTAGAGATGTTATTTGGCACGATTTTAAGATCGTATCTAAGTGTCACGATATTTAACACGCTTTGAACGTTAAGAGATACCTAAACACATTTTTTAACACGTTTTTGAAATCGTATTGAAATGATACGGAAATAGCCACACTTTCAACCGTCAATAACCTCTACACACGTTGTAAAGCGTGTCTCAAAATCGTCGATAGGCACCTAGAAATGCTTTTTGACGTGCAACTAAAAATGTATAAAGTTGACGCATAATTAGACATGCTTTCAACGCAAATAGCATGAAGACACGTTGTAAAGCGTCTCAAATAATTGTCCTCATGCACATAGATATGTTTTTATATGCGAGACCAAAATATCTCTAATTGATATGAAATTAGATACGCTTTTACCATTACTAGCTAGTAGAGGCATTTTAATGTGTATTAGAAATTTCTTCTTAACCATGTACAGACGTTTTTTCGATATGAAATTTAAAACGTGTAATCTACTGAGGGGACTATAAACTGACATGGCATATTAATCATATCAGACTCGATGTGGCATATATTTTTTAATAAAAAATAAAAATAAAAAATAAAAAAATAACAAATACAGTAGGACGAGAACCGTAGGAGACTAGGAGACGTGTAAGAAACAGATAAGAGGTAGAATGAAGTAGATGGGATTTTCTACAATATATGCTCGGATTCATCAAATTTTATCATAAGTGGTTTGATATTGCTACTTCAATGGTCACTACCACTGTTGTCAAAAAAATGGTCACTAACACTTGCACGCAACACAATAGAAGTAGCTATTTATAGGAAACCTGGGACCCACTTGTGAGAATCTAAACCACTGACAATATGTTGGCACAAAAAATAGTTCCTCGTGCCCAACACACCAGCGAAGCCAGAACGACCCTAGAAAGTGGACGGAGCTTTCGTAGATCCAGCTAGAAAAAATTAAAATACAGCCGAACAGTCCTTCTTCTGAAGACACCTGGGTAGGCTCGAGAAAGAAGGGACACCATCTTCAGGTAAGACAATTCAGCTGTTAACACCATTGCGTTTTATTATATCATTGACTGTTATTTTTGTAGAAATCCAATCGGCTATTCCCACTCTGGCCATAGAAATACCAACTGATACTGCACCAGATGCTGGGAAACAAGTGGGCCACAGAGGCACCAAGACATCCAGAAACCTCATCGGCTCTTCCTGCATCAGACACTGGGAAGGTAAAATCTTACCAGATTAACCGATTGCTCTTAACATGCATCGTCTGACAGAATCATATACCAAATGCAGGCACTGCAGATTTCATCTCCCAGCTACTCCTTTGATTTAGAAGAATGCTGTGACAAGAAAGAGCTAAGTTCCAGATCTCTAAAACTGCCTAAGCCAGATTTCAAAAATCAGGTAAGCGAGCTCCTTCCTCGGCTGGAAGAAAATTTAATCAACCTCGCTCTGAATCCTGATTCAATTGATCAAGCTATCCAACTACTTCAGCAACAAGCACATTCAGTAACCTTCAACCCCTTGAAGCAGCTCACCAAGCTCAAGAATGAAACTCCAAGGATCACATCTGCACATGCCAATCTGACAGAGCTGGAACAGTTGAAGAACAGCAAACTGACCAACAAGTAAGAAGGAACTGGACTAGCCAACCAAGTTAAATCGCTGACAACTTCGATCAGTATAGCTGAGTCAGAGCTAAAAATGCTGAAAGCCAAGCATGACCAACTAATGAAGGAGCTTGAAGAAGTAAATTCTGCCATCACCCAACACAAAATCACTTTATCAACAGTACTATCGGCATCAGCCAGAAGAGAAAGCAAGTCAGTGTCATGGTCGCTGATGGCAGGGCAATTCACCAGCGCCTAGCTCTTCTGAAGACGATGGCCGATGAAGATCAAGCATTGATACAAGCCGGCCAGATCCTTCATTCTGAAATTATCTCAACCATTCGATCGATGCTAGTCTTGTAATGCTTTCCTGTAAAACTTACTTTGTACAATGTATATTCGTTCTGTGTGTAGCCTCTAACAATTTCTTCTACTTCAAAGCCGTAAATTGGCTATTTTTACCCGTCTGCTCTACAATCGGCTAAACAGACAGACCCTCTTGCCATTGTCTCCAAGCATCGATCCAACAGCCGATTCCGGGGTGCCTATTCAAAACAACCGATCGAATGGCAACCGATCGCGGCAACTGTTCCGGATTCAAGAAACGTGACTTAACTCCAGCATAAAGTCCACCGCGTCATCTCGTCTCCTGAGGAAACCGCCTTGATGCCTCCGTCTTATAAATATCCGGTAGGCCTGAACGAGCAACTGCATATGCCATTGGTCCTTACTCGCCCGGCCTTCCTTCTCTGTCTCTTCGTCTTCAAACCTAGTTCATCCAGTTTCAAATCCTCCAAATAGCCGGCAACGGAGATCGCGGCAAGCGCCCGGCAACCGATCCAGCCGAGAGCGACGAACTCCTTCATCGAATCCGCTCTCTGAGGTCAGAGGCCAACCTACTGGAGACGATCCTGAGGTAAGATTACTGTTCATCTTGGCGCATCTACTCAAATCCGAAACTGATTGTCATCACTCTTGTAGCAATCCTCTGACCATCGGCGCCGGGGGCTCTGGAGCCGCCACCGGGCCTTCACTAGCAGCTCCTGCGTCGGGCGGCACTACCCCTGCGGCCGCCGGATCCACCCCTGCAACGGGTGACGCTGCGTCCTCATCTCACGTGCCAAGGCCCTGGGTGACGAATCGGTAGCTGGCCATCTACAGCAGGTAAGTCGATCTGCACCTATGGCGTTGGTTCCCGGTTTTCAACTCTGACACTCTTGGTCTCTGCCATTCTTTCAGCCAGCAACGCGTCCTCCACCTGCCATCGGGCGCGCTGATAGGCGAGTCCTCACGAGTGCGTCGCACCGTGCCTCAGCCGATCCCTCAACAGGATCCGGCTTCCAGTGCCGCCTCCTGAGAGGGGTCCAGATCCGGGTCTTCCTCAGGCTCGGCCAACTCCTACACCGTCGACGATGGCCGCCGCTTCCACCATTAGATGGTGGAATACCATAACCTCTACTCAGAGGCTACGAAGGAGAATGGCCGGCTGCAGGGCATTAACGAAGCCCAAGCAGCCGCGCTCGCCACCACCGAGACCAAGGTGGCGAACATCCAGGCCCACCTCGCCGAGTCGGATGCCGCGGTGGCAGGTAACTTTCTAGAGTCATCCCGTGATGAGTCGATGAAGATTCTTGTGCTAACTCTTTCGTTTCTTGCAGCCCTGATCGCGCAGCTGCAGGAGTTGCGCGTGGCCGCCGAGGACGCCGCCAACGTCATCAATGCTTGTGGCGAGACGCTGGCGCAGAGGCTTCAGGATGTCTACCACCGAGTCCGTCAGGTGGCCATGGCTGGCGTCCGTCACGGCGCCACCGGCGCTCTTGTGGCTACACGACTCCGCTCCGGCATCGCCCTGGAGGCCATCGAGCCTGGGTTCCCGGAGAGCCAGGACATGGGAGAGGCCAGTGCCCAACTGGTGGCCTTCTTCCCCCATGCAGACGGGGTCGCGGTCGTCACCGACGCCGAAGATGTCATTGCTAGGGCCACCAACAATGATGTCTAGAATGTATCAGACTGTAATATAAATATAATCAGAAATCAAACTCTGTTGAGAACCAACAATCTGATCTTCATATGTCTTACATTCCTTTTTATTATTATTTTTTGCTCTAAAGGCGATGCTTATCGCATCGGCTGTTACAGCCCATCGAGTGTACAATGTTTGTGCTGAAGGCGACTCGTTAAAATAAAATCGGCTATTACATGACTTCTATTTTTTTCCTGAAGGCGATCCTCCGCTCAGAATCGGCTGTCAGAGCCAGATTCAACGAATCGGCTATCGACCCCCGACTGGAATGCTAGAGTAATATTTCTTTAAATACCTCCCGCTGATCGCCCTAGCAAATCTTCTCCCTTCCAAATCTTCAAGGATGTAGGCGTTGCTGGGCGCACACTCCACAATTCGATACGAGCCTTCCCAATTTGGAGACCATTTGCCGAATCGACTGTCCTTAGTACTAATAGACAATATAACTTTCCATACTAGCTCTGATTCAACAAAGCTCTTGCTTCTCACCTTGGTGTTGTAATATTTGGCTACCCGTATGTTGTTCTTCTCAATGCACTCTAAAGCTTTGAGCCGATGACAATGTAGATCTTCAAGGCTGTCCATCATGATATCTCTATATTCACCGGCTTAAGCTTGTTTTGTATTGTGACGCGCCGTGTTTCAGACTGGATCTCCCATGGCAGGACAGCAGCGTGTCCATAGACTAACTCATAGGGCGTGGCCTTGATCGATCCATGTTGCGCCATTCGGTACGCCCACAGAGCCTCACTCAATGTCAAGTACCACCTCCTGGGAGTCTGCTCGATCTTCTTCTTGATGACCTTGATTAAAATCTGATTTGAAGCTTCAGCCTGACCATTGGCTTAGGCATAATAAGGCGAAGAATTATAAATTTTGATGCCCATGTCGTCAGCAAAGGTCAGAAACTCATCTGAAGTGAACATTGTTCCTTGATCGGTTGTGATGGTCTGAGGTATAACAAACCTGTAGATAATGTGATCCTTCATGAACTCTATTATATCACCAGATGTAACATTCTTCAGAGGCACAGCTTCTACCCATTTGGTAAAATAGTAAGTTGCAACCAGTATCCACTTGTGACCTTTGCTCGATGGTGGATAAATTTGGCCGATCAGATCGATTCCCCAACCTCTGAACGGCCATGGCTTGATGATAGGATTCATAGCTGAAGTAGGAGATTTCTGCACGTTCCCAAATTTCTGGCACTCTTGGCAACCCTTGTAATATTTGAAGCAATCTTCGAGCATTGTTGGCCAATAATAATCAGTCCTTCGGATGATCCATTTCATCTTGTGAGCTGATTGGTGAGCACCGCAAACTCCTTCATGAACCTCACTCATCAGCTTTGCGAATTCTTCTACCCCGAAGCATTTTAACAGCACCCCTTCAACATTCTTATAGTACAAGTGACTATCTAGCAGCACATACTTGATAGCCTTGTATCTCAACTTTCTACTGACTCTCTGAGAAGGATCCGCAAGGTAACTTGCTATCTCGCCCCACCAATCATCAGCTGATTGCTCGGTGTTGAAGATTTCCTGCATGGACCTGTAGCCCGAGGCGTTATGGACCAATCGATTAGCCTCTTGATTTTGAGCTCTGGGAATATGATAAAGCGAGACTGCTATAAATCCCCTGATCAAAGTTTGGCACTGATCATGATAGCCTCTGAGTATGTCGTCTTTACATTCATATAGGCCGAGCAATTGGTTGATGACTAGTTGTGAATCTCCGAAAACCTCAACTACATCGGCCTTTGCTTCATGCAGAAGCTGAAACCCCTTCCAGATCGCCTCATACTCAGCTCGATTATTTGTCACCGTAGGCCCAATCTGGAAAGCAAACTCAAAACGTTGTCCTCGAGGTGATATGAGCACCACTCCAGCACCCCCACCTTGCTTGCAAGATGACCCATCGAAGAACATAGTCCATGGTGCTACGTCGACCAGACTGACAGTGCCTCCATGATACTAGGTAATGAAATCGGCTATTGCCTGACCTTTGACTGGTTTAGCCGATTCAAACCTCAAATCGTACTCAGAAAGTGCCAAGATCCATTTGTCAATCCGCCCATTCAGGATTGGCATTGATAACATATGCTTGATCACATCTGCCTTAGACACCACCACACACTCGGCTGACAACAAGTAGTGCCTCAACTTGGTGCATGAATAAAATAAACACAGGCACAACTTTTCAGTCGGTGTGTATCTTGTCTTAGGATCCAAGAGCCTCCAGCTCAGATAGAAAACTGCTCTCTCTTTTCCTTCAAACTCCTGAAAAAGGGCCGATCCAATCGTATGGTCCTCGGCCGTCACGTACAACTTTTAATGCTTCCCTACCTGTAGTGGCATCAAAACAGGTGGGGACTTCATATACTCTTTGATCTCGTCAAAAGCTTTTTGTTGTACGTCACCCCATTTGAATTCTTGATCGTCTTTAAGCTTCAATAGTGGTGATAATAGGAGCACCTTCTCTAACAGATTGGCAATAAATCTTCTGATGAAATTAATCTTGCCAAGCAAAGACTGCAACTCCTTCTTGTCAGTCGGAGGCACAAGTTGATCAATGGCCTTTCTGCTCTTGCAACCAATCTCTATCCCCTTGCGATGAACCATGAAACCTAGAAACTCACCAGCCGATACCTCGAAAGCACATTTATTAGGATTCATCTTCAGCCCATGCTTTCTCGTGCATTCCAGGGTAGCCTTCAAATCGGGTAAATGACCTTTGTAGCTCTTGCATTTCACAACCACATCATCAATATAAATTTCAACAATCTTGCCGATCAACTTATGAAAAATATAATTGATAGCCCTTTGATAAGTTGCACCTGTATTTTTCAAACCAAAAGTCATTACAACCCACTCGAACAGACCGATTGCACCGAGACACGTAAAAGCTGTCTTGGGAATATCTTCGTCAGCCATGAAAATCTGGTTGTAACCAGTGTTGACATCCATGAAGCTGATGACCTAGTGCCCTGCCACTGAATCAACCAACATATCGGCTATTGGCATTGGATAACCGTCCATCGGGGTTACCCTGTTCAAATCCCTGAAATCAATACACACTCATAATTTGCCATTTTTCTTATATACAGGGACAATATTTGATACCCATTCGGCGTATCAGCAAGCTCGAATGAACTTGGCTTCCAACATTCTCTCGATTTCGGCCTTGATGTCAGGTAATGAGTCTGACTTGAATCGTCACGAAGGTTGCTTGAATGGCCGAAATCCAGGCTTGATAGGCAGTCTGTGCTCAACAATTGACTTGTCTAAACCAGGCATTTCATAATATTCCCAGGCGAAGCAATCTTTGTATTGTTTCAACAGATCGATTAACTCCCGCCTAAACTTAGGGTCAAGGTTGGCGGCAATGTACGTCAGTCTTGGTCTGTCACCAGGTCCAATATCTACTTCTTCAAGTTTATCGGCCGACGTAAAGCCCTGCCCAAGCTTGCCCTCGGTGCCATCGATCGGATTCTCCATTAATAAAAAGACTCAGAACCGATTGCCCAAACCAACTGTTGACTCTCATCATTGACTTTGATGGAGCCTTCATCTCAAGTCTTGCCAGAAAAACAATCATGATCCCTGGCTTCCCAGTAGGCGACATCCGTCGTAGCAACACTCACCGAATCATCAGCCGGGACCACTTCAACCTCATCACCATGCCACTGGATCACACATTGGTGCATTGTGGACGGCACGCAGCATTTGGCATGGATCCAGTCACGCCCAAGCAATAAACTATACGAACCCTTGCTATCAATGACGAAGAAAGTGGTAAGCAGCGTCTTCTTCCCAACTGTCAACTCGACATTGATTGCCCCCCCGGGTGTTGGAGGAGTTGCCCCCGAAGTCTTTCAGCATCATGTCGGTCTTGATCAAATCATTAGGGCCCTCGCCCAGCTTGCGGAAGGTAGTGTAGGGCATGAGGTTGACTGTAGCACCTCCATCTACCAGCATCTTGGTCATCGGCATTCTATTGACATATCCCTTGAGGTAAAGAGCCTTCAGGTGCCGATGCTTGGGTGGCTTGTCGAAAGTAGCATGCTGTGCGAAAATCAACTTGGCGGTGCCCTGCTCAGACTCTGACTCATCAGATTCAGAAGATACATAACCTTTCCTAGCCTTGGGCGCCCTGAACTCAGCCAGAAGCACGAACACCATCTGTGCATCGGCTATTGCCTTTCCCTTATCTTGAGAGGGCTTTTCTCGCCAGACTTGCCTTGGGCCTCCTTCTGCTTTTAGCTCTCTATTCCTGAGGCGCTGCAAACGGCGTCTCTGACTCCTGGTCAAGTACCCAGGACACCACTGGCCTTCCTGCCAGGCTGGCTCCTAGCGATCGACTAACGCTGCATCAAGCCGATCGTGCACATCTCTTTTTTCGCGCTGATCCTGCATGTCGTGCAGGCGTCCAAGCCTCTCATGCACAGACCGGCGGTTGGTTTGAGACTGCCTGTATTCCCGGTATTGATCACTGTACTCCGGGCAGTTGCGGATAGTCGGCAATTTCAAACCTTTGTTCCAATAGTGTCGGAAAAACAGGCAATACCAGTGCTCTTTTTCTTCTTCCCGGCAGTAGGCTAACTCTTCCTGGTAGCGTGCTTCCTCTTCATCATGGGCCCACCTCCGGTACTCTTCTTCTTCAAACTGTCTCTGGTGATTCTTCTCCCTTTGCCTTCGCCATTTGTTCAATAAGTTGCGAGAAGTCACCCTGGTCTTGCTAGATTCCCCCTGCTCAAGTCGGTTCCAGCTCTGCTCCCTGCTCTTCTTGATCATCTCTAGCTCTTCGGCTGTTATCTGCATGCTTGGATCAACCGACGCATTCCTTTTCGCCTGATCGGAAGTCAGGACTCTTACCTTGCCTGCAGGGGATGTCACATCGACCATGTTCTGGCCTTTTGGGAATGGGAATTTGTCAATCTTCATCTTCTCTTTGGCAAGACTATCAAACTTCAATAGGCTGCGAGAGATAGCTCTCTGGATCTGAGTTCTAAACACGCGGCACCCATTAGTGCTGTGCGTATCACGGCCGTGGTACTGGCAGATGGCTTCCCTTTCAATTCTTCAGGAGAGGGCTTGACGTAATCTGCAGGGAACGAGATCTGCCCAGCACTGACCAGCAAGTCGAAGAGCTTATCCAACTTGTTTGTATCAAAATCATATTGATCTTCAATGCTCCAGTGCTTGGGAATAGCCATGGGCCTCTTGCCCCACTTTAATTCGACAGCAGCAACCTCGTCCTCACCTTCATCTTGTGAATCAGAGTTGCCGACGTACGTGGTGTGCTTGTACTTTGTGTCCTTCCTGAAGGCTTGAGCTTGCAACTCCAGTGCCGAAACCCTCCGCATCACCTGGCTGATATTGTCGAAGTCAGTGCCCACTAGCTTCTCTTGAACGTGCGGGAGCAATCCACCAATGACCAAGTGAGCGAGCTGCTTGTCCGTGAGGTTCAATGAATAGCACACGTTCCCCGTCTATCTGAAACACTTGATGAGGACTGACCCGGTCTCGCTGCTCTTCTGGCGCATGCTGGTCAGATCGACGATAGTCTTTTCCCCAGTACCGGAGAAGAAATAGTTGTGGAACTTGCTCTCTAAATCTGCCCAGTTCAAAATCGACTCCGGCTCCAGAGTGGTGAACCAATTGAAAGCCAGGCTAGTCAACGACAGTGAGAACAAGCGAACCTTGTGAGCATCCTCATACGACACCTCGCCAAGCTGAGTAAGATATCGACTAATGTGCTCCAAGGTGGACACATCATCCTGCCCACTAAACTTGGTGAAGTCTGGCATGTGATACCTAGGAGGCAGCGCCACACGATCAAACCACTCGGGATAAGGGCGTCTGTATCTGATCGGGACTCCTGCCTTCGGCTGCAAGCCGAATTGATCCCTGAGCATTATACTCATTTTGTTCAGCAATTCATCTTGAGGCGACTGAGTATAACCGGGGTGTGGTGTCGACGTGAGATCACTATAAGTGTGCCCGATGTGATAATTTGGAGCTGTGGGGGCATGGTCCTGGCCGGCACGTTTCCAGTTGTATTCATGTAAGCATCGATCTGCTCAGGAGAGTAGTCTCTGTATAGCTTGGGCTACGCAGCTATTTTTGGAGCCGAATCCATCGTCATATTAGGATTTTGAACAAACGGCTTTGGTGGATTCGGCTGTTGCGGTGGAGGATTGGACGTTCCGGCCGCTGCATTTGGGTTGGAATCTTCTGGAGGTATGTTGAAGTATGTTGAGCCTAATGATTCTCAGTCCTGCTTCTTGATGACTGTCTTCATGATGTTATAGAATGTCTGCAGAAAAACATTGTGAAGATGCCCGACTGCCTGATGCGAAGCCGACCAAATGGCGCTGAGAAGATAATCCTTGAACTCTTCTTCGCCCTTGTCGCTGTGGCCATGCAGGATCCACCTTGGAAAGGGATTCTTCTTCACTACTCGACCCTCACGGGTCTTACTGAATGACAGCAGGCAGGCATCAGAAAACTCCTTAATGAGCTGCTCCATGATCACAGCATCTTCAGGCTCGATCTCTTCACGTTTGACCCCGATGACGCCGTCATCCCTCGGAGTGTTGTCCACAGCTCCCTTGTTCTTGGCCATGAGTGAAAACGGTCCCACCGGGCATGCCAAAAAGTGTGTTGGCATAAAAAATGGTTTCTCGAGCTCAACACACCAGCGAAGCCGGAACGACCCTTGAAAGCGGACGGAGCTTTCGCAGATCTAACTAGCTTCAGGCCCAGTCTAAGAGTGCCGATGACTCCCAAGCGTGCCAGTCAATTTAACCTGCAATTGACAAAAAAAAAGATATAATCAGTAACAACAGGGCGGAACTCACTGGTGTGTCCAGATAGTTCTGAATTTTTGGCCTTACCGACCCCGTTTGCAGGCTACCGACTAAAGAGTCGATATCCGGATGATATGAACCGATTTTCATGAAATAAGCATTATGATGTAAAATAACTGATTCTCTTGCATCAATAGTAGTAATGACTTGCATGAGACAAGATATAACATATTTAATGCGCACATGTCAAGTTAATCTGGTCAAAGGATATCTGAATGTAGAAACAGGGCGAAATCGGCTAATTAGCCGATTCGGCAAATACGAGCGACACACAAGCAGATAAGACATGCTTAGATCTTCAAACCAATACATTTAACTCAATATTTACAACAGTGGGGATCGAGCGGATCGAGGCAGCCATAATATAAACTATGATTTAAATCTATCGATCGTCGAATCCAAACACTATTCATCTTATTACTTGAGTGCAACTCGTTCACAAACCGGATCTAGATCTATCGGCTATTGCAAGCATATTCGATTTATCAATACATAAACATGAAACAATTATCATTCATTGAACAGATAGATTTAAAGATATAAAGCCGATATAAACAGATCAAGATTAGGCAAATTTGGTGAGTGATACATGCAAATAAACAAATAAACTGAAATATCACCGGTAACTTGATGAATCTAACTAAGATGCCACTTTTAGTTAGAGCCGATAACTAATCCATGCACATTAACCAATTTAATCTAAGCCTTCGTCCACCGGATGATGCTAAACATAGATTAAATAAGTAAACAAGCATGAATCGATAACTAATCCTTATTTGATCTAAGTCCACGTCCACTGGATGACGCTAAACTCAAATCAAACAAGAATCGACCTTGATCTACAAAGCTCCCATGTCCACCGGATGATATTAAGGAGAGAAAGCTTAGCAAGATATGACGGTACTTACAAACAAGCTTGCATCCACCGGATGACACTCAGCCCGTTCGAAGAAACTCGCCGGAATCTACTTTACTCCTACTCATAAGAGTTTGGCCGGAGCCGAAAGGTGTGTTGTATTGATGTGAACGTACGTATACAATGACCGGACGCTTATATTTATACCCTGAGCTTGACAAGACAGAGTCCTAATCGAATTATAACTCAAAAATAGATATGGAAACTAACAAACTTTTCTATTCTAAAGGTAACTTGGAGTCCAATCTTCCCTTTCTAAAACGGACTCCGAACGTGATCGCTTCCCGGCGCTGAAGACTCGTGCTGACGTCATCAATCGACTCTTGTCTTCAACCACGCTATCTTCGTTTCAGTCCAACAATCGATACAGGACCCGATCGGCTATTTCTCAGCCCTTCGCATAAAAGACTTTGCTTCCCGAAAATTGACTGTCTCTGCTCTTGGCATCGGCTATCCATTTCCAGTCTAAATTTTAGTGTAAACACAATCATGAGTCCTGTAAAAAAAATTCTTCATGGCGCATAGCAATCGAACTTGGCACCTGTGGAAGTAAATCAAGCACGACCCACTGGGACAAGCATTTTTTTTTCAAGCACGACCCACTGGGACAAGCATTTTTTTCTAGAATCATTTGGTACTTTTAACATTTTATTCCTGATTTTATTAAAAAAGAAAATATAAAAAAACATTCTTTTTTGTTTTTTCTAGAATTATTTGAGACTTTTAACATTTTACTCCTGATTTTACTAAAAAGAAAGGAAGTACAAAAAAAAAAAAAAGTGCCGCGCACAGTTATTGAACAAGGCACCTTACAGAAGGAAACCAAGCAAGCCAGCCACCAGGCCAAGCATCCTTTTGTATTGTTTTGGAGATTATTTGGTCCATTTAACAATTTTTTCCTGTTTTTACCAAAAATAAAAAATAGCAAAACATTTGTCTTACAGAGGGATCGATCCTCATCAAACCTCTTAAATGAGAAGATTGAATATTACCACCATATGCCGTTCATCAGATTGTTCTTTACACCAATATTGTATTTCCAAGCTCGGGGTTGCGCAACATGGAAGCAAAGTTAATAACATCACAAACGACATTTTATTTTGTAGGTAAAATAAAACACGAATGCACTATATATACCTGATGATCGGACTGACATGTCATTCTGAACTTGTAACTCAAAACATGATCTTTTTCTTTTAATCTGTACTCAAAACTTGTAACTAGTTTTTTTCTCTCATACTGACTTCAAATGCGATGATTTTTTTTCCTAAAACTTTCTACAACCATGCTCTATCAACTCATTTTATTCTTACAACTATTATTTAGGTCCACTTTTCATGTGACTTTGTTTAAACAATTAAAATTTTGAATTTCAAAT
This sequence comes from Eremochloa ophiuroides, assembly GCA_038502445.1. Lineage (NCBI taxonomy): Eukaryota > Viridiplantae > Streptophyta > Magnoliopsida > Poales > Poaceae > Eremochloa > Eremochloa ophiuroides. The sequence continues at coordinate 2,119,713 of JAHLJS010000009.1, read as the reverse complement.
TATGATAACTTCAAACGATATTTTGAAATAGATTTCGAATGGTAAAATTGTCAACAACAAAGTGATAGAACCGATCAAGATTTACAATTTTTATTTTGGTCATTTTTCCATATGGCAAAGTGGTGTACACATTGTTTACAAAATTTGCATCTCTCATACAGTTCATATGAGAGACTACAAGAGAGATATGTCAATTTTCTAAACAAAGTACACACCACTTTGCCGTATGAAAAAATGATCAAAATAAATGTGGTAGATCTCGATGCCTTATACAACAATGTTGTTGACTATTTTTTTATTTGAAATCATTTAGCGCCGTAAAACTCTGATTGAATTTCTTAGAGTTTGAAATTCAAAATTTAAAATGTTCTGACAAAGTTAGATGGAGAAATGTACAAAACAAAATTTGTTGGTCTCGATTGAGTTCTACAACGTTGTCATTGACAAATGTTTCATTTGAAATCAATTACTACCCCAAAAATATGTCTTAATTATCAAAATAGAAAATAATAAGAAATACTATTTTTTTGAGAAACTAATTATAATTATAAATACTAAAGAGGCAAACGATGTACTCCCTCCGTCCCTTTTTAACTGTCGCTTGCGCTTCCCGAGAAATAATTTTGACTAAATATATATTAAAATACATTAATATTTATGATACATAATTAGTATCATTGGAAAGACTTTTAAATGTAGTTTTTTAACAAATTTATTTGAAGATACAAATGTTGTATGTATTTTTTAAAAATCAAATCAAATTTATAGCACGTACACCAATAACGATAGTTAAATAGGGACGAAGGGAGTAGTAAGCTGAATGCCTGAACCAAAGGCCCAAGTCCAATAGCCTCGCTCCGTCTCCTCTATTGGATGGACAAAATCTAAAAATAGCAGTTAAAATTTCCCTCATGTTGCATCCCGCGCTCTTCCCCTGAATATCTTCGAAATAAGTAGCGCTCCTCCTATTATAAGGCAGAAATCCCACCCATTCCCTCTCTTTCCTAGATCTCGCGCGAAATCTTGCGAGGCCCCTGTGCCCACCCTCACGGCGGCGGTTCCTGCGTGGCCTTCGGCGCCGGCGCCCGTGCGCCCCCAGCGGCGGTGCCCACGAGCTCCCCAGGCGGAGCCGGCGGCACCCGAGAGGACCCCCGTCGCCGGCTCCTACGCGGCTTCCCGCCGGCGGCCCCTGGCCTGGCGGTAGCGCCTGTGCCCCCCTCCTCTGCGGCAGCGCCTGCGTGGACCTGCACGGCCACCCAGTTGAGCCTCTCGACGACGACGGTGCTCCAGGCCAAGGTGCTATGCCGGGCCGACGGTGCTGCAGGTAGATCTGGTGGCATCTCATCAGCAACCAGCAGATCCGGTGGGCACCTCCATCGATCTATTCCTCATAACCACTGACACGACCTTCCCAGTATCTTCTTCCTCCTTCTTGGTCTCGTTTGGGTCCTACCAAATTCTGATGTGTTTCTTTTTCTTCCAGCAGTTCAGTAAGGGGAGCATACACAAGCATGAGACTAGTAAAATTGCTGTTCTGTTTTCAGTCAGTCATCGTCACTGAATTGTTTAGCAATACGTGCACACTACCACCGGAATGGTTGACAAGGTACTGATAGCTATATGTGAACTTACATCTCCACCGGAATTGTGATAAAAAATCCTTGTTCGACGAAGCATATGATACAATCATTCATAAATCCATCTCCAATACGATTTCTCAGTATTGTCTTCACAATTTTCATGGCCGAAAAGTACCTCTCCACCGATGCAGTGGCAATAGGAAGAACTAGTACTAGCTTGAGAAGCCGATAGACCAAAGGAAAAGCCAAATGTTTCTTTGTACCCACCATCAACCTAGCAAGCTCAGAAATAGTGTTCAAGTTGGCAACTCTTTCATGAGCTCGTATGTTGTCAATGTACAAATTAAGGTCACGGTGAAGATCGTTCAGTTGTGTTGAATTGAAATCATCAGGATATAACTTAGCTAACTCCATTAAACTCTCAACTTTGAAAGCCTCAAAACAATTCTTGGGATTGAAAGCAGCGATATGAGTAAGCAGTTGAGAGTTTACCTCATTGAAACGATCATTAAACTCTGTAAGCTGCAAGTCAATAATTGGGTTCAAGCAGTCATATCTATAATGCTGATAATTGGTGCGATTGGTCTTTTTCCTTGGCTTATGGCGATCAATATATTCCTCGTCCATATCCAACTTAGCAATGCCATGCTGTTCACAAAAGGAGTATACGGACTGCAATAAAGAATCCCAACCATCATCGTCGTTGACACCGCCATGGAAAACCCGCTATCATCGTCGTTGGAAACATAAAACCAGGTGGAGGCTTACAAGGACCTCTAATCAAATATTTTCGCCTAACATCATTTTGTAGCTTTTCACCTATGTAATCTGATATCCTCCTTCTATCTGCCGGATCATATGGAAGCTCATCAAAATTTACCTTATGTCGTGAGATTCGTGAAGTGCGTTGAATAGTACAGTTAGTGTTTGCTGCAGGGACATCTCCATCTCTTCTTGCTCTTGAAGAGTCTCCATTATTATTTTCATCATCACCAACTGGTGGCAATTTCCTTTTATAGAACCCTTCCAATTTGCTTTGATCGCCTATCAAATTAGACAATTAGTCATATCATGAAAAATTATAGTAGATGCTAATGTGCAAGCCGTACTAAACTAGTAAATTGGCATACATACCTGGCATCTTGATCCAAAAGACTAGATCCAAAAGACTGAAAGAATCTCTGAATGAAAGAGCACGTCGTTCTTAAGTTCTTTAGTGGAAGTCTAGAACGCAAGGATGAAAAGGAGCCAAGGAAGAGCTTTTTGCCGGTGGCGGCTGCCCTCCTGCCCTAGGCTTTGTGGATTTGAGATGAGAGACTATGAAGAAACGAAGGGACGAAGAGTCGAATGAAGATCAAAGGGCAGGTGCGGGCGTGCACCATGCCGCCAGGCTGTATCGGAGGCCACGTTTGGCATTCTGGACCTATGACTGAGAAAGAAATACGATGGACTGCTGCTAGGGCTCCCAGCCTGCCAGGCCGCTGGGGTCGCAAGTATTTTTTACCAGGATCTGCCATGGAAAAAATTTGTGGGGGTACACGTATGATCGCAAAGTCGTTGGTGTCGGACGATCCCATCGAGTGAACGTAGCTTCGCCACTGTTATATACCTCTAGACTCCTAGTTCTGTATTCATGAAACTGTCATAATGCTGTTATGCAATGAACATTAGTTACACCTGAATCTCTGCATGCATATGAACAAGCATGGTTGAAATCTCTAGTAGCAGGAAGCTTGTTCTCCATTTAGTTGATGCTTGACTGCAGTAGGTTCAAGTAGAAAGCAGCTGCATGACATTATTATGAAGTGTATATCCAAAATATCAGCACACACAACTCACGACTGCCTATTTGTTAGCTTGTTATGTCGATCTTGTTCATGCATTGGCCGGCAATAACAACAGAAGATGCACACTTGTTAATCTTTTAGAATGCGATCAACAGATAACAAAGGCTTATGGTCTAATTAGTTATTCGTGTCTACTTTTGGTCTAGTTCATTTCATTTGCTTGTAAATGCATGTCTGCCGTGGTTCATTTCTGTATATATTTCCCTATGCAATGCAGTATTACAGTTATTATCATATATATGTAATGTCTATCAATTCTGAACGCCAAATTTAGTTACTGCACATTGATAAGTAAAGTCTTATTTTTGTGGCTGCATTGACAGGTGTTGTTCGTGGCATGCTTGTCCCAGCTTTCCAGGATGGATTAGACCTATGTTCCTCCATCTCTGTATCAGCCACAGGTAAGGGAGCACTGACATTTAGTAACTTGTGTTAATTTAGTAACTTGGACGTGGGAACATGTCAAGAAGAGGAACTAGGAACGTCTTTACGTCTAGTAGTAGCACAGGCACTTGTAAAAGGAAAAAAAAGCATCTAGAAATAAATCTGATAAGTGTGTATCACATCTACACTTTCTAACCTTACCCGAAGTCAAGCTACCCATCCAAACCCCTCTTAATAGTACACTCAAAGTAAAAAACAAAACGCAAGACTACTCCAAGTATCTCTCAACTCCAAACGACACTTGGGACTAGCCTATCACCGTCTTGTCTTCCATTCTTGGAAAACCGAATCGATTTTCATCGCTAGGGGTTTGAATCTACATGTTATTATGACCTAACCTCTAGGTTATCCTGCAAAACACGCGTTAGTCATAATAACCTCTTTGTTGTCATTAATCACCGAAACCATTAGGGCCTAGATGCTTCAACCACGATTAAGTTTTATGTAGTAGTGTAGTTTTCACTAAGGTTTGAGTTTATTGGCTAAAATATCTCATCCTTAAAACATGAAACTTGTGGGTGGCATATGCTTAATCTAGTCTAAATTGTTGCCAAGTTCTGATATGATGTATATAGAATTTGCTATGACTTTATTCTAAGAGCAACTTGAAATCCGAAGATTTCATTTTCCAAAAAAACTCAAAACTCAAAAGTTCCTCAGTGATGATTGTATCCTACCAAAGCCATATGATGTTATACTTTGCAAACCATACACTCATATGCTACTTGCTATCATATTGAGCTTTGTCAAACTTTTTGGGACCTAAGTGTAGATTCTTTTCATGCCCTCAAGATCAAGATTCACGTACACCCAGAAATAAAACGCTGACTCTTACACTAAGAGTTACGCAAAACATGCCATTCATCCACCAAATAATCACTCCATTCTTAAGCTATGTTCTTTCTCTCTCAAAATTTCCAAAAGGGATATGGGCTATAAAGAGAAATTAAGAAAGAAAATTCCATGCTTACGAGCATGAGAGAAAAAAATGATGATAATGAGAGAGTAAACAAAAATGGACAAGTGTCCAAACAGTAAAATAATGGTGTTGATATCTACTAACGTTGCCAAATATAACTTTATAACCTTTAACACTAGAGATGAGATTAGAGATGTATGGTAATTAATTAACTGATCATTAGCAACTAGCCACTTATCTATCACCAACATTCTTAAGCATGAACTAGGTTGTCATCCCTAATTATATATGCTAAGAATAAACAAAGGGTTCATCTATTATACAATGTGACTACGCAGAAATATATAAATATAAACTAAGAACAATTTTGCAAGTGGATAGATAATTATACCATTGTAGCATTTTACCTAGAGTTTTACCAGGTTATCGATTTATATTTATAGCGCTGGGAAGGACTGGATAAACTATAATCTATTATATTGATAACAACTATATACAATGAATAAGCGGAGTTACCGATGTCATTTTCTCTACTCATAACAGGTAGAGGTCACAAGATAATAAAGATAAATACAGGTGATAAATATGATCAAGCATCATTAATAAAGGATAAACATCAGAGCACTTTCTAGTCATAGTAATAGCTAGCCAATGGATAAACTAAAGAATTAATATCTAAGGTAATTCTATAACTATGTCAATGAATAACTCTAATTAGTGCAATTATATCTAACAATCATTGTTAGATTAGTCCTATATCATGATCACATGTAAAGGGCATCATCTAGGAAGGATGTAAACAGAGTCATCACCCAACTTCGCGACCATGCCTGCTTACCTACATACGGGGGGTGGACTACAGAGGAATCAACGTAGCTGTCACCTACCCGAACTACCACACGACGCGGCACATCAGGGTGCACTCGCAGATAAACAGAATATCTAGACACCACGTTTACACATTGTTCATCATCTACCCAACAATCGTTTGGATAAACGCTATACGAGCAATTACATGAATTCAATAAGATCAAACTAACTATACTAGACATATAATCAAAGTAGACAATGACTAATGTAATTAAGAACATATGAACTATTAAGAACAATGTTTCCCTAATCATAATGAAGAATACAATAATAGAGGAAGAACTAGAACTATATCGAACTCTGCGCTCCAGACGGATGCCGGGGCTCCAAATCCCGCTGAAGAACTAGATCTCCTCTACTTCTAATCTAACTAGGCTAAAACTATGAACTAGAAGGCTCTTGATGAACTAGTAGGCTCTTGATGGCTTGAATACTTGATGCCTTCGGTGAATGATTGATTGATGCCTCCACGGGGGTCTGCCTCTTTATTTATAGTCCGGTGGGATGAACGTGCGCCGTAGGACCAAACCGACTTCAACCAAGGGCCGAGATGACTCCCTAAAGGCGGTAGAAGAAGACTCCAGAAGGCGGGGCCAAACCCTAGCCAGGGGGCGCCGGCCGGCCCCACCTTGGCAGGGTTCGGGCCTTGGTCGCTCGGGTGTCTTCTGGATGCTTCTAGTGTCTTGATGATGATGTTGCCTTCGCGGTTACGTTTCGTGATTTTTATACACTTTAATCGCTCTTTTATGCTTTTCTAGAATAACCCCTGGAAAATACAGAATATGCAAAACTCATGGAAATTGTCAGTTAAAACCCTAGACTAGTGTGTTTTCATGTATCCTTTTGTGTCTAAAGTTCTAATAAAAGTTGACGTTATCCACCGTCAACAAATAGGTACTTTGATGCCCGCCTCTCTCAAAAAAAGCCCATATTCTCAAAAGAAAGAGAGAAAGACATGCAAAGGAGTATTAGGCTTAGATCCCATACCACACACTTGCACATCTTGATCTAAGTGTATGACTAGTCCCTCCTAGGGTTCAACCTTTGACTTAGCAAAATTATGTGATGCAAGTATGCCCCTTTTCATTCCTACCCTAAATTCCAGATAAGATTTTAGTGGTAGATTGAAAAGAAAGACAAATCAAAAGCCTTTGGTGAGGATCATATACATCCATTTACTAGAGTGACCGAGAGGATCATTCGAGGAACTTAAAAGTTATTTTGCAAAACTTTCAAAACTTCCGGAATAGAAAGTCAATCAAAGAACAAAGGGTAAGCGACTCTGTAAACATCATTCTGACTTTGCAACCGCTCAAGACTTGGAGAGGGCTAATAAGCTCCACAGGTAACAAGGTAGAAAGGATGGATGAAATGCCAATTTATTCAAATCAAAATTGAAAACATTGTTATAAATACGGTACCTTTGAAAAGTAATCGGCATGGAAGCAACTCCTGATCAACAACCAAGTCCTTAGCTTTTGCTCGAGGACAAGCAAAGGGTAAGCTTGGGGGATTTTGTTGGCGGTGCTTATCGACACATTTTACATGCCAACTTTGGTCCAAAAAGGGATGAATCATTACATTCTACACACACATGCACTTACTATTAACATAGTTCCACTTGTATTGCAGAAAACTTGTTTTACAGATCACAAACATGCATACAAGTGAAAATATTCAGAAAGGCGCAAACAAAAAGCAGAAATACGCAAAGAAAAAAGACCAAAAGCCCACCTACACGACTCAACTAGGCCAAATACCACCAGAAGAGAAGCCCAGGCCCAACCAGGAGCCCACCTGCCAAGGCAGAGGGCCAAACGTGCCAGCCAGGGGTCGGTCGACCCCCTGGTGCGGCCGTACCCCTGCTGCTGTCACCTAGGCCGAGCCTCCTCTAGCAGTTCATTCAAGTCTAAGAGAGGGCAGTGCGCTCAGGATCCGGAGAATATTACCCCTAAAACCGCCTCACTCCACCTATTTAAGCAAGGGAGAGAGCCCACTCACACACATCACTCACTTGAGCACATTTGAGCACTACCACCTCTCTTCTTCGTACTTGGTTAGTAGTATAGGAGTAGAGGAGCTAGGTAAAGCTATCTTGGAGGGCTTGGCTCCTTAGAGAAGGCCTTTTGGGTATGAATAAGAAAGATTTGTTCTCCAAGTCCTTGTCCCTATGTTATCCATATAGTTTTGCATATGAACTAGAGTATGGTTCTTATGTTGATACTATGATATATGAACTAGACCATAGTCTCTGTCATTTTATCCTCATATGAACTAGAGAGTACTTCTTGTGTGAATGATATGAAATATGAACTAGGGTATAGTTTCTATGACATATTATTTTCATATAGAACTTTACGCTTCAGTGCTTCATAGCGTTTATATGGATAGAAGTAGAGATTTGTTGAGGTGGTGGTTCATCATGCCTTCGGGTTGATCCATAGGGTCGGGGACCCCGGGGGAGCCTGGATAGGTTCTTGGTACGCAAGCATGTTGGTTCAGTATGAAGGGTCGGGTGAATGCATAGTCCTAGTCCACGGGGGAGGGGATGGCGGCAGGTGGTGATAGCCCTGTTGTCCTTAGTATTCCCCCATGTTCAACTAGGGTGTAGGAGTCTAAATTGTCATATGAGGTTGCTGGCAGACCAGTACTCAGTGACCTCCCGACCCATCTTAACATAACTCTATGACTATACCATGTATTTGTATGAATATACTGTTCTATGCATAGCTGTATGTAGACCATACCTGCTCCATTGGAATATTCTTTTATTCTTTATTCAATTCATTCTTTTAGTCTTTTCTTAGTCCTTGCTCTTGTGTATGTTCCTGTGAGTGTATTACACTATCTATGAAAACCATTTCTATTGCCTGTCATAAACAATTGGTATCTTGCTGCTATCACAACACTATGTTTATGTCCATACTAGAATCAATTATAATCGCCTTCCTTAGTGAACCTATAAATAACGATACTCGGCTTAACCTCCGGGTGAAATGCTACAACGATACTTCCGTGCGCTTGCGGAGATATCCATATTTGCAATGATTTATCGTTGCGGTATAACTTAGTACCATTGCTGAGATCTTCCATTCTTAGTAACATACTAAGTAATACCGACATAGGTGTTTCTAGTATCATCACTATGCATGGGTGTAAACCCCATTCTTAGTTATGATGCTAAGAAATACCTAAGGTATTTCGGGCATAGTTACCAAGGGTAGACGTAAAACTCCATACTTAGTGATAACGTGAAGAAATGCCAACAACCACCTTGTCTTAAGTATTGTTTGTAGAATTTTTATAGGCCATTCACCCTCCTCTAGCCACTTAGGACCTTTCACCCCATGGCACCACACTCCTCCAGGCCCAGCCAGAGGCCCACCAGAGCAAGGCGGTGGCCAACACTCCTTATTATTTTCATCTTATATGAACTAGCACATAGTTTATATGAAATGTTCATAACATGTTCATACTTGTTCTTCATCGTTCATATGGTTTACTTGAGTAAGATTAAGGTTAGGATGGTGGTTCATTGTTCCTTCGGGTTTGCCCATATTCTAGCTCGTTAATCCGTAGGGTTGGAGTCCTGGGGGAGTATGGGTAGTTTCCTTGTACGCGAGCATGGGGCTCGAGTGCATGGGAGCCTGCGGATATGACGGTGCTCCTCGATTGAGGGGTAGGCGGTAGGTGGTGACAGCCTTGTCCGTCCCTCGTAATCCCCCACGTTTGGATATTCGTGTAGGAGTTCGTAAAATCCCCATGGCCAGGCAAACCAGGCCCCGGGACCTCCCCATTCATCCTAGCCAAGTCTTAGTCTTAGTCTTGTAACTTGTATAATTAGCTATTCATTGCATGGCTATATTAGAACAATAGCCTGCTCATTAGGATTATTCTTTTATTCTTTCTTTTACTTTATTCCCTAGAGGTAGCTCAAGAGTATGTGTCCACTATCTACAAATCACTGTTAACCCCTGCAATAGACTTTATTTATCTTGTATACATAAAGGTATTGATGCATATTCAGGCTAGTTTCTTATCACCATTGCCTACCCTTGGGAAAAATATAAATAAGGATACTCTGATAATTCTTCCGGGTAAAATGCTACAACGATAGATCCGTGCTCTTACGCGTATAACATATGTAATCATTAAGACCTATCGGTTGGTACTCCTTAGTATCGCTGCTAGAATATCCCAATTCTAGCATTCCTTGGTGGCATTGGCGGGAATAGACCAAAAGTCTTTTTCATGCAATGACACTAAGGAATGCCAACAAGCATTTCTGCCATCGTTGCTGGGGAAGGCATAGGAAATAAGAAATTAGAAGGATATGATCAAGAATTTATGCATGCAAGATAAATACTGTCTTCGCAGGCTAACTTTTATGTTTTCTCCTCATGTGCATGAAAGAAGGATAGTGTATGACTGGTTTCTCCCTGCCGGAGAATTTAATTTCAGACCCGGAGGCACTCATCAGGAAGAACAGGTCTCGAACCTCTTCTTCTTCTTCCGATCTATCGGCAGCCGAATCAGTCACCCTTGCTCCATCACCCATCAACTCCATGGCCCAGAAGTCACTCCGCGAGTTCTCTGTTCCCGTTGTTGCCAACGTGCCCACCGGGCCCGCTATCAACATCGGAGGCAAGAATTTCGAACTTAGGACCGGGCTAATCACTATGGTGCAGGCTAGTCCCTTTTGCGGACTACCCAGCGAAGATGCCATCGCTCACCTGCAACACTTCCTTGAACTGTGCGACACAATCGTCATAAAAGACGTCGCACCCAAGGCTATCAGGCTCCGCTTGTTTCCATTCTCCCTTGCGGGGAAGGCGAAATAGTGGTTTTACAAGGACAAGTAAGTTGTTGATACCTGGAGCAAGTGCTCATCGGCATTCCTCGCTAAGTTCTTCCCTGTGAGCAAAACCACTTCTCTCCGGGGAAGGATTGCCAACTTCCAGTAGAGCTCAATAGAAACCATTCCGAAGGTGTGGGAGAGACTGCAAGAATATATACAATCAGGCCTTCACCATGGGATGGAAAATTGGCTAGTACTCTAGAACTTCTACAATGGGTTGACACCCATGTCGAAGAGGAACTTAGATGCCGCATCTGGAGGGGCATTCCTGTCCCAGATTATTGATGAGGCCACAACCCTCATTGACATGTTGGTGACACATCAAGCTTGGGGGGAAGACAGTACCCCCTTGAAAGCACAAAAGGCATGCATACCATGAAGGAGACGGATATGCTTGCCGCAAAAATTGACTTACTCCTGAAAAGTTTGACGAGAGTGCCTCCAAGATCAACCGGGCACCGTCAAAGCCAGGGACTCACACATGACGTGCGAAGACTATGGAGAAGTTGGCCATTTGGGGAATGATTGCCCCGAAACCCGCGAAGATGCTGCCTACATCAACAACGGGTATTGCCAACAAGGAGGCAACAACACTGGCTGCAACAACCAATCTCGTCCACCATTCGAAGGTAATTCGAACTACCAATCCAATTAAAATTTGAATCAGCCTTCACGTAAAGATTTGGTTCTAGGCCAGACCAAAATAAATGAAAACCTTACCAAAAAGATGACCAATCATGATAAAATTTTAGAAGATATAAACTTAAGACTAGAAGGATTTTCTTCCTCTTTAAAAATCAATTGAGCTTTAATAAGAAGATAGAAATCCAACTAGCTTATTTGGCTGCTGCTCTTCCACCTAATTTCGAGAAGGATTCAAGGAAACTTGAGACCTCTCTCGAAAATGTTAAGGCGGTGACTACGAGAGGAGGTAAGTTCACTCGTGATCCCCCTAATCCTAACCATGCAGCTAGGAAACATAAGGAGCATCAGGAAGAGGAACCTTCGCAAGTACAAAAATCTACAAGAGGAAACAGCACCACTAGAATATACAGATACTACGTACCTGTCATTTCCCACAAGGACTAAGAAACAAGCTGTGGATGAGCAATTCACTCGCTTTGTTTTCATATACCAAGTACATCAAAGATGTCATAAACAACAAGCATTCACTACCACTACAAGAATTCTGGGGTTTTTTGACATTGTAATTATGTCAAAATATATGGATTTCATGCCACAACTTATGACATTCTGACTATGTGACGTTTGTTTATTTAATATCACAAGGTTATGACAATGGATTTTAGTGCCATATAGATTTATGACATTGGTTTGTTGTCACTAGTCCTTACACCATGCCATGTAAGCAGTTGACATGGCGCTCACATGGCAGGGGAAAAGTCATAAAATTGAAATAGGGCCTGTTAAGGCCCATGTGGTTGGTAGGCTTCTAGCAGCCCAGTTGTTTTGTACTTTTCGGCCCATCTAGCTTTTTAACATTTTTATTTTTAGACTGTTATATTTTACATACATTGAGCCCAGATGATTTTTTAGCCCAACCCATAAGCCACACACCAGATTAGCGGCCCACGCAATTTTTTCCAACACATTTTTCTGCCCATTTCAGCAGACACGTAGCACAAAGATTAACCCAGCCCATTCAACAACACATGGGCCCAAATGAATTTATGAATATATCAAATCAACCAGTTTAAATACATTGATTTCTATAATGATTACATTATACAATGACCAAACTAGTAACGAGTCAACGGCAATAGATTAGCACCACTTCCTGTAACAACAACAGTAACTTCCATTGTTTGTACTAGCATACTATGAAGGCCTTTGTTGCTTTCCGGGGTAAAAAAGAACCCAGGCTCCATCGACTTTGTAAACCTACAATAGGAAAATGATCATTAGCTGCATATATAAATATTTGGATAAATATATTCAGCAATAAATGAAACAAATGCTATGCTATTCTGAGATAACAAACTGTGCAGCAAAAAACATCAACCTACAGGGCAGTAAGACGAGAAAATGTAAAGGACACCACTCATATCACATAAATTTCACAATCCAAATGGTCTATAATATATATATATATATATATATATATATATATATATATATATATATATATATATATATATATATATATATATATATATATATATATATAAGTACTTCAGATTCTAGACTACTAATAAGTACTAACATATTATGAAGAACACCGAAATTTTAGCAAGTGCAAGAGTATTCTCAGATCTGGTCAAGAAAAAATGGACAAGACATGTCAGTATTTTTCAAAAGCAACAACTCTGTTCAGAAAAGGTTGCTATGGCTGTGCTGTAGTTTTGGCTGCGCAGCAAGTCCACCTGCAGCTGCCATCTCGCAGCAGCACTTAACAGAATTTATAACAAACAATCAGGAGATATACAAAACTATTCAAGGTGAACAAAATTTAGAAAAAATCAGATATTATTGTCACTTGGAAATTTAGCATTGGTAGCTAAAAGCTTTTTTAATAATAGCACACAGAAAAAGCTAGCTATTCGACAACACAATTATTCTATTTGATTAGAGAAGCTAGCTATTCACAAGATAATCGAAGTCTGGCTTATAGACATTGTCGAATAAATAAACTTGAAGAGTTCAAGAAACTTGGTATTCATGACTTTTCTAGCTGAGACCATCTAGGGTTCCAAAAAGTGGTGTCAAAGAGTCTTTTGTTTTTTTGAAATTCAAATGTTGACTTGATCAACCTTTGTCAAATGAGACACTAAATGATCTCAAATGAAAAAGTGTTGAATACAAAGGTTGTATATCTTAACAAGACAAACAATTTTTATATGGGTCATTTTTTTCATTTAAGATAGTGTTGGTAAACACTATCCACGAAATCATAAATTTTATATGTTGTTTATGAAACTATATGGGAGACTTGTCAATTTTGAAATGAACTTTCATAATGCTTTCTCAATGCAAAAATGACGAATATAACAAATAAAGATGACAAATAGATTTACTACAGTGCTATAACAAGTTCTTCAAGCTTACAGTTTCCGATTTTTTTTTTTAAAATCGTTTTTAGCCTCCGATTTTGTTTTCCACTCGTTCCGGCGCCTGGTGGAGAAATTTTTTAAGACGAGTGGGCCGGCGCTTGCTGGAGAAATAGAGAGAGAGATGGGTCTGCTGGAGCACTTGGGCCGGCGCCTGTATTTTTTTAGAGAGGAGTGGGCCGTCGTCTTCTTTAGAATTAGAGAGAGAGCCATTGGGAGTAGCAGTAGAGTGGGAAGGGGAAAGAGCAGCGGTGCAGGATGGGCTTACCCATCGGCTGGGTGTGTTTCCCTTGTGTGCGTGCATTTTTTTTTTGTTTTCTTTTTCTTTTCATTGTTTCTTTTTTCTTTTGGAAATTCTTCTCTTCCGCTCTTTTTTAGAAACATTTAAACTAGGGTTCATTGTCCCTGCAATAGATGCCCGCGACAAAAGCATGTAAATTATGAATGCATTGTCAATTTTTAACTACATTCAACCCGTGCATGACACCCGAGGTGTTACAATAGGTTCACACCTATGAATGTGTTTTTTTCCATTGATTAGGTCTATATATAAAATATAAAGCGTCACATTTAACATCATTTGGATGTGAATATAGACAACATAGGCTAAAATATGTTGGAAAAACGAAGAAAATAAGAAACCATATGGACCCACCCGACCATGTTGTCGTGGAATGTGCCTATATGAATATTAATGTGTTAACATATCAATAAGTTTTTTTGTGACACATAAAGTATGCCGACGAGATATCGCCGGCGGTCTACCGAGGGGTATACCCAAGGTAGTAGATTGATCGGTGAAGGTGCGCCTGAGACGAACAAACGTTGCGCAGAGAGTGCGAGACACAAGATTTATACAGGTTCAAGCCGCCGTGAGGCGTAATACCCTACGTCCTGTGTGCTGGTGGATTGCATTGCTATGAGATGAGTTGATCCGTCTAGACATGTCTAGCTCTGATCTAGATGTTGGATCCCTACCCCTCCTTATATAGTCTGAAGGGACAAGGTTACAAGTAAACTATCCAAGTTGGTACAATAACCGTGCGGTGCAGTGCCTTGCGCCGCACGTCTTTGTCTTTTGGGCTGGGCCAGCTTTGATGGTGCGGCTCATGTAGTGCCATGCGGGTATATGGGTCTATACCCCCATAGCTAGTCCCCAAGCACCTTACATTCGTCGGGAGGTGCAGATCTTCGGAGTTTGCTTGATCAGACGGATGTAAGGAGCTCAGAAAAAATTTAAAAAAGAGCTTCTCTTTGGTGAAGTGTATCCACTTTTGGTTATTCAGAAACAATACCTTCACCGTTAGGTGAAGTGTATCCACTTAATCCCCGAACCTGATAGTAGGCGACGTAGTCACGTGGTGTCAGGGTCAAAGCCTTTATATGTGAAGTGTTGACGCAGTCCCCAAGCACAGCAAGTGATTGGGAAATTCTTCCGAGCAGGCGAGATGATGACGCAATCCCCGAGCACAGCAAGTGATCGAGAAAAATCTTCCGAGCAGGCGATGACGAAGTCCCCGAGCACAGCAAGTGATCGGGAAAATCTTCCGAGTAGGCAATGACGAAGTCCCCGAGCACATCAAGTCATCGGGAAAAATCTTCCGAGCAGGCTGTTGGTATAAATTAACTGCACTCTACTTAAATAAGATTGTATTCCGATATTCGCAAGCGCACAGATATAATATACCGCTGTCACATTTCACCCGGAGGTTTTAAATATCATATCCACAAGGAACAGTAGGTGATAATGACCAAGCCGATGACTTAACCCTACAATTAGGCTAGATAATAACAAGAAAGAGGAAATAACTAATGACTATCTAGTTCCAACAACCGGTAAACTTTGAATAATATCGTTCTAACTGGGCAGTGACATGAATAAGAGGCGAAATCAGAGTTCCCTCCTACCAGACACTTATACACCTATCGATCCTATCAACGGGAAGTGGACTATAGAGGACTCAACGCAACTGTCACCTACGCGATCTACCACTATCCGGCCAATCAGGGGACATTCACAAGTAAACCTAGCCTAGACACGCCTACACTACGAAATACTACTTCAATCAAGTAATGACCAAGATCAAAGCACTCAATATGAGTTGTAAACCTAAGAACGAATAAGAACAAATGCTTACTTGAATTAGAAGTTGAATACAAAAGTACCTCAGAACGCAGCTCCGGGCGAGGAAGCTGAATCCAGAAGAATACAGCCACGAAAAAGCACCGACAAGCCGGAACTCCTCCAGAATATCTACTCTCCTACTCTATCTCTCTAATCTCTAAACAAGACTAGATCTAGATGAACCAGTCTCTCCTAACTGCTACAACTAGATGAACTAGAACTAGATAAACTAGAACTAGATCAACCAGAGGGACCCTAACCCTAATTTATGTAGAGAATATGAAGCACGGGGTGTAGAATGCCTTCTGGAGGGGGCCTGGGGTGTCCTTATATAGGTTGAGGTGGAGTAGGGGACAAGAAACCGCCACGTCATCGATCCGCGTCTCATGTTATGTGCACCGTAGGATCAAACCGGCCTTAGATCGACGGAGGGATGCTTTACTTGGGTGCCAAGAAAGCGTGGGAGGAAGATTCCAGAAACCGAGGGCCAAAACCCTAATGGTGGGGCCGGACGGCCCCACCCTGGCCCCGGCCGGCGCCCAAAGTCGGGGTCTCGGGCCCAATTTCGTCGTGTTGTCTTCTTGGGCCTCCTGCAGTCCAATGGTGCATATGTTGCCGCAGATTTTGATTCTGAACTTCGAATATAGCAAATGATAGGTCCGTTTCGATCGTCTCGACGAGCCCGTCACAATGGTCCAGTCCAATTGCTTATTTGAGATATTTTATTGATGTAAAATTACGTATTCCTACAATACAAGTGAGAATACCAAAACTCGTGGAACTCGTTAGAATCAAAACCTATAACTATGCTTTGTGATTCATTTTGTGTCAAATCATGCTACAGTTGATGGTTATTTTTGGTACTTAACGACCGTCAACAATACCCCCAAGCTTATCCTTTGCCAGTCTCTTGGCAAATAAACTAAGCCTAATTGCTAATAAACTTGGATCAGGAGTTGCTACAATGCTTCATGCCTTTCAAGTACACATGCTTTCAAACAGAAATTCTCCTCCGGATTAGACAAAACTGCTCTAACTTTCAAACTTACCCATTATACCTTTAACTATGGAGCTTCTCAGCTTTTGCATAAGTCTTGAGCAATCGAAAGATAGAACTATCAAGTCAAGCACTATGTCTCAAATTCTTCACAGTACCAATATTCCGGAGTTTTGCAAGTTTTCGAAATAAAACTCAGAGCTTAATTGTATAACACCCTCAAGTCTCTTGATATATGGTATTTATGGATCTCACTATGACATTAATGATGTTATGTCTTCCTACAACTAAGGATTATAGTGGAGCTTATAGGAGTGGCAATAACAAGGATGAGCATACTTGCAGTTCTTATATTGTAAAGTCAAACAATGGATCCACAGAGAGTCAAGTCATACAATCAAACCAAGATGTGCATATGTATGGAATATGGTGGATAGGTGTATATATGGTGGCTAATCCTAATTCTACTTTTGCTCTTTAAAAATACATCTCTCTCTTGGAACTTAGAACTTTCGCGGGAAAACATAGGCTATCTTTATTTTCTTTTTCTTATTTTCTTTCTCTCTCTTTTTTCTTTTCTTTCATAGGGAGGCAGGCATCTAAGTACCCATTATTTTAATTGTTGGGCCACTTGTCCATCTTTTACTCCCTTTTCTCTTTTTTTTCAATACTTTTGCATAGCCACATGCGTCCTTTGAATATAAATAATTGGAGAGATAATGATAAGAACTTAGAGCAATTAAACAGGGGCTGTCCTATAGGGTATATTTTTGGGTGTTTACTCCCAGTGTAGGAGAAAAACATTTTTAAAGTGGATCTGGTTGGAAGTGGAAAATGATTGCGCTTACTCCCAGAGTAGGAGTAATGCATATGTGGGTGGAGTGTGTAAGTGATCTTGATTTTAAAAGCATGACAAGACTCTCATAAGGTATACAACAAAGGTTGACTAAACTCAATGCAAAGCAAGCAGCATAAATGTGTAAAGGTTTTCTTATCTCTAAATGTATCATATATGGCTTTGGTAGGAATTTACACTTTGTCATACAAGAGCTCATCATGTAAGATTTTAAATTTAAAATAAATCTCCAGAACTTAGTATTGGTAGGAATAAGATAATAGCAGCTCAACCTTCATGTATCATATCAATCAATCACTAGACTTAGCTCAAGCATATGCCTCCACAAGTTTCAGGTTTAGAGTAAATTCTTAAGCCAAAATAGTAGTATCCAAAACTCAGGAGAATTTAAGGTTGAAAACTAGGCACTTGAAAGGAATTACGACAGAGCAACTATTCATCATCTCCAAGATAAAATTTTAATGTTCTCCAGTTTTTATTTGACTCTAACCTAGACTGACTATAGACACACTCTAAGACCACTCTAATATATAGCTAAATATTTATTTGGTTTTCAAATTTTATCTTACTAGCTAACTCACACGAAAAAGCGATATGATACAATAATAATAAGGTGGGAAACTTATACTTAGCTGGATTTTAAATGGAGGGTGCCCTCCCCCAAGCTTGATGTTTGACAAGGTCTTTGATGTTGCAAATTGAGTGATCCTTCTGAGAGCAGGTGTATCGGCAGTGTAAGGGCGTCAGGTTGACTAGCTCTTTGATCTTGTATTTTTTCTGTGAAACTCAATTGCCAACAAAAATACCAAATCTCATGGAGAGGGGTTAGGTTTAGTACCACTCCATGGTAAGTGATTGATTTTATATTTCCAGCAAAAATTTAAGCTTCTTTACCCAATTAGGAAACTTCTCTAAGAGTGTGGACCTTCATGTGCCCACATATTTTTGGTATTTTATGACTTTATAAAACAGACTCGATAATCGCATAGGTATAGTTACCAGATAATTAGGGGATGCTCCTCCCCAAGCTTGATGTTTGCAATACTTGGTGTCGATGGTGTTTAGAGCAAACTTGTCAGCAACAGTCCTAGTGGGCTCCACTAATGGACTCACTCCTCAGTCATACTGTTATCTTGCATAATTAAACTCCAACAAGAAAACCGAAACTCCAGGCTCGAATTTAATATGAGGTTAGCGATCAGCCAATAAGTAATTGATTATTCTTTTGAGTTGATTTTAAATTGATAGGTTCTAACAGGGTCCTTTTTAGGATTTTCTTATTTTCTTATGCAGAAAAGTAAATATGTATGCATGATGTATATTTTATTTTTATGCCACCACTGAGAATATTTATTCTCATGGGGCTTAGGATTTTCATAATGTAAGAAAGTAAATACAGATGCTATTTTTATTTTTATGCCACCACAGTAAATACTCCTGGGGCTTTAATATTTTGTGATGCAGTAAATAAGACAATAAAGATTTTTCTTTTTCTTTTGATATGCATAAAGATGAATATGCTAAAGTAAAATTACTAATGCAGATAGAAATACTGATTAATTAGATAACTACCATATTACCTTATGGCAAAGGTGCGGAATTTAAAGTCTACCGATAGGACTTTTTTCTTCCACTCTTGTGTATCTCTCTATCTTAGAGATGGAGGTCTTGATGGTTGCACCCCTTGTGATGATGATGTCATTTTTATCCTTTGTTTGTCCAGCAGGTTAGAGTAGAGCATTAATAGTTGGATCTGGCAGCATCTTGCTTAGTGTGCATGTTCACAGAACTTCCACTTGTGGAATTTTAGGAATTAACAAAGTTTGCTCAAAGTGTTGTCCTGTTTGCAAAACTAAGGTAGAGATCAAGTGCATGGGTTCTGTTGGTGGAAAAACACCAACAGAACCAAATCTATTTCTTTATTTATTCTTCTCTAGTCTTAGGCACATTGAACAAGACAAAATTGGTGTTGCATAATTTATTTACTTATGACATGAGTGGTAAGATCAGAAGATTAAGCATTTATGTTGCATTTAAGTTCATATGGCGGAAAAGATTTAAATTGCTTAACTAATGGAAGGGTTGTCTATCTCTATATAAATTTTCACATGAGTATGACTATCATCTTCCAAATATAGAATACAATGTTTTAGCACATTTGGTTAAGACTGAGATCAAAAGAATGGTGCCATGAACAATCTTAAAGGACAAAGCATGTTGAGTTAATTAGGTTAATTAATTAAAGCTGTAACTCTAACATGTTTGCATCTTCATTTATGTGCATACCAAGATCAAGAGGAAAATAGTGACCGCTTACCTTAAGAAATTACCTTCATTATTGGAGCGTGATGGCACTAAGTAATGAAGGGTAGATGACTGGTGGTCTTTTCCTTCTCTTGCATCTTGAGTTGTTCACGAGCATCTTGTCTCCTTTGTTGCTTATCCTCTTTGCCATCTTTTGCTTCTTTGATCTTATGACACCTTGTCAGTCCATTCATTATTATGCCTGCAACAGATTAGTGGACAACACATACCCGAAGGAATGTACAATTTTGGACCATAGGTTGTTTGTCCAGAATCATGTTCAATCTATGCTACTAAGAATATAGGGTTGATATCATGTTAGAATAGATCATGTTCTATACCGGCATGGCTTGAGTTCAAGTAACTTGCAGCAGAAGATAAAGTGAATGAATCATTAATAGTCACAGTTCTTCCATTCATGATGAATGAACTATGTCTTCCTCTGCAAAGCTATTGAAGTTCAGCATGTGCCCTGTCTCATCTCTGATTCGAATTCACCTCATGACTTACCCAGATTAATTGTGAAAGTTTCCTGCAGGGGTTAGTCCAATAAAATATCCAATGTCTACTACAGTAATTTCTAGTTCAATAACCAAACCAAACTCCATGTTTAATTTTAGTTAAGGAAGGTGTTTTTAACCTAAGCACCACGCTCAATTTAAAAGCCTTTGAAAATACCTATACCGTCGTACGTAGTACTTCCAAACCAAAACTTACTATGGC
Source organism: Eremochloa ophiuroides (assembly GCA_038502445.1). NCBI lineage: Eukaryota > Viridiplantae > Streptophyta > Magnoliopsida > Poales > Poaceae > Eremochloa > Eremochloa ophiuroides. Next base: position 2,099,122 of record JAHLJS010000009.1, on the reverse strand, counting down.
AAAGAAAGGTGACATGAAAGCACTTATAGAGATTTATTCATTTAGAGACAAAAAGGCGAACAATTGAACATGGATTAGAAAGGTAGAGACAACCAATACTAGCAACATAAGATTTTCTAATTAAGCCCATTCCCCAAGCTGGAATTTTGCAAAGCAAAGTTAAACTTGGATAGATATAATTCAATATTACATAATGATTGGTTGGATATACCTTGCATTGTTACTCTTCTACTTCAAACCTGAAATGGTTAGCGACAAAAATACCCAAAGGACTATTTTCATAATTATAATTCTATGCTCAATTCAAAAGGGTATTATAGTAAAATTAAAGATGCAAGCTCAATTCATTTTTCAAGAGTGGTTATTTTAGGACACAAAGTTGTTCTTGGGAAACCTTCTAACTATTAAGTTCGTGGGGTGGTTTCCTCTAGAACATCAACCTATGTGCACCTATCTCAAGATTACAACGAGATCTACAATATTTATGATAAACATATGCATCTACAACCACCCTTTCGAAAAATTTATGAATAGGTAGAATGAGGGGGTTGAAGATCTCACGCGTGATAACGTTAGAGAGACCAATTGATCCAGGAGATTTCTCATATGAGCATGGATTCGATGAGGTGTTAATAAAATAATTCCCATGCTCATTAATGTGATCTCACTTTTCAAACTCCAAGGGTGTTTCTTCATAGATGTCTATAGGCAACAAGTTTGTCTCTATTATTTCATGTCTATGACATTCATTGGATGTTTTATTTTCTAGGATTTCCCATGAATTGGTGTCTCTAAGTTTGGTCTCGTCTAAGGCTTTCTCTAAACTTGGATGAGTTATGTTTACTACAGAAATTGATTTAAGCTCACCATTTGAATCTAGGCCAAGTTTAGATGCTAGTACTAAGGTTTTGTCCTCTTCCATCCATTCTTTGACAATAGCGTATGTGTTTCTAGTATGTTCTATGCATTCTTGTCATTGTTGTAGCTCTTCTTGGTCATTCCAATAATCTTCATGACTCCTATTCTTGAGATGTCTTATTGGGATCTTAGGGTCATTATGAGACTTAGGAGAGAGAGAGCAGAAGAAGGATCATTGGGGTCAAGGATGGGTTTATATTTGGGTTCAAATGAGACATTTAATGTGAGCATAGAAGGGGAGAAGGTTGAATTGATTCCTAAGTGGCTTGGCTCTCCTTCTATGGCATCACTAGATGTGCCATCCTTGCATTCTTCCCAACGTCTTTCAGGGGGGAAAGGAAGTTGACGACATTTTTTTCAATATGCTCTTCTAAGAAGATCTGATTTACAATGATTTACGAGCATCTTAGTTAATTGGAAGTCTAAATCATCAAAGTGGGGTCTTGATGGTTTAGGATTGACAGCTAAATCTTGGGATTGGAGTGGTTGTGTTTTAACTACCAAAGCTTCCTCTGCTTGTTCGGGGTATGATTCCTTCTCTTCCTTGGGGAGCTCGGAATTAGCTAGAGTAATCTTGTTAATCATTGCTCTTGCTTTACTTATAGGCAAATAAGTAAAGGCTCCTCCAGAGGATAAATCAAGAGATTCCCTAGAATTCTTAGTAAGACCCAAATAGAAGTGTTGAATAAGTACGGGGTCCGAAAAACCAAGGTCAGGGCCAGATGTAACAAGTTCATTAAAATGATCCCATGATGTACTAAGAGATTCTTATTCTAGTTGCCTAAAAGTTAGAAGCTCTTTTCGAAGATTAACTACTCTATGGATGGGAAAGAAATATAAACAAAATTCAGAGCATAAAGTTTCCTAATCCCTTCGCATACTTTCTATGGCTCGATTATACCAATGTTTAGCTCTTCCGATCATAGAGAACGGAAAAGGCTTCCATCTTAAAGTTTTATCAGACATGGCAGCAATGTGCAAGCATGCACAGGTCTGCTCGAATTCTCGTAGGTGTAAGTATGGATTTCCGTTACCTTCTCCCAAGAAGGGTTTATCCCGAATCATATTAATTAGACATGGGCGTAGGTCATAGTCAGGTGTTATGATAGGCTCTACAGATTTTTGTGGCCCGAAGCTTTTGCGCATGCCATATAGATAGATAGGCGTGGAATTTAAAGCATCCATAATGATGAACATAAAATGATGAAAAGGTAGGGATAAAATAGAAAAGATAAAAGTATAATACAAGATTAAGCTAAACTAAGGCAAAATCAGCAAACAGTTCCCCGGCAACGGCGCTAGAAATGCTTGTTGGTATAAATTAACTGTACTCTACTTAAATAAGATTGTATTCCGATATCCGCAAGCGCACAGATATAATATACCGCTGTCACATTTCACCCGGAGGTTTTAAATATCATATCCACAAGGAACAGTAGGTGATAATGACCAAGCCGATGACTTAACCCTACAATTAGGCTAGATAATATCAAGAAAGTGGAAATATCTAATGATTATGTAGTTCCAACAACCGGTAAATTTTGAATAATATCTTTCTAACTGGGCTGTGACATGAATAAGAGGCGAAATCAGAGTTCCCTCCTACTAGACACTTATACACCTATCGATCCTATCAACGGGAAGTGGACTACAGAGGACTCAACGCAGCTATCACCTACGCGATCTACCACGATCCGGCCAATCAGGGGACATCACAAGTTAACCTAGCCTAGGCACCACGCCTACACTACGAAATACTACTTCAATCAAGTGATGATCAAAATCAAAGCACTCAATATGAGTTGCAAACTTAATAACGAATAAGAACAAATGCTTACTTGAATTAGAAGTTGAATACAAAAGTATCTCAGAACGCAGCTCCGGGCGAGGAAGCTGAATCCAGAAGAATACAGCCACGAAGAAGCAGCGACAGGCCGGAACTCCTTCAGAATCTCTACTCTCCTACTCTATCTCTCTAATCTCTAAACAAGACTAGATCTAGATAAACTAGTCTCTCCTAACTGCTATAATTAGATGAACTAGAACTAGATGAACTAGAACTATATCAACTAGAGGGACCCTAACCCTAATTTACGTAGAGAATATGAAGCACGGGGTGTAGAATGCCTTCTGGAGGGGGCCTGGGGCGTCCTTATATGGGCCAAGGTGGAGTAAGGGGCAAGAAACCGCCACATCATCGATCCGCGTCTCATGTTATCTGCACCGTCGGATCAAACCGACCTTAGATCGACGGAGGGATGCTTTAATTGGATGCCAAGGAAGCGTGGGAGGAAGATTCCAGAAGCCGAGGGCCAAAACCCTAATAGTGGGGCCGGCCGGCCCCACCCTGGCGCTGACCTGCGCTCAAAGTCGGGGTCTCGGGCCCAATTTCGTCGTGTTGTCTTCTTGGGCCTCCTGCAGTCCAATGGTGCATATGTTGCTGCAGATTTTGATTCCGAACTCCGAATATAGGAAATGATAGGTCCGTTTCGATCATCTCGATGAGCCCGTCACAATGATGCAGACCAATTGCTTATTTGAGATACTTTATTGATGGAAAATTGCGTATTCCTACAATACAAGTGAGAACACCAAAACTCGTGGAACTTGTGAGAATCAAAACATATAACTATGCTTTGTGATTCATTTTGTGTCAAATCATGCTACAGTTGATGGTTATTTTTGGTACTTAATGACCGTCAACATAGGCGATGACGAAGTCCCTGAGCACGGCAAGTGATCGGGAAAATCTTCTGAGCAGGCGATGACGAAGTCCCCGAGCACATCAAGTGATCGGGAAAAACCTTCCGAGCAGGCGATGACGAAGTCCCTGAGCACGGCGAGGCAAATATCAAGACCCCCGATGTGCCTCTCAAGATCAGCACCCTGATCCGAACAGCGTGGAGTGTCTTGATAGCTCGGCGACAAGACCCCAGCGTGGTCGGTGACGACGAGGAGCGACGATGAGGACGGTGAGGAGCGGCGATGAGTCCCCAACGTGGTCGGAGACAGAGTCCGAGCAGCGCGAGGATGGCGAGGAGTGGCGACGAGTCCCCAGCCTTGTCGGAGGCGTAGTCCAAGCAGTACGAGGATGGCGAGGAGCGGCGACGAGTCCCCAGCGTGGTCGGAGACAGAGTCCGAGCAGCGCGAGGACGACGAGGAGCGATGAGAGTCCAGCGACGTGTCCCCAGCGTGGTCGGAAACGGTGTCCGAGCAGCGCGAGGACGGCGAGAGGCGACAACGAGTGCCCAGCGTCGTCGGAAATGGTGTCCGAGCAGCGCGAGGATGGCGAGAAGCGGCGACGAGTCCGGCGACGAGTCCCCAGCGTAGTCGGAAACAGTGTCCGAGCAGCGCGAGGATGGCGAGAAGTGGTGACAGGTATCCGGCGAAGAGTTCCTACAAAACAATGTGTACAATGGGTAGTACGTGATGTTGATTTTGGAGCAGATCCCAATACTGTAGAATGTATGATAGGATTATCCGTTTTCTGCTCTTGTCAGGTCACATAATTTCCCCTGGTAGTTGGCCTGTTGTATTTAAGCACTTGACCTGGCGTCTGGTTCAGAGGTTTCTTAACATGACCATGTGTGTGACGGCTTACGGGGCGTAGACAGGTTTCACAGATTAAGGTGTCTGCTACCAAGGTACGTTAAGCAACCCTTAAGAGAAGAAAACGGAGAGATACTTAGTATCTCGTCGGTGGAGAAAATCTTCTGAGTGCCCGAGCATGGTCAGGGCTTATGGAGAAATCGTCGGCGAGTTGCTCGAGCTTTGTCGGGGCTTATGAAGAGGTCGGCGGCGAGTGCCCGAACGTCGTCGGGGCTTATGGAGGAAACATCCGGAGATATATGGAGATCGAAGGATTTGTAGAAGAATATTAAAAATATGACTTAACTTGATTGACGTCGGGTGGAGTGGTCGGCGTGTTGAGTGGTCGTTTGACGTGGCTCGCATGATGGTTCTTACGACTCTGGGCTTGCTGCTGTCGAGGCCGCCAGGAGTGTTGATGGCTGATAGCATGATTTATCCTCTATCAACAAATATCATGTAGATTCGTGAAGAAATCCGAAGACAAATATATAATATAAAATATTTAAATTAAGATGAAGACATGACTTAGCTTTTTTTCGTTGGAGTAGTATCGGATCATGGAGATCGCATACGAGAAATCCAAACGTAAACATATACATGTATACGTGCTGCATTAATGCATGGCCCTGTAGATCTATTTGTCTCCTTTGCTTGTACGTTACTTTGCTTGCGTGGCACGAGCGCTCTGCCTGAGAGCCTGCCAGATCCTGCTGCGTGAGCTTGCACTGGATGTAGCGACGACCGGAACCAATGCCCCGCTGTATGTTCTGATGGATGCTTCGGGTGCCGCACCAAGGGACCGACCACCGGAGCCGAACGGGACAGAACAGAATTTGTCGCAGATGGGATCTTGCGTGACGTGCAACTGCGGATCGTGACGATGGCTGCCGCTCGTTGCTCCGAGAGTTGCGTTGGATGATGTTGATGGAGATGATTCTCATCTAGTTTGTCACCATCGAATGCTATGGTTGACGACGACGAAAAAAATTTCCATCTTATCTGCCATGAATTCAGGAAACACACCCCCTACCTGGCGCGCTAACTGTCGATGAGATATCGCCGGCGGTCTACCAAGGGATATACCCAAGATAGTAGATTGATCGGTGAAGGTGAGCCTGAGACGGACAAGCGTTCGCAGAGAGCGCGAGATACAAGATTTATACAGGTTCAGGCTGCCGTGAGGCGTAATACCCTACGTCCTGTGTGCTGGTGGATTGTATTGCTATGAGATGAGTTGATCCGTCTAGATCTGTCTAGCTCTGATCTAGATGTTGGATCCCTGGCCCTCCTTATATAGTCTGAAGGGACAAGGTTACAAGTAAACTAGCCAAGTTGGTACAATAACCATGCGGTGCAGTGCCTTGCGCCGCACGCCTTTATCTTTTGGGCTCGGCCAGCTTTGATGGTGCGGCTCATTTAGTGCCATATGGGTATATGGGTCTATACCCCCACAAAGTATGTCATAGATTGATGGCATCTGTAAATTATACTTTATGACAAAGAAAAAGTGTTTGTGACGTAGAAACTATTGTCATTGGATGAATTTGGTCTAGCTATATGACGTTTTTTGTGACATACAACTTTTTATTATCATGAAGTTGAAGTGCCTAACATGTAATGTCATAAACTGTGTGATATAATGACATTATGACCTATTGTCATATGAAATACGTCAAAAAACCACACATTCCTTGTAGTGTACAATCCATGGAGGTCGTGAAGCTAACGAAAGAGTGTAGCGCCGCTATACTCAAACCATTTACCTGAAAAGAAAAAGGATCCTGGGTGCCCTACAATCAGCTGCTCAATAGGGACCCAATAATTCAATCATGCCTTGTGTGACCTTAGGGCTAGTGCCAGCGTGATGCCTAAGGTCATCTTTGATAGATTGAACTACACACATCTGGCTTCTACCACAATGACACTCCAGCTGGCCAATTCATTAGTCCGCTATCCAGCATGGATAGCTGAAGATATTTCGATGAAAATCCAAGAGTACTTCGTCCTTGGCGATTTTGTGGTGCTCGATATGGAGTTCACCAAGGAGTCACCAATTATCTTAGGGCGACCCTTCCTGAGCACTACGGGATCACAGATAGATGTTGGAGTCAGAGAAATCCGTTTCAACATCAATGGAAAAGAAGAAAAATTTAGGTTTTCACCCAAGCAGCAAGAAGAATGCAGAATGATCCGCATCAAGTATAGGCCAAACCAATAGGTAATAAGAGAGGTAGAAATTCAACCTCAGATTATGGAAAATATATCTCAGAAGAAATCGGAGCTGAATAGGAAGGCTGCCAAACATGGAAATAAGGGAAGACCCAAGAAGAATAAAATACTAAAAGAAAAGAAAGTCAGAATAGAAACAAAAGAAAGTTCCACACCACCCAAGGAAGCAAAACAAGTGTGGACACAAGCAAAAGATGCTCCAAAGGTCATACCAAAGAAGAAAACAATGGTATGGTAGAAAAAGAAAAAAGCATCTGCACCTGTTTTCCTGGGACAAGATGCCTCTTCAAAAGGGACTAAATAAGAAAGGGGAAAAAGGTCTTACTCACCAAACCTAAAATGGAGAGAAGGCGTAACCCTGACCTCAAGCTAGCTTGGGGGTGGACCCCCGCCAGGTATCTTGCATTTGCATAATTACTTTCCTCAATTTTACTTTCCATTGCATTTGCATGTTTACTTTCTTGCAATTTACTTTCTTACAATGTAACAAATAATAATAATAATAATAATAATAATAATAATAATAATAATAATAATAATAATAATAATAATAATAATAATAATAATGATGATGATGATGATGATGATGATGATGATAATAATAACAATAACAATAATAATAATAATAATAAAGGAAGAAAACAAAAATTCTATTGTATAATAATATATGTGTTGTAGAAAGTGTTTAGTTCAACCCTTGTTGAAATGATAAATAATGGCTCTGTCTTATATTTCAACTAGGCCCAGTTCATAATTTAGTTTACCCCAATATTTGAATTCATTGTCATGAAAGTATTTACCTCTAAAACTTGAAACTTGTGGGTTGCAAACACTTAATCTAGTTTAAGTTGTTGAAAAGATTTGAATTAGTGAACTAGACATTGCTAGGATTTCATCCTAAGAAAGACTTGACATCCAGAGAATTTATTTTCAAAACCTAAAATAATGGACTTCCTCAATGATTTAAAATTCTTACCAAAGCCATATGACATTTATTCACTGCAAATTCTAAAACTTCAGTCATATGCTACTTGTACTTTTGTATGAGCCTTTTTTTTAGCAAGAACCGCGGGGCAAAGCCCCACGGCAACAGGAATATATTAGAAACAAAGGCAGAGTACAAACACTTATAGGATGGGCTAACCAGAGGTTAGACAAGGCAGCAGGGGAAGGGAGAGGGAAAAAGAAACCAACTAGCTAGCTAGAAAAAACAAAGACTATTTGCAAGCTCTCGAGCCAAAGAATAATAGAGGAGTGCAGACTAGGCTTGATTCTAATCAGGTGTTGTACAAATTGTTCTTTGAAGGAAGCCTTCCAGGATGCAAAGCAAGGGGCCTTGTTGTTGAAGATGAAGCCATTTCTCTCATTCCAGATACACCAAGAACTCACCAAATAGATGTCCATGAAGAAAGGCTGCCCAAATTCCTGTTTGGCAATATACAACTTCTGGTGAATGTTTGCATTTTCATTCCAAATGATTCCCAGAGCAAACCATCTACTGACAGCCAAGGAGCACTCAAAGAACAATGGTCAGCAGTTTCTTCAACCCCATCAAGGCATAGAACACAATTATAACCTTCTTCTAAGAATTTCTTTCTCCTTCACAAAATGTTTCTAGTATTAAGCCTGTCATTAAGCAGCAGCCAGCCAAAAAAATTAATTTTGGGCACACATTTAGTCTTCCAGATCCACAGAACCGACAAGTTTGGCATAACGGTTCTAACATGGTAGTGATAAAACTTGCTTGAAGAATATTTGTGATGTCCCCAAATAAAGATCCACCTATCCTTCTCAGTGGAGAGAAGATGAGTCATATTGGCCAGCTCATTCTATAACTTAGTGAATTCATTGAAAGCTTGTCTCGACATAGGGATTCTAAACCAATCAAGCAGTTTGTTTGAGCTCTTGAGTTTGTGGAGAGAGATCCTTGAGTCTTTAGCATAAGCCAACATCCTGGGGTAAACATCAGAGTGAATTCTACCATCAACCAAATCTTCCCAAAGCTGATAGTGTTTCCAACACCAAGAACACAAAAAGCAATGCCTCTGAATTCAACATGCAACCTGAGCAAATCCTTCCACCAGAAGGATCCCTTTTCTCTGGCAAGATGAGGGACAGTATCACTATAATATCTGTTCCAGATAAGTTTCACCCATTGAACATTTTCATGCCTATAAAATTTGTCCAGCTATTTTAGGAGAAGAGCATCATTCTGGAGGCTCAAGTTAATGACCCCAAGACCCTCTTTAAACTTAGGCTTCATGATCAAATCCCAGCCAGCAAGGTAATAGCCCTGTTTTTGAAATCTCTACCCCTCCAGAGACAGTTCTTTCTATATTTGTCTATGATCTCAATCACTGTCTCAGGAAGCTTGAGGGAGCACATAAAGTATGTCAACAGAGAGGAAATCACTGAGTTGACCAGCTGCAGTCTACCAGCATGGTTGAGGAATTGAGAAGTGGCAGACATTTTCCCCTCAGTTCTGCAGTTGAGAGGAGCATAATCCTTTACTTGAGGTTTTGTCAGGCTCATGGGCAGGCCAAGGTAAGTAAAAGGGAAGGATACCACGGTGCAACCAAAGGCTGTGGCTAAGAATTTAGCCTTCTCACTTTCGATATTAATGGGAACCAGACATGATTTGTGAAAATTGACTTTCAACCCACTAGACAAATTGAAGTTATCAAGAAGATCTTTAAGAATGATCAGCTGAGGTTCACTGGCTTGCATGATGAGAATAGTATCATCAGCATACTGAACCACAGGGAAGGTTGTGTCAGTATGCTTAGGAAAAGGTGGGAGCAGATTACCAACTCTGTATTCCTGATTGATGACACACTACAACAAGTCAGTAGCAATGGCAAATAGAAGAGGAGAAAGGGGATCTCCTTGCCTAACTCCTCTTCTACATTTGAATTCCTTTCTAGCAGTGCCATTGAGCAAGATAGAAGAGGTGGCAGAAGAAAGCAACTGTTCAGCCCATTTGACCCACCTTGGGGGAAAGCCTTTAGCTCCTAACATTTCAAGGACCACAGCATGCTCCACAAGATCAAATGCCTTTTCAAAATCCAGTTTAAGAATAATGATCTCTCTCTTGGATTGGTGAGATTGGTGTAAATATTCAAAAGCCCATCCCAAGCAATCTTGGATGGTTCTCCCCTTAATAAAACCATACTGGTTTTCATGACTAATCTGGAGGGCCACGCCTTGAAGTCTGTTGGCTAGAAGTTTTGAGATAACCTTGAAGGAAGTGTTCAAAAGGGAGATGGGTCTAAAATCATTGACAATCTCATGATTGTCTTTTTTGGCACCAATGTGATATAGGAGTTTATACTCTTGAGATCAGCTTGATGAAAGAAGAAATCATAGCAGAGCTTGTAAATGTCATCTTTAATGAGAGGCCAAGCTTTTTTGAAGAAAAGACTGTTAAACCCATTAGGGCCAGGAGCTTTGTCAAGTGGGAGATCAAGAATGACACCATCAATCTCCTCATTACTGAAGGGCAGACAAAGATGGTCAAGGTCAGTATTCTGATGGATAAGATTTTGGAGATCAAATTGCATGGAAGTATCCACAGAGGAACCCAGCCTTCTTTTGAATTATAGATAGAATAGGGCACTTTTACTACCATGATTAGAGACCATTCTGCCAGAGTCATCCATAATCTGACTGATCACATTCTTCATGTAACTCTCAGTGGCCATGGCATGAAAAAATTTGGTGTTTTCATCTCTAAACTGCATAACCCGATGAGTATACCTCGGTATCCAATAAGCATTTTTCATAGCCAGCAAGTTCTTGATGTGGGTTTTGACAATAGCTCTGAATTTAGATTCCTGAGGAAAGAAGCACCTGATTTCCTCAAGTCTGTCCAAGAAGGAGATGGTCAGATTGCAGTTGCTGATGAGCTTGGAAAGGTTTGAAAGTCCTTTTGACCAAATTTTAAGAATTCTTCTAAGTAATTTGAACTTTGCACTAATGACATGAGCACTATTCACTGCTCTGACAGAGGATGCCCAAGAATTGAGGATTTGATCCATACAGCCAGGATGATGAAACCAATAGTTCTCAAATCTAAAGATGTTTGCCTTTGGAATACTTGTACCAATTTGGACATTACAAGGCAGATGGTCAGATGTGATTTTTGCAAGAGGAAGCACAACTGAGAAGGGGAACTGGGTTGTCCAAGCCACAGAAGTGAAAAACCAGTCAATCTGCTCTAACAGAGGGGAGTCTTGCATATTACTCCAGGTATACTTCTTTCCTTGATAAGCAACTCAATAAGTCCCAGATGGCTGATAATATTGTTGAAAAATAGTGTCATTGAAATTACCACCAGGTCTATTTCTATTATCAGCACATCTATAGAAGTTGAAGTCCCCAATAGGTAACCATAAGTCATCATCATCAAAATTCAGACTATGCAGCCAGTTGACAAAAGTGTCTCTCTCAGGTTGCCTACAGGGACCATAGACCACAACAAGCATCCAATTCTCCAGATTATGAGCAGAAGTGAAGCACATCCTAATGGAAAATTAATGTTTCTCCAAAGTGACAGCAGAAAAGAATTTAGAAGCCCAGCACACCAAAATACCCCCAGAGGCACCGTCAGAGGGACAAAAGTCAAATTTATCAAATTTCTTTGTGGCAAATTTTCTAATGAACTGTAGATCAAAAGAATCTTTCTTGGTTTCTTGGAGACATAAAATATTTGCATTGCCTTCATCAATCTTATTTCTAATGTGATCCTATTTGTCTTTGTCATTCAGCCCACGAATATTCCAGCACACAATATTCCAAGATCGATTATCCATTACAACTATGTAGAAGATAGGAGCTTAAAAGTATGGGGCACAACCACCGTAACTGAAACAAGACGCAGTGCCAAGCCATAAAAATATAAGATAACTGGTGACACAGCACCACAGAGTACCAAACCAAAATAAAACAAGACAACTGGTGGCACAGCACCATAGAGTGCATATAAATAGGAGATAGAATAGCAGAAAAGGACCAGGAGTAGATATGACAAGCCAAAGATGTATTCATTGATCGCTCTTCTTCATCAGGTTGCAGGGTGGTCAGGTTCAGCTCCACAGGAGGAATACCACAGAAAGAGGATCCCAACTCCAGTAGGATGGAGGCCTGAAGAGGCTCTACTTCAACACCCTCCACGTCTTCTTTCAGACTTCTACTGATAATTGCAGATTTCAGGTCTTCAGTTGTGGAGATATACACAGCCATCTTAGCAGCACCCTTCTTTCTCTTAGGCTCATTGTTGAGCTGGTAATAGGTCTGATCAGCATCTTTCCTGTGCCTCAGGCACCTTCTGACTTCATCATCAACAATAGGAGTTTTGCCTTTTCCCTTTCTCTTCTTGGCAGGGGTCACAATGTCCTCAAGTAGGGGGCAGTAGTTTGACTAGCATTGTCAATATCAGCAAAAGAACCCTCCACATCTAATTCCATTTCTACTTCCATATTCATACCAGGCAGGGCATGCTGCTCATCAGGGAAAGCTTGAAGAGCAGGGTTGACAGTGGGGGGAACAGAGGAGCCATCAATCTTAGGGTAAAGTTTTTTCATGATTTGATCAACTGCAAAGTCATGATCATAAGGGACTAAAGCCCTCTTAGTAGCAGCAGGAATTTCTGCCATCATAGCAATAGCAGGCTCTTCAGCAACAGTAGGCTCTTCAGCATCAGTAGGTTCTGCTATCCATGGAAGACTGGGATCATTCTCTCTTATCAACTCTAGCCTAGGCCTCTTATATCCAGAGGATGTGGAGGCAGAGGCATTGTCCTTCCAACTGTGATCATCAATGGAGAGGAACAAAGTGTCAGTAGCATGGTTGTTGGGAATGAAATTCCAGCTGCTAGCAGGCAGGGGGTTCTTCATTGGCAGGAGGACCTGGATCTCTTTAGCTTTCATGGCAAGCTCTTCCAGAAGCATTTCTACTGAGGGGGAGGGCCCAAACCCAGAATGCAGTCTAACCCTGTTGGCAAGCTCCCTGACCAAGTAATCATCTGCTCCCCAAATCTGTAAACAGTCAGAATTCTGTCAGCATTGGTTCTGTCAGTAGGCAGAGGCAGCTCCAGAGTGACACGGGTTCCTTGAGCTCTATAAAAGCCCAAAACATCACTGCTAACACTTTCACTGTGTTGGGGCTGATCAGGATGCCGTTGGTATTTTTAACATCACTTCACGTTAAGTTGTCATCCCTAACATGATGCCAAAAACCATTGGTAAAATAATCTATACTTGGCACCTAAAAATAATACTATAGAATATATCCGCAAGCGCACAGATAATTCTCCCATTGCAGCACTTCACCCGGTAAGTATTTCGAGTATTGTTAATTTGTTTTATGCCAAAAGGATAAATAGACATTCTTCTCATTAGGGTAATCTACTATAGTGATTGAAAAGATAATTAACTTTAATAATAAATGTGCAAACCTATGATAACCACTTATTCTAATGCTTTAGCGGTAATAAGTCAATAATACTATGATAAATGATAACTGAGTAAATGAAGTAAATGGTATTCTAGAGATAGAATATAGAGACTCACTAATGTAGTAAGACAATCTTGAGATTCGGCTAAAGTAAATGAAACATATGTAATTATTAAATACAAAGTCTACAGCCTACGCCATATTACACATCTTCATTTATAGCATAATCAACTCAGAAAACATCATAAGGAGCATCATCTAATGAGGATATTAAGACACAATGGTCACCTCCTTCGCGACCGCGCTCTGCTCGTCCTACGTACAGGGGGTGGACTATAGAGGAACCAACGCAGCTGTCACCTACATGGACTACCACACGACCCAGCACGTCAGGGTGCCTCCGTAGGTACGTAATATATCTAGACACCACGTCTACATAATACATACCACATAACTCACTCGAGTACTGAATTAGGCGCTTTATGATCATATGACAATAATCATCACCAATCACAACTATATCAAATATGCAACTAGAATAAACTAAGAACTAAATAAGTAGCAATATATGAAAATAGAGCAAAGTTATAATGAGATACAAGATAAAATTACCGATCTCTAGACGAACAGATCTGGAATCCCGAGCGTAGCGCCCAACTCTACTTGAATCTTGCTAGACGCCTAAACTAATGAACTTTGAAGAACTAGAGCTCTACTTCTAATCTCTGGAAACTCTAATTTCTGTCTACTCTTGATGAATGAAGCAGGAGGAATGAATTGGTGCCCTCAGGGAGGGGGGTCTGCCCCTTTATTTATAGCCTGGTGGGGTGAACGTGCGCCGTTGGATCAAACCAACATAACATAGGGCTGAGATGACTCTTCGGAGGAGGTTGCGGAAGACTCCAGAAGATGGCGGCCAGAAACCCTAGGGGGGCGCCGCCCGGCCCCCTTGGCGCCGGCCGGCCCCACCATCTAACAGGTAGGGCCTCGGTTGCTTCGGGTGCCTTCTAGACGCTTCTACCTTACCGATGACGTCTGTTGCCTTCGCGATTAAGTTTCGTGATAATTTTGCACTTTAATCCTTCTTTTAAGCTTTTCTAGATAATTCTCGAGAAAATAGACAATTCACCAAAACTTGTGAAATTTGTCAGTAATAACCCCTATGTTTATATTATTGCCCCTTTCTAAGTATTAGTTGACGGTATAAAATTGGTACTTAACGACCGTCAACAACTGCATGAGGCCATTGGCAATAGCATTTGCCATTGCCAGATCAGCAAGCTGATTGACAGCAGCAAGCTCATTTTCTCCAACTAGTTCACCTTCCTGTTGAGGCCACTGGCCCCAGCCACCATTGTTGCCATTGCCATTGAGGGGCTGAGGGGGGACTTGCCATCCATGGTTCACATTCTCCTGCTGAACATGATCGAGATCACCAACATCTTCAAAGAACCCAGGAAAGGGTCCTGATTTGCATTCAGAACATGAGCATTCTCTGGATGGGGGTTGCCATTGGGGGGAATTTAATCTTCATCAGCAGCCCAAACATCATTGCGATGGCTGTTCAACACAACGATTGGGATGGTCCAAGAGTTTCCATTGTCACCCACTGGACTGCCCTCACAGACAAGAAGACTCCTTGCAACCCGGCTCACCAGAGAGACTTTGCATCTAATAAGCACTCTAGACCTGCAGTGGGCGTTGTTGGTCCAGGTGATCGGGATGCCAAACAGACCGATAGCCTGGGAAAGGATCTCAGACTGAAAATCAAGCGGGAATGCGAGCATCATGATCCAGTAGGTTCTGGTGAATGGGCAGTTCCTCAGATTAATGCCCCTATCATGATCTTGAACAACAATTCCTCTGACATCATCAAGTTGATGCGGGCTCAGGTTGATAGCTTCTTTTGTCAAATGGTTGTGACCTTTTGTCGAGATCCTTTTCTTGCACCCATGATAAATATCATGTACACCCACCAAAAATATGCTGACTCTTGCACTAAGAGTTACACAAAAACATGCCTTATTCCATCCATAAAATAAAAGCTCCATCACCATTTTTATGAAGTTCTCTCTCTCAAAACCACTACTCCTTGTTTAAAGATTGAACTATGCAAAAATAAAATAATCATGCTAAAGAGCATGAAGACAGAAAAGATGCCATGCCAAAGAAGCATGAGCCAAAAAAAGAAATAAAAAGAAAAGAGAGAAAAGATGCCACGCCAAACAAGCATGAGCCAAAAAAAAGAGACAATAATATAAAAAGATAGCCCATACTTTTTCAAAGAGTACAAAAACAAAAAGAGAGAGGAATATTACACATCTTGATCAAGGTGTATGACTGGTTTCTCCTTAAGGTCCACTCTTTAACTTAGCAATATTACAAAATACAAGTACGCCACTTTTATACCTACCCAAAACTCCACATAAACCTTTTTAGATGGTAGGGTGAAAGAAAGGCAAAGTCAAAAAGCCTTTGGTGAGCAAACTATACACATTGAGTGATCGAGTGTATCATTCAAGGGACTCACATTTTCCAAAAAATTTCAAAACCTTCGGAATGTCTTGTCAATCAAGAAGTGAATGAAAAGCAGGTCTATGTATCTATTCTATCTTGAAATAGTTCAAGACTTGGAGAAAAGTCAAAAAAGCCCCATAGGCGACAAGAAAATACAAGGTAAGTACTATGCCAATTTATTCGAATTGCGGAAGAAAACTTTATTATAGACATGGCATTTTTGAAATGTAATCAGCATAATAGCAACTCCTGATCAACAACAGACTTAGCTTTTGCTCAAGGACGAGCAAATGGTAAGCTTGGGGATCTTGTTGGCGGTCCTTAGCGACACATTTTTACCTCCAATAAGAGACCAAAAAGGGAAGAAATGAATACTTATACACACATATACATTTATTATTGGCCAAATTCCATTTGTAGTGGTAGAATCTACACTTTTTAGGAACTAAGGCCATTTACAAGGGATTCGAGTAAAAAAGGCACCATTCCGAAAAGCGTAAAATAGCACATCAAGCAAAGGAAGGGAAAAAGGCCCAACTAGAGACAAACTTGGGCAAGCCCATGGCGCCACACTCCTCTAGGCCTAGCCAGAGGCCCACCAGAGTAAGGCAGTGGCCAACTGGGCCAGCCCTGGCGAGGCCACACTAGGGGCGCGCCCGCGCCCCCTTACCGCCCCTCGGGCCCAGCTTGCGAGGTTGGTTCACCCATCAATGCCCCAAGGTGGTGGTAGGGTGTATCCGGGAAATATTCCACCTAAACCGACCTTGGCACATGTATAAGTAGAGGGGAAGGGCACCCATGCCACATACACCACACTTGGTCTATTCCTCTCTACCCTCTCATAGGTCTTTATAGTAGCTAGTAGGAGTAGTGGAGCAAGGCTTGAGCTACAAGGAGAGCTTGTCTCCAAGGAGGAGGGGATACTTGGTGAGAATCCATGATGCCTTCTTCATTATTCAAGTTCTCATATCCTTTATATAGCTTTGTATATGATTTAGAGTATAGTCATGTTCATGTTATTTTCATCTTATATGAACTAGCACATAGTTTATATGTAATGTTCATAACATGTTCATGCTTGTTCTTCATCGTTCATATGATTTACTTGAGTAGGATTTAGATTAGGATGGTGGTTCGTTGTTCCTTCGGGTTTGCCAATATTCTAGCTCGTCAATCCGTAGGGTTAGAGTCCTGGGGGAGTGTGGGTAGTTTCCTTGTATGCGAGCGTGGGGCTCGGGTGCACGGGAGCCCGTGGATATGACAGTGCCCCACGGTTGAGGGGTAGGTGGCAGGTGGTGACAGCCATGTCCGTCCCTCGTAATCCCCCACGTTCGGGTATTCGTGTAGGAGTTCATAAAATCCCTATGGCCTGGCAGACCAGATCCCGGGACCTCCCCATTCATCCTAGCCAAGTCTTAGTCTTAGTCTTGTATCTTATATGATTAACTATATTCATTGCATGGCTATATTAGAACAACAACCTACTCATTAGGATTATTCTTTTATTCTTTCTTTTACTTTATTCATTAGAGGGCTCAAGAATGTGTGTCCACTATCTACAAAACACTATTAACCCCTGCAATAGACTTCATTTATCTTTTATACATAAAGGTATTAATGCATATTCAGGCTAGTTTCTTATTACCATTGCCTTCCCTTGGGAAAAATTTAAATAACGATACCCTGATAATACTTCCTTGTGAAATGCTACAACGATAGATCCGTGCGCTTGCGGATAACATCTGTAATCGTTAAGGCCTATCCATTGGTACTCCTTACTATCGCTGCTAGGATATCCCAATTCTAGCAGCGGTGCTAAGGAATGCCAACAGAGGGCAATTCGTTATCTTTCGGAAGCATCTTCTTTTGAATTTTGAGTGACTTTCCAAATCCCTTGTCGGATACACCATTCTTTACCTTCCATTGCAACAACTCCAGTGTGGTACTTAACTTTTTCTGCCCCGCATGACAAGTTGGGTATAGCAATTTCTTGTGATCCTCTAGCATGCGCTCCAACTTTATGTTCTCCTTTTCACTATCTCATTCTCTCTGTGCATCACAAATGGCCTGATCAAGCTCATCAGCGGGCTTGGTCCCGCCACCTCTTCTTCAGTTTCCTCCATTGCAATATCATTTAAGGCACCGTATTTAGTAGTAATATCATCATTGTCTCTTGCTTTTTCATCTTCGCCTTCTTCCATTATAACCCCACATTCTCCATGCTTGGTCTAACAAATGTATTTTGGCATGAAACCCCACGTAACAAGTGTGAATGGATACTCCTCGAACTAGCATAATCCTTCAAATTCTTACATTGAGCACATGGGCAGCACATGAAACTATCCCGCTTGTTTGCCTCGACCACACATAAGAAACAATGCATGCCCATAATGAATTCTTCGGAGCGGCAGTCAGCATTATACATCCACTGCTGGCTCATCTGCATTATATGACATATCATATCAAAAAATTAAACATAATTAGTAGAGAGATAATTACACTACATCAGTCATCGTGATTAATTAAAATCCTAGCACACATACACAGCTGATTACTTTATGTTAGCGTCGGTATAATGTAGACGGTCCCAACTAGCACTAAACAAACTATAATTAAAATGCACTTCAGCAGCATAAGGATTTTGTGACTGATCCCAACTAAAATAGATGGATCATTCGTCTGCTCAACATCCATGGGCTGCTTGTCATGGCTCAGTGCCTCAACAGTTGCCGCACCAACCTCAGCAGGAGATTTTTATACATGTTCAACATACTCTTCCTCCCAATACCAGTCTTTACATCCAGTGCCATCCCACTATAATTAAAACAATAAATTAAGAACTTTAATCAAAACCATAAAGAAAAATGGGACAAATTAACCATAATCGTCAAATACGTTGAAATAACTCATATTGCGATCCGGACACTTGCAGAAGATACGACTCTTGTTGGGACCCTCCTTCCTCATTCGGTATTCTATCACAATCTTCACCTTACACTTGCCGCATGCAATGAGAGGGAGGTCCTAAGTCACTTTGTAACTCAATGAGAGATCGAGGACCAAATGTGCTGAATATCTTTATTGTTCGGTGGTTTCATTAATGTGTCGGTCCTTAGCTTGAATTTGATATTGGATCGTTTAATTCTAGATGTTAACAAACAAATCAATATTATGGTTTAATGGATTTATTCAAGTGGTTTGTTGATGTCTATTGAGTTTCTGATTAATTAATGGCGTTGTAATTTGTTCGGTGGCACCAAAGCAAAGGCGTTGTAAAAGTAGCTATTGGCAACCACCTTTTCTATGCAATATATCCCATAGCAATGAACAATCCACGTAGCAATAGAGGCTACATCTTATAGCAACGACAATGCGAACGTGGCAATTGCACATGTTGCCACCACTTCTTAGTGTTGCGACATAATCCTTATTACCACATTCACTTTGCGATGCAACAGAGACTACACCTTATAGCAACTAAACCTTAGGCGTGGCAATTCCACATGTTGCCACTACTTATTGGTGTTGCGATAGAATCCTTGTTGTCACATGCGTTATGCGATGCAATAGAGGACACACCTTACATCAACCATTTCTTAAGCGTGGCAATTGCACATATTGCCACCACTTATTGGTGTTGCGATAGAATTCTTGTTGCCACGCGCGTTTAGCGTGGCAATACATTGTCCTACAACACACGTTCGTCGTCGCTAGTGCAACATTTGCTATGCCATGGGCGCGTTGGCATTGCAAGGTCCAGCAACGCCGAAGGCATTGCACTAGTCTCACCTAACACACCTACATCCATAGCAAAAGTTTAAAGTTGCAACGTTCTAGGTGTTGTAAGCCCAAAATGCATTTGCAACGGTTCTCAAAAAAACGTTGTCCAAAGAAATACCCACGCAAGCATTTGCAATGCCTCCCAATGAAAAATATATGTTGCCATTTTTACAGTTGCAACTATTTTAGGACTATTGCAACACATTTCAAGCATTGCAACAAAGTAAAAACTTAGTAGTGTTTTCAAGATCCACAACTTTGTAGTTTAAATGTTTTTTATTTGAGGTTGTCGGGTACCTAAATTAGGGTGTACCCTATTTAAACGCAAAATACCTAAACCACAAGGGCTAAGCCGGGTCTCCTCGGGCACGAATTTCCATCTCGCCCGAGCCCGCAGGTAAGGCACGAGCACCAGCTGACCTCAGGGTCCATTTTTCTGATTTGCCCGAGGCCTCAGCCCCGAGCTCGGGCGCCAATACACCCCTCGAGGTTATTCTCCGATTCGCCCGAGACCCCCAAAGAATGGGCTCAGGAAACCTTCTACCCTTAGGCGCAAATCTCCACCTCACCTGACCCTCCCATACATGACGTCACCACCAACCCTTGCGCCCGAGGGCGCCCCGTTGCCTCCTTGGGCCAATTTCGTATACGAGCGTTGTCTTGTCAGGCGAGCCCACCAGGACATCTCTGTCTGTGAGCGCACGTGCCCATACAGGTCAAATCATATGGTCTGACACCGCCAGGGTCAAATCACCTCTCCGTCGGCCATGGCCCCACAGGGACGGGGTTACTAGCCACTGTTCTGCCTAACCCCGCTCTCTTTATGCGCTGCGACGTGCTCCCAACTCCTGTGCCAACGCACCTAGTCAAGGCCGAGCCATCAGTCCCTGTTCCACCAACTCTCTCACTGTGCAGGTCAAGCGCCCAGGTGAGGCCATCCCTCGAGTGACGACACCTACATGAGCAAGGATGCCCGGGCGCGTCGCACACCTGAGGGACAAGGCCCATTTCTCCATAGCACCTGAAGGACGACACCCACGCTGCTACAGTCCTGAGCCATACCTCAAAAGGATGACGGCCATCCGAGCCCTCGGGCTTTCTCCCACGCACCCCGCGTCGTGTTTCTGCACCTTGTAACACTGTATCTCCCTTGCAACTATAAAAGAGAATACAGAGGTCACTCTTAGGACAATCAAGCCATCACTGGCAGCTCACTCATGCACAAGACAACAATGAAACTCACACTCACACCCACTCTCTCATCTCACAGAGACTAGGGTGCTCCTCCATCTCTTGCCTCGCTTGTAACCCCTACTACAAGCACCCCTTGTGCAAGATAATACAAGTCTCTATTTGAACTAGACGTAGGGCATTCCGGTGCCTGAACTAGTATACACTAGTAGAAAAATGGTTTCCACTAACGCTAGCAAATTATTTTTACAGGCGGTTCCTGTTATCGTGCGCATGTGAAAAGAAACACGTGGGGCTAGAATTAGAACCGCCTGTGTAAATGACTTTACACAGGCGTTTTGGTTAAGAAAATTGCCTGTGTAAATGCACCATTTACACAGGCGGTTCACATAAGAAACCATCAGTGTAAATATGGTTTACACAGGCGGTTTTCTGAACCAAACCGCCTGTGCAAATGAATTGTTTGTACAGGCGGTTTTGTTAAGAAAACCGCCTGTGTAAACCATTTTACACAGGTGGTTTATTATGTGAACCGCCGATGCTTTTGCCAACTGTATAAATACCCCTTCTTCAACCCCGAGATAGACCTGTAGCTCGCAGCCAGCTTCCATAGTGGGCGATTTGGAGGTCTAGATTCACAAAATACAGGGAGAGAGGTTTTGCCCTTCATTTCTTCGAAGGAGGTTGCTACAAAAGGTTAGTTAATGCCTTCCAAACCTCTTTTTATCCATTGTTGCTCAATTTGTGCTACTTTTTGGATCTAGGGTTTCACCATGGGTTAGAGAGAAGAAATAGTTAGGTTGTTTCCTTAAATGAGGTTGTTTATGATGCTTCCATAACGTCTCTCTTCTCCTTTTCACTGTTGCTTCTCAATTTTTACTTGTTTTCATGAATTATGTGCTATATATATATATATATATATATATATATATATATATATATATATATATATATATATATATATAGCTCTAAGTTCTATGTTGTGTATTTATATAGAGAGAGGAATATTGTTTTTTAATGTTTTAAATTATATTCCCTTTACTTCACTATTTATTTATATTAACATCAATGCTCTCTTTATTTCAGTATTTATTTATATTACCATTGTCTATGCTCTCTCTTTTACTTCAATATTTATTTATTTATATTACCATCATCTATGCTCTTTTTTACTTCACTATTTATTTTTATACTACCATATCTATGCTCTCTTTATTTCGCTATTTATTTATATTACCACCGTCTATGCTCTCTTTTACTTTAGTACTTATTTATATTAGCATTAATGCTTACTTCACTCACAGGTGAAGATGGAGAGGTCACGATGGATGTATAACTTATCAAGACTAGATCCATCATTCATACATGAGGTCAATGGGTTTATTGATGCCGCTAGGAGCCATGCTTGGAGAACAATGACACAGCACATATGTTGTCCATGCATAGACTGCAAAAATATTGTTGTGTTTGATGATACAAAACAAATCATCTCTCATTTGGTGTGCCGAGGCTTTATGGAGAATTACTTGGTTTGGACAAAGCATGGAGAGGGTAGCTCTACGCCTCAGACGACTGACCCAACAAACACCAACCTCGCCGATCCACATGTGCGTGTTGACAGATGTCAGTTCGAAGACGAGCCACAAGATCATTTTCCCTGGAGTGAACATGTTTTGCCAAATAATACTCATCATGGTTTTGATGGTAAAAATGAAGGTGTCGAAGATATGCCTAGTGCAGAAGAAGATGCGGAATTGCTAGATTCACTAATGCGTCGTCATACAGACCCATCAATGTTTCTCATTAAAGGTATGGAGGCCTTGAGGAAAGCAGCAGAAGAGCCTTTGTATGCAGAGTCTAAGGGTTGTACCAAAGAATTCACGACGTTGCGATCTGTGCTGAAGTTGTTGGTGCTGAAGTCTAGATATGGTTTGTGTGATGCTAGCTTTGATACATTCCTGAGTCTTATCGCAGACATGCTTCCAAAGGAGAACAAAGTGCCTGCTAACACCTACTATGCAAAGAAGCTAATCAGTCCACTTACTATGAGTGTTGAAAAGATCGACGCATGTAGAAATCATTGTATTCTATATAGAGGTGATGAGTTCAAAAACTTAGACAGATGTCCAAATTGTGGTGCAAGTAGGTACAAGACGAGTAAAGATCATCGTGAGGAAAATAATGTTTCGTCGGGTAAGAAGCGTAAAAAGACCCAACTGAAGCAGAGTTCAAAACCCACCAACAAAGGAAAAGATGAAGTAGACTACTACGCTCAGAGAAAGGTTCCTGCATTGGTGATGTGGTACCTTCCCGTAGTTGATCGATTGAGGTTTTTGTTTGCTAACCCTGAGGATGCAGAACTTATGAGCTAGCACGCTTTTAATGAGCACAAAAATGATGGAAAGCTTCGACATCCAGCCGATGGCAAGCAATGGCAAGATTTCAATGACAATCATCCAGAATTTGCTAAGGAACCAAGAAATATTAGGTTCGCACTGAGTACTGACGGAATGAATCCATTTGCCGAGAGGAGCAGCACGCACAGCACGTGGCCGGTGATCCTTACCATCTACAACCTGCGTCCATGGTTGTTGCAAAAGCAGAAATACCTTTTGTTAACCATTCTTATTTCTGGACCTACACAGCCTGGAGTTGACATGGATGTATTTCTAGAGCCTTTAATGGAGGAGATGAAGATACTGTGGGAAAAATGTGTCCAAATATTGAACGATTATCGCAAAGATTCGTTCACACTTAGAGCAATTATTTTTGTCACTATCAATGATTACCCTGCTCTCTTCACATTATCAGGGCAGTTCAAGGGAAAGGTTGGTTGTGTAATATGCATAGATGACACCGCTTATGTGTCCCTTGATGCATCCAATAAGCTAGTGTACATGAGGCACAGGCGCTTCTTACCGAGAGGGCACAGGTACCGCTTGCGAAAGATGGATAAGTTCTTCGACAATAACAATGAACTGCACTCTACTGCTCCATCAAGTAACAGCAAGGGTCAAAGAGTTTATCTTATAGTAAGTAAAATCAAATTTGTTTTTGGGAAGAAGACAAAGGATGGAACAAAAAGAAAGGATAGGAAGCCAACCCCAGGGGGCTACATTCAAGAAGATGTCTATTTTCTTCAAGTATCTACCCTACTGGAAAGAGTTAGACGTACGACACGCGATTGATGGTATGCACGTTCAGAAGAATGTGTTTGAAAGCATAATTGGAATCTTGTTAGACATGAAGGGCAAGACGAAGGAAGGACTGAATTCTCGTCTGGACATGGTGCAATTAGGCATTAAAAAAGAGCTGCACCCTGCTTTTCTTAAAAATGGGAAGTACCATCTTCCTGCAGCAAGCTACAACCTGATCACAGATGAAAAACAAGCGATGTGTTTGTGGTGGAGGAACTTGAAAGTGCCATCTGGATTCAGCTCCAACATAAAAAGTATTGTGTCAATGAAAGACCTTACACTCCACAACTACAACTCTCATGATTGTCATGTCATGCTGACTACTTTTCTCCCTGTTGCCATCAGGGCTATAAATCCCACATTTCTGATGATGGCAATCACAAGGTTGTGCTTCTTTTTCAACAAGATCTCACAGAAAGTAATTGACTGCGACGAGCTGCCATCTCTACAGGAATTCGCAGTGGAGACCTTGTCACAACTGGAGATGTGTTTCCCTCCCTCATTCTTTGATATAATGGTACATCTTGTGGTGCACTTGGTGCCACAAATCGAGGCCCTGGGTCCCATGTACTTGCATGAAATGTGGACATATGAGCGTTTCATGTCAATACTTAATGGATATGTTCAAACTCGTGCTCATCCTAAGGCATCCATGGTAGAAGGGTACACTACCGAAGAGGCCATTGAGTCCGGAGGTCCATTCTGCAACAATGTTCTGAAAGACCAGATTGCAATAGGCTTGCCTCCTTCATAACATGAGGGTAGGCTACATAGAAAGGGAAGGATGGGACAAAAATCATTCATCCCACCAGACTACAAAATAGTCCTCGAGGCACACCACAGCATCCTACATCAACTCTCGATAATGGAGCCTTTGATTGAGAAACACGTGGAAGAACTTCGTGAACATAATCATGGGCAAAATGACAGTTGGGTAATGAAGGAACACAAGCATCGGTTCACCGCATGGCTGAGGGATCAGAACATTTCAGAAACGGAGACATTTGAAGAACAGACCATCAAACAGTTGGCATATGGACCATCACGTCAGATCACCACATGGCAAACCTATGACATTAGTGGCTTCACTTTTTGTACCAAGACCAAGGACAACAAGAGCATTGCACAGAACAGTGGTGTTCGATGCGAGGCCATAGACGAAACTGGTGAGATTACCACGTACTTCGGGTTCATTGAAGACATATGGGAATTGGACTATGGTACATTTTAGGTCCTTGTGTTTCGATGTCAATGGGTTCAAGATAAACATGTCACAGTGGATAACTACGGGCTTAGAGTTATTGATCTAAGTAAAGTAGGTTATAAGGATGACCCTTGGATCCTCGCTAATCGTGCTGCACAAGTGTTCTACGCTGAACAGATCATTTCTAAGAATGAGCAGAAAACTAAGGACAAGCAGAAGCATGTAGTTTTCTCTGAAAAACAACAAGCTATAGGAATTGATGGTGTAACTGATCTGGAGGACTTCAACCAGTTCAACGAGTTGTCTCTCTTTACGGACCTTCCAGAGAAGATAAGGACTGTTGAACGAAACATCCCACAAAATTCGCTTCCCTATGCTCGCCACGATGGACAAGGAAGAACAGTCGGTGGCTAGAATCTATTTGTCATTTATCTTGTAATATCCATTTCTGTATTAATTTGTACTCTATGCTTCCTACCATTTCTATATTTCAGTATCTCGAACAATATGAGTGAACCATTGCTAATATTTACGTTTTACTTTCCCAACATGAGTGAATAAGACTAATATAATAAAACAATATATAGAATATAAATAAACAATAATTATAAAGCCCAATATAAATAATATAAACCATAAACCCTTTATTTAAACAATAATTAATATAAATAAACAGTAACTATAAAACAATATATAGAAATAATATATATAGAAATAATATAAACCATAAACCCTTTCTACAGGCGGTTATCAATGTAAACCGCCTGTAGAAACATCTTTTTACAGGCGGTTATTAATGTAAACCGCCTGTAGAAACATGGTGAACCGTCTATAAAGGCCGTCTGTATATATATCCCGCCCTCGATTCTGAAATTTCACCGAGTCCCGGAGGCGCGCCATTTTCC
Source organism: Eremochloa ophiuroides (assembly GCA_038502445.1). Taxonomy (NCBI): domain Eukaryota; kingdom Viridiplantae; phylum Streptophyta; class Magnoliopsida; order Poales; family Poaceae; genus Eremochloa; species Eremochloa ophiuroides. The sequence continues at coordinate 2,073,137 of JAHLJS010000009.1, read as the reverse complement.
TCAAGGACGCCGTCAGGCTGCCGGATTTCGCCACGCTCGTCGTCCTCGATTCGCCGCACCGCCGCGCGCCCCCTTCTCCCCTCCGAGCCTCTACGCCGCCCCACCGCGCCCCCCGTACCTTCTCCGAGCCCGTGCGCCGCCCCGCCGCGCGAGCCCCTTCTCCTCCGCGCCGCCGCCGCCGCCGCCGGTAAGCCATCGTCAGCACCGCTTCTCCTCTCCCCCACCCTCCTTGCAGGTCGAGCGGCGGCGGCGTGCGGTCCCGGTGAGCCCGGGGCCGAGCGCGGCGCGTCTGGTTGCGGCAGTGGTGCGGCCCCCCATGACCGAGCGCGGCGCGGTGCGGGTGCCCGGCGGCGGTGCGCCCGGAGGCGGTTGCCCGGCGGTGGTGCGCCCGGAGCCGGTGTTGCCCGGCGGCGGTTGTGCCCGGTGGCGGCGCGCTCGCGGTGGAGGCCAGACAGTAGTGGGCCAAACAGTAGTGGGTCGGCCCACTTTCTTTAATTTTTATTTCTGTGTAAATTCTATATGTTGAGTTTTAGAGGTCCAAAAATTGTGATTTTAGTTTTGTTAGTCTTCTAATAACATGATCTAGCTAACAAAAATATATAATACATAGATTCTTTATTGATTTCATGATGTTTTACATAGGTTCTTTATTGATTTTGTGTAAATTATATAACCCATAAAATTATATAGATTCTGTGTAAGTTAGTTTAAAAAGTTTTAAATGGATTTTATATATAGTATATGACTTATCAATTTATGAATTGATTGTAAAATGGTTTTGCGAATATTCTGTGTATATATGACTTATCGATTTATGAATGGCGTATGCATGAATATCGACATTTCGTATGACAACTTAGCGTATTAGTTTCCATTGAAATACCACTATGATATGTCAGGTTTCCGCGATGAGATCTCCACGCGAAGAGCAACGTGCGGAGTCCCCCTCTAATGAACCTAGCGATTCGCAAGGACGCGGAGAACACCAGTCGGACAATGAAGTGTACGAGAGTCCAAGCGATCCGTGTCCTAGTGTAGATAGGGCTGCTCGTCGTGAAATGGAGCGTGACCCTAATTACGATCCACGAGACGATACGGTGAGTTGTTGCACGAAATTGAACAAACGGGTAATATAGGAGGTGTATGTATATCCATCCATGATTTTAATATTGTTTGTGCCTTGTTACGTGAATAGGAGGTGCTATCGCAATTTCGCGAGTTAGCAGATGCGGAGGAACAAGAGGAACTTGAACAAGAACAACAACACAAGCAGAGACCGAGGCACCCAGCAAGAAATTTAGAAAACGAAAACAGAGTGATCACAGACAAGGTGACAGAGGAACAAACAAGTGGGAGGACAAGATATATAGGGTTACAGATGTCAGTTCAAAAGGAGAGCCCCTACAACCGGATGAGGTCCAAGCTAAGTTCTGTAACGCTGGTTAGGGACAATCTTGATATCACAATCTCTAACTGGAAGGATGTGCCAGATGCGGTCAAGAATACCATGTGGGAGAAGCTTTCACGAAAATTTATTGTGTCGCGGGGTTCAGAAGAACTCGTACGAGACTATATGCATGCGTGCTTAATAATATCGATCAGAATTTGAGATCAATAACTTGGTTATTCTATTTGGTCCATATCGTAGAGCATATAGGTTTTATAAGATACAAGGTGGACCGTACGACCCGAGCACGAAAGGCAACTCGTTGAGAGTATTTTATAACTGGCCGGTATGTAAATTTCATGACTCAAAAACGTATATTATGAAGGATGATGTTACATCCACTCACCCATTATTATAAATCTAGTGCCACAAGCAACCACCCGACTCGGTGCACTGTGGATACTACGTGTGCGAGTTCGCTAGATTGAGTGGACGATACATCAGGAACATTGATGAGGTAAGTAATTTTATATAGCCAAGTACGAACGTTATGTTATTTTGTAGATCCATGCTAATAAAAATCTCATTTACAGAGGTATAAAATACCACCAAAGCAACAATTCAGCAACGAGAATTTATACGAGATAGTTGCGGACTTGTGCTCATTCGTCATGAAAGATATGATTCCATGCAACGGAAATTATCACGAACATACAAGCATCCTCTCAAATCCAGAATATAGAATTCTAACCGAAATTCATAGGCTAGGGCTCAAGCGAAATGAGTATTAGAGCACTTGATTGAGATATAAACAGTTTGCAAATAACAAGTTGCAGGTGCATGTAAACAGTTTGTAAATTTTTTAATCTTGAGTTATATATATGTCTGTATTTTGATATAATTGATCTTTGTTGTACATAATCAAACTTATATAAATAACATAAAATATAAATATAAATATAAATTAAAATATGTAATAACAAATAACATAATGGGTAAAAAATAACACAGGCGGTTAGCGGTAACAACCGCCTGTGAAAAATAGTTTTTACAGACGGTTCTCTTAAGTAACCGCCTGTGAAAACATGTTTCCACAGGCGGTTTTGTAGCAACCGCCAGTGGAGAGAATTTGTTTTCACAGGCCTTTAACACTGGCGGCGCTAAAAAACACTAGTGCAGGGTGTTCTGGGACCGCCTGTACAAATCTTTTTTTAGTAGTGATACATCCTTGTGCTCTTCTTGCACAACCATCTGGACTAGACATGCAAATACAAATTTACTAGCCGATGTTAGGAGCCCCAGCCTTACCACCGACAGAGGTTGTTTGGATGTTCAAATGCATATCATAAGAGATTTTACATAGTGTTAATACTAAAGGAATCCACATGCTCTAAAGTTATAAGTGAGTATGTAGTGGTAGAAAAGGATCTTGGATGAAAAAATAACCAAAACAAAACCTGCAGATCTCGAAAAGTTATGCAACTTTGTACTTCAAAACTTTTTTATTTCAAGTCATTTTGATGCTGAAATATTTATTTCATAATAGTTATGCAACTTTGTAGTTGACAACTTTTATATTTGAAATCGTCAGAATGAAAAGTATGGCCAAATTTCTTTACATTCGAAATTCAAAATTTTCAAACAACTTCATATGGAGTAATGACCAAAACTAAAGTTGTAGAGTTATAAAACTTTGTAGTTGAAAAGATTTTCATTTGAATTCGTTTAGGGTCCTAAATACTCATTTTAATATTGGATAAAGATAGAATGAGAAAGACAAATACCTCATTTGGATGCAAGTGTCTCACAAGTGAAGCGGTTAGGGAACAAATGCAGGAAGCCCAAGGTCGTGGGTTAGGGCACTGGCGGACACGAAGCTCAATGGAGGTCTCTCCTAGCATTAAAAAAATTACGATTTTTTCTGACCGTTTTTAGCTTAGCAGAACACTGCTTGTTTGTTATGAATCGGCGGTGAACATTGTTGTCACCGCTGGTTTAAAAATCGGCAGGGGCACATCATTGCCCATTTGGTTGTTGTGTCAATTTAAATCCGGGATGTAAAAGGAGGCTTTAAATTGGCAGTGATGTGCCGATCTAGGGTACTGATTGAGTCGCCTCTATCCTATAAAAATTAGGGATAAAAACGTATGGATATTTTCTGACCGTATTTGAGACCGAATCCGTTTAGAGGCGTTTTCTTATCCGCCATAACTGAGTCCGGATATTCAACATTCGATACCGTATCCGTATCCGAATGCTCAAATCATATATTTATGATGTCGATATCTAATCATATTCTATCCTACATAGTTGATACTATCCGTATTCGAATCCAAATTCGAGTAGAAATATGAAAACAAATGTAACATCAGTGGTATCCGTCCGTATCCGATCCGTTTTTAGCCCTACTAAAAAGTCATCGTTTCTAGAAATTGATTCTGTGGTAGCAGACAGTGAAAATTTTCTGTACTAGTGTCATTTATCCATGAAAATTGATTTTCACGCACTGCACAAAAATATTTTTAAAAAACACAAAAAGTATTAGACTGCACAAAATTCCACGCACTACACTACTTTTTTCCTCGCACATGACTCCCCTGCTAGCACACCAGACGTTGAATTGTGACTAAGTACAATTTCTATTCTTTAAATCTTTTATATATTCAATATTTCAGCTGCAAAATGATCACAAAGAAACATGTCAGCAAAGTTTTACAACTCACCGGGTACTACAACAATGGTATATATATAGTACATTTTCATTTAATTTGAGATCATTTGGAAAATAGAAATGTTTGGATTTGAAATTCTAAGAAGTTTAAATAAATATTTAGGCCCATAAATGTTCTTAAATAATGAATTAGAAAGTTTTAAATCTTGTTGAGCTCTATATTTCTATATGAATACTTATCTTTAAGGTCGGCTGACTTAGTCGACTATGCCTAGAAATCATCTATTTTCAGGGGTGGTTATACATATCTTTTTATAGCAAACGTCTCTCAAAATAGATATATTATTCACCATTTTTTTATTAAGTCATCTACTCATGAAAAATGATTTTGAGTGGTCATTCAAAAGTTACAAAACATTTAAAGAGATGGTTTGTTCTACGAATCATTTGTGTAGTAGTAGTGATCTTATTAGCTCTTATCCGTGGAGCATGTCGCGGATTAAATCTTGAATTGCCATGGAATAAAAGGAAATCCTTGAACTGAACAATCCCTTGAACCACATAGTACGACAGGAGGTACAAAGGTTGAAATTAAAGGCGGCGTCTAGCTCGCGCTGTGCGGTGCATATAGTATAATTCTCAATGTTTGACCAAAACTTTATCCAAAACGGCTTCCTTTTCCGATATGGAGGGAATATGTATACTATGTATTCAATTATTAATACATGTAGTCAAATTAACCAGTGCCCGAGATATAGGTGACTGGCATCACAGCATCAGGTCGTGGTTGCCAACGTTGTTTGCTGTGGCGGAGCAGGCTTCGGTTACCTTGGCAAAGCGACCTCTCACCCGGGGTCTCACCTGCGCATAAGCTTTCCTGGATGCATATCTTATCTGCTTCTCATAGCACCTCTGTTAGGGATCAGCCACGATTGGGCCTTCACAGAGGCTGTGGGCCTTGCGCCAGCCCACACCAGCCCAGGCACCTTGGATTGGAGACTACAAATGCCCAAGGCCAATAGTGGGACAGATATGGAACATTACAGAACCAACAGGTTTATCCCCTTCCTCTGGAACTTCTCTACTGTTCCTCTTCTACCTCTCGAACCCTACTTCCTCTGCTGATTCTCTGATTCCTACCCTTCTCTACCACTGCAGTTACCAGGTTGCTAACAACCTCCTCATCCTTTTCTCCTTGTACCTCATCAACTTAACCTCCCTCTCCGTTGACTGAGCTACCGGCATTTGCAGCTGACTGTCATCTAGCAGGTCTGGCTCCTTGAGCCTCGAACTTGCAGCATCCGTGAATGTGTTTCCACAGAATGACATCTGCATTAACCATCAGCAACTTTAGATCAGTGGAAAAAAGAAGCTGGCCAGAAAGGTGTTGTGCGGTTAGATCAGTTTGAACAATTAATATGCATGAATTTATATATATTACTGCATTTTAGTTTCCGTTTCTTGCATGATCAAAGTAAAATTAGGAGAGCTAGACAACTAATTAAATAACTCATTGCCTTTGCCATTTACTATTTCGATATATGAACCTGCACTTTAATGGATGTTGAATGGGCGTACATGATCTTGCCTTGCTAGGATGATTTGTTTGGGGTTGAAAATAAGATCTTAAGCCAAGTGATTAAGTCGTTCCTCTACATATGGCATGAAAACACATTAATTAATAGTATATTAGTTCCCCCATAAAAGCCAAGTGTAGGAAAACGCAAGCAGCAAATCAGCAAATGAACCACATAAAATGAGATAATTATTAGCTATTTCACCAAACTTTGGCATGGACAAACCTTCACGATAGATTTAAAGACAGCTGGATGCATAAGCATGTCAATATGTTTGACATGTATTATATTTGGTTTTTGAGTAGATTTTGTTGGTTGCTTTATCATAACAATCAGAAAATCTAGGTCATCTAACTGGGTAGATACATCAACGGACGTACCGACATACATGCATATTGTTACAATTGATTTGAACCATACAAATCTGCGCCTGAAGAACTGTATATATTCTGAGACAAGCATAAATTTTCAAAAGGAAAAAATAAACCAATATAGTGGTGAAGAAAATTGAAAAGAAGGCAACCTTTTCTCAATTTATTAATTTCTTTAGTAATTATAATACAGAAATTTTCTGATAAGAATATATATATGGATCAATTAAGTAAGTACACAATAAATCTTACCCTTTTCCATATCTATTTTCTCAATCTCCACAAGGAAATCACAACAGCTGATTAATTTGGATTTATTAATATCTCTCAGTCCTCCCACACAAATTCTATGTATGAGAGTTATTAGTTTTTCCTTTGATGGAAGTGATGATGAATCTATCCACTGGTACAGAAATGGCCTTTGTTCCCGGTTGGGAAACCCCTTTAGCCCCGGTTTCTCAATCGGAAACAAGCTTCCGGGAGTAAATGTCACCCCTTTTAATCCCGGGTCCAGAACCAGGATTAAAAGTGGACCTTTAATCCCGGTTTGAAACACAAACCGGGACTAAAAGGTCTGCAGCCCAGACCACGTGTCCTCGGGTCTGTGGAACCTTTTAGTCCCGGTTTGTATCAACAACCGGGACTAAAGCCTTCCTTTTTTTCGTGTTTTTTCAGTTCATTATTCGTTTTGTTTTTTAATTATGGTTTCGATTTAAAATTATCTATACACACACATATTACATATATATACATATATATATATTACATATATATATATGTAAAATATATATGTATATATATATTATATGTGTGTGTATCGGTTTTGACAAAGGGCACAATACGACATAAGACATATATATATATTACAAACTACATATATATATATATATATATACATATACATATACATATATACTAGAGAGTTTAACACTTTTTTCACTCCAAATTCCTCTCCAAAAGTTTTCACTCCAACATATATATATGCCCTTCAGTCATCTTCATCACCACCGTTGCCCGGCTTCCAAGATTCATTAGGGTCATTGTAAAATTCTCCGGAGGAATTCAAAACTTGATCATTAAGAAACCCTGCTATGGTGTCTTGAATTGCCTTAAGCTCGTCTTTTACCAAGACCTTTTTCTTTAAATAATCAGTCTTCAAACAGAGTCAAAGGGAAAGGTATTAATATATATGATTATATATATATGTACATATACATTTGTGTGAGTTAATATGAGATCGATTTAACGTACTTTTAGCTTCTCCCGGTTAGTTCTGACTGAGTACACTCTCATGAACTCACAGACATAGTATCCACAAGTGTTATTCCCGGGTTGTTGCCGCAGAACCCACTTTACAAGACAAAAAGATTGTCATCCGATCCGGACAATACATATATATAGATACATATATAACATGAATGTCCTCTAAGTATATATACTTACCATGTGTGGAATTATAGTCAGTGGTGCTTTGCAATGTTTGAGGTCGTATTTCTCAATGAATCTTTTCCAAACACTGCTAATCAAAATAAAAATATCCAATGATCGATGTGAATATTTTCCAAACACTGCAATTGAAGAAGGTAAGGAGAAATAAATTACCACTGAAAAATATCTATCATATCTTGGATTTGGTCCAGGCTCTTTCTCATAGAATCTAAGATCTCCATGTGGCTTTGTTGAAGATCGATGACGATCAATATCCAATGATCGTTAAAGTTGTAGGGGAAGAGTACATGTTTCTTTCCGCGTTGCTTTGCTAAGAACTTCATGAGATTCTTCTCTGTGTCTTCTTTCCATGTTGGGTTGGGTGTAGGGTGTTTGAATACAATATGTGGATCAATGAAACCAACTTCATTAGACCCTCTCTGTTTGCACATTTGCATCTCATAGCTGCATATATATATATATAGAGAGAGAGTAAGGATATATATAGAGAGAGAAAGATTTGAATTGCAGAAAGAAAGTACACTTACAGACAATAGCAGCTCATTATTGTTTTGTCGAGGGAGTCCATGTGGCATAGTTGGTGTAATTCAGCAAAATCAACAAACATAATATCATCGCCACGGAACCAATATTGGTTTCTAATTCGGACAGAAATCCAAAACTCACCTCGTGTACATGCTCCAAGGTACCACTTGTTTAGCAAGTACATTTGCGTACCTAGTTGACTGAGGGTTTTTGGATTTCATAGACTCCGACCATGTTGATATTTTCTCCACTCGTCAACTACTTGCACTTTCTCCACTTGCTCCCATCCAACCATTTGGGCAAGGTTCATACCAGTTTCCGCCATGAAAGCTTCAAACTCGTTCAAATTGACCTCACCAGGTACCTGGATGCGATCCATAAATGAGCCATATTGATTCGGTATCTGATCACTAACAATTAGCGGGGGGATTGCTTGCTTGTCTTGTTTGCCGAGTTGCGGAACATCTTTCCCTGCCTTCTTCTGTTTGTCAATAGACTTCGTGAGAGAGCGGTCATAGTCCGATAGTGACAGGGGCTGTTTAGCTTCTCTCAACTTCTTCTCGTGCTCCATCCTTTTCTGCCTTAAAGCATCGCGAGGTAGATAGTAGTACGGTTGCGCTTTCTTTTTCTTCATCTCTTCTGTCTCCTTTGGTTTTCTTGTGAAAAAATCTGCGACTTGTTTTTTCACCGCAATATCTAACTCCTCTTTAGTCTTTTCACCGGGCAGTTTCTGAGGAATGGGTTGCTTTGTTTGCCTGGTGGCTTTCTTCTTTGCGGGCGGGGTTGGTTGCACCACCTGCGGTGGAGGCCTCTTAGTAGATGGCTTGGTAGGTGGGGGAGGTGTTGGAAGTCGTGGCGGCGATGACAGCTTTGCTGTTGGTGGAGGTGATGGCGCCCTGTCTAGTGTAAACACATCTTCGTACTCGCAGCCCAGAGATGGTCTGGGAACGGATTATTGGACTTGGCCTTTGCTTCTGTTCTTCAGGACGAGGCGGCGGTGGCGCCCCTGGAATAATAATGTATCGCTTGCACCATACAATGAATGTCTTCTCAGCTTCTCCTAGTGTCTTGTCCCCATCACCTCCTTCAATTTCAAGAGGCACATTACCAAAACCTTTGGTAACTCTATCCACCGAGACGCTAGCATATCTAGGTGGTATTCTTCTCCCATGGATAGTGGGTGTCTTGGTCGGGTCTACTGGGTTTACAATACCGGTAGCAACCATGACTGTGGAGCTCCCCTGTGCAATGTGCAGCTCACACGGTGTAAGTGGATTAGTGATATCATCCATGGGGAAGCGCAACGCTCTGTCATCTTCCTGATTTGGCACCTCAGTAGAAGCACAACTGCTTTTTGCAAGATTTTCTGGTTGGCTAACTCCTTCTGATGTATGTCTACTCAATGCTAATTCCAACTGCCTTGCTATTTCCTCTTGCATTCTTGCTTCAAGTTGTTTCTCACGTTCATGAGACTGACGTAGCGCTTCACGTGACTCGAGAACATATTCTTCTAACTTGCGCATCCGCTCTGCCTCCTCTTCCTTCCTTCTTCGATGGCTTCTGTAGCTATCTTTGTCCTCAGGGAAACCATGTTCCCAAGTCACACCCGGTCCCAAGCCTCTGGTTCGGCCAGGGTGCTCAGCGGTACCAATGGCATATGTCAGTTCGTCCTTCTCTCTATTCGGCCTGAATACCCCTTTCTCTTTAGCGTGCATAATATATTGCAATCTTTCTGCTGCGTCTACAAGTTTCTGGCCATGAACTACCTTCCCGGTCTGCAGGTCAAGACTTCTCCCATGACCAAAAAACCATTGTTTCGCACGTACAGGCCATGCAGCTGATTCTGGTATGAGCCCCTTGGCTAAAATATCAGCTTCCAATTTTTCCCACATGGGAATGGCAGAAGGGTAACCACCTGATCCCAAGTGATGGTGGTATTCCTTTTTGCGAGCATTCTCAGTGTTCCTTCTGACCCGTGTCTCACCCTCTTCCGATAACTTGTACTGTACAAATTCATCCCAGTAGGGCCTACACTTTGTGATCGGACCAGTGGCTCGGTCAAAATCTGGCGTCTTGTTCTCCTTCACATATGTCTTGTAGAGACTTTTCTTCCAACTCTGAAACTGTGTGGCCATCTTCTTCATTGCCCAGCGCCTAACTAGCGACTTCAAGTCTTCGCTGTTGAACTCTGGATAATTATCCATTTCTAGCGTGAAATGTTGAAGAATATCATTCCACACTAGATTCTTGTCAACATCAGAAACAAAGCTGACATCAGGAGCACTAGGCTTTGCCTTCCATTCTCGTGCACTGATCGGGATCCTGTCCCTTACAAGGTATCCACAATGGTTCACGAATTTCTTTGCATGTGGTCCTAATGGTTCGCCCGTATCTGTGTTGAACTCTGTGATCACAAAGCGACCCTCTAATGGCTTCTTCGGGCCCCGGCTCTGGTGAAGACACGGCCATGCCGGGTGCTAGAATCGGCCCAGCCGGGTTGGTCAAAAGCGGCGCCTCGTCCACCTCTGGTGCCTCCAAAGTCATTGGTGCTGTTGGCGTTAAGGCGACCGAGACATTCGTCCCAAAGCGACCAGAAATTGGTACTTGGAAGACGAATGCGAATTCAAACAAGGGGAAATTTGTTCTCAAGAAGCTTTGCACATTTGACCGGCTCATGGAAAAATACCGGCGATAAAAGGCCGATTTTCAGAATCGGCCGTTAAAAAAAAGAAAGTCTACACCGCCGAAGCGAGAGGAGTAACCGAAGAAGATGGCGGTGGCTTCAAACCTATATTGGTCGATTTGGTCATCGGGACGACCGGTAACTAAGCAGAGGACGTTGATGGTCGATGTAGCACCCGTCCTTCGCCGGAATACTCCCGAACACCTCTTGGAAAGATCAGCCGGAGAGATGCACGAAGAGGTTGCCCTAGGAACCGCGGAGGCTGCCTAGAGCATCGACTAAACTTGCGGAGAGTCGAGCCGAACAGCAAGATAAAGGGGGTGAACCACCGAAAAGTCTACTTGGTAGATGTATTTTGACGATTGGATGGTTAAGATCTCAATCGGCCACGATCCTCCATATATATAGAGGGCGGGTGGTCTTATCCCAGTAGGAAACCGCTCCAAGACTTACTCTCCAAGTTTCCCACGTTAAAATATTGCCAAAAACCGATTAGATCTATTAATCGGATCGGACTCGACCAAATCTGGCCAAGCCAGGTCCAAACCCGGCCAAGCCGGGTTTCACAGGGCCTCTTGTGATGACACATGGCATGCTGCGGGGCCCGGTACAGGGGCCAAACTCGGCCTAGCCGGGTCCCAAACCCGGCCTAGCCTATTCTGTCGGAAGTTCCGGCGCCTGTCGGAACTTCCGACTTAGGTCGGAACTCCCGACACGTCGGAAGTTGTGTCGGAAGTTTGGTTGGAACTTCCGACGTGACGGCATATTCGTGAGGGCATAATTCGTTCGTCCAGACATCGAACGATGCAAACCATATATGTTTTTTCAATCAGCTTGACCAGATGGACGCAATGGTGATGTCCATTTCACATTTTGACAACTTCATAAAAATGGATATATTTTGTTTGTCAACGTATGCCCCCCTGTTTTCAGGTGAATCAGTGTTCATGAACCTGAAAACATAAATAAAACCCAACAGCAACGATACTTAACCCAATGGTTGTTTAGTGACTAAGGGCGATGTATACATCGGCCATTTTTTCTAGGGGCGATACATGTATCGGCCATTGCTTGGAGAGCTTTAGAATTTACACTATGCCCCCCGAGCGACATTGAGCTCGGTGCGTGGTGGCGTCGGCTCATAGTCAACCATCTCTTCATCTTCCTCTGCATCTCCAGAATCTACAACAGCAAAGGAAACGGTAGTAGGGATTACCTCCACCGAAACAGCATCGGCAGCGGCATCAGCAGGCGAAGTCGCAAGACCCGACCGAGCCGCCCCCAACCTGGCCTGGCCGGTTTCTGCATCTTGTGCGGGTCTCGTTTCTGAAAGCTCCCGATCTCCAGGAACCTTCTCCATGGATTTTGCAAAGCACGCTGGATCACTTTCTTTCTGCGTTTGTCGAAATATTGGATGTGAAGCGTTGAAGATCTCCTCCCTCATTTTCTCCAATTTTTCCTGCTTTTGCTGGGTTTGGCGCGCTCGTTGCAACTTCCGCCGCTGCGTCTTGGTCAATTGCGGCGGGCACCACTTCGGTTGCAAGTATTTTGGATCTACTGGTTTCTTCTCCACAACCATAGCGGCGACCTCCGGAGCGGCAGAAGATGGATCCTCAATTCTCATTGTCTCATCGCTGTTGACAATGGGCACCTCCTGTGAGCCAATAAGAATTGTCGCCGAAGGTATCTCCTTCGGCGGCGGTGCAATAGAAGTAGCGGGAATAATGACAGACTCCACGGCCCTCTTAGGCATATAAACTTGTCGCGTTGGAGCCTTCCTTTTCCCAACATCAATCGAGAGCCTCGCCGACATCGGCGGATACGAGGAACCTTGACCACCATTGCTAGAGCTCGATTGGCTATAGCTCAATCGGCTGAACACCGATGACATGGGTGCTCCATTCACCGGTTGATGTTGCATAAGAAAGGAGTATGGCACAAAAACCCCATTGGGTCCCCAATACGGCTGAGGTGGAAGATGAGGACCCCAACGAGAGACGCGAGGACGAACAACCTCTCTTGCCGGAGTCACCGCCAAAGCCACCGCCATCTTCTTCGGTTGCTCCTCTCGCTTCGGCGGTGTAGACTTTCTTTTTTTTTAACGGCCGATTCTGAAAATCGGCCTTTTGTCGCCGGTATTTTTCCATAAGCCGGTCAAATGTGCAAAGCTTCTTGAGAGCAAATTTCCCCTTGTTTGAATTCGCATTCGTCTTCCATGTACCAATTTCTGGTCGCTTTGGGGCGAATGTCTCGGTCGCCTGAACGCCAACAGCACCAACGACTTTGGAGGCACCAGAGGTGGACGAGGCGCCGCTTTTGACCAACCCGGCTGGGCCGATTCCAGCACCCGGCATGGCCGTGTCTTCACCAGAGCCAGTTTGGCCGGGTTGCCGGCTGGGCCGGCTTCTGTACCCGGCCTGGCCGGCCTCTGCCTCGCAGCCGTGGCCTCCCAGCGCCGCTGCCGGGACAGGTACTGTGACGACCCTGCAGAAATCATCAGCTTGGTCTTGCCGTCTTCATCATTCTCAAGCACCACTCGACGCCCCGAAACTTTTTTCGGTTCCTCGGGTGGTTCGCCAATGATCACGTTATTGCCTATCATGGAATCGGCTTGCTCTGGACGAATCAAAATAGCAGGTTCTCCCTTCTCGATGACATTCATTGAAAAAGGAACCTTGTCAACCACATCGATTTTAGGCACAGAAAAGATCAATACGGCTTGCTTTCTAAAAACAATCTTGCCATGTTGATCAATATAAACATAAGACAACTGCAAACCAGGAGGTATAGTGATAACTTCTTCTGAATTGGTCCCGCCGATTTCAGGCGGCCAAGGGACCAATACAGGTTGCTCTCTATTAATAATCTTGCCGTATTGATCGTAATAAGCATCAGACACACTCAGACTAGGAGGTATAGCAATAACTCTTTCAGAACCGGTCTCATCGGTTTCGGGCGCCAAAGAGACCAATTCAGATTCGTTAAATGCATCGAGTGTAGTCATAAACTTAATGCAGGTATGAAAATCAGGAGAATCTTCATGTATTCCATATGATTTTACCTTAGATACGATGGTAGAATCGACGATGCCCGCCATGTTGCTCGTAGATGGGATCCGAATTTACGCCTTCGTCCCCAGTGGAGTCGCTAAAAAGTGTGTTGATGCGGAAACGGGACAACACACAGCAAGGTGCTAGATCGCACGGTCGCGCACGAAACGAAACAGCACGGAGCAGCACGCCCGCGAAACCTGGCCTGGCCGGTTTCAGAACCCGGCCGAGCCGCCTACCCGGCCTGGTCGACTTTGATAGTCGGCTGAGCCGGTTTCCTCGGGATCACCGAGGAAGCTAGGGTTCCGGTCTTCTGGTCGTCGGGACGACCGTCTTCAGTAGCAGAGGACGTTTGGTGGTCAATGTAGCGCCTGTCCTTCGCCGGAGACTCCCGAACACCCCTCGGAAAGATTCGTCAGAGAGATGCACGTAGAGGTTGCCCTAGGGATCGCGGAGATCACCTAGAACGCCGACTAAACTCATGGAGAGTTGAGCCGAACAGCAGGATAGAGATGAACCACCGCGAGAATCTACTTGGTAGATGTGTTTTGACGATTGGATGGTTAAGATCTCAATCGGCCATGATCCTCCATATATATAGAGGGGGGTGGTTTTATCCCAGTAGGAAACCGCTCCAATACTTACTCTCTAAGTTTCCCACGTTAAAATATTGCCAAAAACCGATTAGATCTATTAATCGGATCGGACTCGACCAAATCCGGCCAAGCCGGGTTTCACAGGGCCTCTTGTGATGACACGTGGCATGCTGCCGGGGCCCGGCACAGGGGCCAAACCCGGCCTAGCCGGGTCCCAAACCCGGCCTAGCCTATTCTGCCGGAAGTTCCGGCGCCTGTCGGAACTTCCGGAGGGTAGGAACTTCTGACTTAGGTCGGAACTCCCGACACGTCGGAAGTTGTGTCGGAAGTTTGGTCGGAACTTCCGACGTGACGGCATATTTGTGAAGGCGTAACTCCTTCGTCCGGACATCGAACGATGCAAACCATATATGTTTTTTCAATCAGCTTGACGAGACGGACGCAATGGTGATGTCCATTTCACATTTTGACAACTTCATAAAAATGGATATATTTTGGTTGTCAACAGGGTGGATCAGTTACCAGGCCCCTGTGCTGCCACATGGGCTGCCGGGCATGGCCACTAATCTCTCCTTTGCCTTCTGTTTTTGTTTCATGTGGCTCAAAGCTGTTCCCTTCCATCAGTCGCGGATACATACATTCATATAGAGGCAATTAAACTGAATGCAAGTTCAAAGACACGCAGGGCGTGCTTGATGTCCAGAAAGGTTCTAGCTTTTTGTGCTGTGTTGGTGACCCTTGGCGCACGCAGGCAGGTCGCTGGACCTTGAGTCCGCCCCTACGTACTTTCCATCTATCCACAGATCCACTGTATTCATTCATTTATCCTTATATATGATATGAATCTGATACGGCGATTGCATATGTTACATCCCAATCATTTACTGCATCCATATTCTAAATGGGTCTGTCTAGGTAACATTCAGTTGTTTTAGACCGTCAACTAAATTTTTTCTGCTATTTTTACACTGTCTTGTTACAATATTTACAGTGATTTCTTCAGCGTAATTTATTGGACATAATGATGTAATTTAAAGATAACGCAACCTTTATTTCTATAGATTGCAGACAATTTACAAATGATTTTTATGGAATAAAAAAGTCAAAGAGTACATGTCAAATTATTCACAAATTTAGAAAATTGAAGATCTCAGACAAATTTACAAATTATTTATGTAGATTGCAGATATCAGAGAATATATGTTAAACTATTTTCAAATTGTTCACAAATTCACTATACCATAGTCCAAACTAGCGGCGTTAGACCAAGGGTCGGTAAAAATGTCAAAATATCGTATGGTGGATCGGTATAACTTAGTAATGTAGAGTCGGTCGCTATATTTTATTTTTTCATCCGATGGTTGGTTGGTATTTTTATTTTTGTTTACCATTGCATTGGAAATTTGAAAAGAATTGGACATTACATGAGGGAGTAGGAGGTGCAGTGAGATCATTGTGCTGAAAGTAGAGGAGTAGATCTGGTCATCTGGAAGGTGTCACACTGCTGGAACAAGTTGCCAAGATCCGGTGTTCTGCGAATGAGCAAGAGCATGAGAGAGTCATTATTGTGTGGTGGGGAACAACTGGAAGAAGTCATCGTGTACCAGGTGAAACTCTGTCCCCCCCCCCCCCCCCCCCCCCCCCCCCCCCCCCCCCCGCCCCCCTGGTCTGCATGTGTGCTTATTCTAAGAACCATTAATTTGTGGTGCCCAAGTTTCATAGATGGATTATATAATTTGGACAGCTTCTTGTTCTCTCCCACGTAATGGTTGATAGATAAGTCTTGGATTGATGATGATGCTAGGACAAAAATAATAGTTTCACAAATACTGAAAGTTGCTATATGTTGCTTTATAAAATGGTTTTTAACACAAGTTTCATGTAGGCATGACAAGACATACTTGCAAGGAATAAAGAATTTCATAGCTTTTGCATTTAGTAACTTAGCTGTTGGTAGAAAGATATTGTGCCCATGTAGGAAGTGTGTCAACTATTTTTGGAACGAGGCTAGTGAGGTCCGTGAACATTTGACATGTGATGGGTTACTAAAAGGGAATAGAACATGGAATTTACATGGAGAACCTACCCCTTGTGTGAATCATGGAGGCATTGGTGGTGTTGGTGGTGATGATGTTGAGGTTTTGGACTAGTCCAATGAACATGGTTACATATCTGATTTTCTTAGAGACTTAGTTGATGGCTTAGATGATAGGGGAGATTATGAAGAAAACAATTCAGTTCCGGATCCTTGTGAGGAGCTAGTTGCCATTCAAAAGTTAGTCACAGAAAGCATCAAAGAATTATACCCTACTTGTAAGAAATATATAGAACTTTGATTTATATTAGATTACTTCACATCAAACTCTTTGGAGGATGGTTATTGGTATGTTTTAACGTCGCCAATAAGAATATAAGTAAAATCTATCCTTAACAAAGGCGCCTCCGGCGCCAGAAATAGTTATTGATAATTTTTTAGATATTACATATTAGGCTCTGTAAGAACACAGAACTAGCATTGTAGCATTTCACCCGGAAGTATTCAGGGTATCGTTATCTATATTTTCCCACAAAAAGTATGGATGAAATCTCTTAGGGATAATTGGTCAAGATATGTGTGCATAATAATCAATTATTTATAGGTGAGATAAACATTTTATGGACAAGATATCAAGAATATAAGTCTATGGATAACTCTCTCTAGTATAAAAGAAAAAGAAAATAAAGAATAAAAGAATTGCCCATGGAGCAATGCAATATCTTTAATGCATGTATGTTCAGAATTATAATTAATTATGCATCAATCTGATTAAGAATTAGAATTTAAGTGTTCGACAGATCAGGAGGACACAAAGTACTGGTCTGCCAGCTACCACCTGGCGCCTACCACCTCAACCATGGAGTACGAAATGCATTCACCCGTCCCCTTATACCCAAACACCACGTTTTCATAGGTCCTTGAACCTACGGATCGACAGATAAGGACATCTGCGCAACTGAAATCATGATGAACCACCATCTAGTCTTAGTTCTACATGTAATTAGTTTAGAGTTCTTGATGTTCTAATCAAGATACGAGAACTAAAAACTAGTTCTAATATGATGATCATAACATAAGAACTTTACTCTAATTCAAGAACATTATTACTATATTGATAAGTTGAGAACAAGAACATAATGGATCTAGACGTATTCATAACAAGAATAGCCAAGATGTTCTTCCTCTCTTTACAACAAAGCGCCTTGCTCCAATCTACTAGAAAATAAACTAAAACTAGAGAGTTGTCATGGATCTGCTTATTGCATTCTTGAATATGATTTACAGAGAGCTCTGGCATCTATTTATATTGCCCAAAGGTCAGTTCACGTCGAAATAAACATAGTAACCAGCGATACCACCTCAACAACAGACTAAGGAACTGTCTCGCCAAAGGTTTGTGGGAAAGGCAGTGCCTTGGGCACGGCCGCACCACCCTAGTCCCTAGCTCGCCTCTTCACTGCCTTTGCATGGTCGGCTTCTGATAGAATTTGGTGCAATACCCTGCATATGATATAAACAAAGACAAATAAGTGTAAACATGTAAACCAAGATGTATTAGTAATGATTTCATCAATAAGTATGCATTTGTGTTCATTTTCTCTATAGCCTTTATTTCTCCTCCCCTGGCATCGGTGCCAAAAAATGTTTGTTAGCATTTCTTACATCACTCGATGCTAAGTTGTCATCGCCAGCACATGATCTTAGAAATATGTTGTTAGTTGTGTGTGTGTGTGCGCGCGCGCGCGCGTATGTGCATAAAAGAAGGAATCCGCAAGCGCACATATTATAATACCATTATATAATTTTACCCAAGAGTATTCTAGAGATCATTATTGATATTTTTACCACAGGGAGGAGGTATGGAATTGGCTAGAGTTGATGAACATAAGTACACTACTTATGATGAAATCAAAAAAATAGTACATACTCTAATAGGGGTAAGCCATTGAGAATATATGTGTATGTCTGTGATAAACAAAGGCTTTGATAATTCTAGAGATAGAAATAGACTACTCATAGTTAAACTAAGGCTAAGATTAGTTAAGAGACTGAATTCTTATGTCATTCTTTACTAAGTCTTTCATATACCCTAACATATATACAAACATTTATAGCGTAATGACTCTTTATCTACGCATATGATATGAAGTGGATCATATCATTATTGATGGTGGTTGGTGCATGTGTGTTGCATCAACATCAATAGTGGTGATGGAGATGGAATAGAAATGCACAAGGCAAAGGTATAACCTAGAGAATTTCCGTTTCACCAGCCTAAAGTTGAGTAGAGAAGAGCTGGACCGAGTTTAGGATAGATGGTTGTACTATCAAGAGGTGAAAACTTATTTAGATATCGGTCATCTAGTGCTACTCGAGTGATCTAACATCGTGACATTGCTAGGATCGCGTGGTGTGGCAATAGAAAGAGAAAATTCTTTAAAAAATTGTTTGTGAAAAGCTAACAAACATGCACATGGAGGTGTACTCTTGGTGGTGTTAGTATATTTGCAAAGGGGAAGTGGTTTAGATCGAATTGGTTGAGACATGAAGTGTCTAGGGTGGACGAAATTCTGGTCCTAGGTGGACTAGACGTGTCCAATGCCATACCCTAGGCTTGGTTGTTGTGACCGAGGCAACCAAGCGCTGGACCATACACGAGAACAACGTCACTAGCGTGACCAGTTTGTTAGTATTCTCTCAACGTGGAAGTTGGACCGGACATTGGCTCGTACATTCAGTGGTGTCCCGACATGTCTGGACGCAGTTGGAGGCTCTCGGGTCGTGTCAGGTCATGGACCGGATTCGGCACTAGGCGTGTTTAGTCGTTCGAGGAGGCGCATTCGGTGAGTGGATCTCAAGCATGCGATCTTGACCATTGGGCGTCAATAGTCAAGAGAGGCTCACTTTAAATCTGAGCGCAACACGTGGCACAACCAGACATGTTCGGTGCACACGCAGAGTGCCTAGTGAAGGGGCAACAGCTAATTAGCCCTTGGGGCTATAAATAGAAGTGGTGGCTGACTTAGGCTGGTTGCTTAGCACCTTGGGTACTTTGTGTCCTTGTGTGTGAGTATTTTGGAGCCCTCTAACTCACTAGTGCGCATAGTGATCATTTGATTCATCGCTAGTCAGTGATCTCGTGTGGAGCATTTTTACTCTTGGAGGTTGCCACCTCCTAGACGTCTTGGTGGCTTGTAGCTTTGTTGAAACACGCAAGAAGATTGTGCGTGGCTCTAGAGAAGGCTTGTGAGGGGAGTTGTGCTCACCCGCAGAAGAGCAACTCTAGTTGAGCGATACTACTAAGTTTGATCCTAATGTCACGCTTTTCTATCACGACGGCAACATTTAGTTGCAATAGGGGGCTGGATCAAGAGCTACAACTCATGGTGAGAACTCCATGTGGGAGAGTATGACTTGTGGGTCACTACTAGCTAGAGGATCGGCGACAACCTTGGGCTTGCCTCAACATGGACTAGCTTGGTGGCAACCAAGTGAACCTCAGGATAAAATCAACATTTCAACTTGTCTACACTTCTTAGTGGTTTAAATCCTTCATACACAAGCTTGTTCTTATTTTGTATTTTGTGCTTGTGTAGTTTCTCTTGTGATTAGTTAGCTTTATTAGCTTGCTAGTCTCCTGCTTGTGTAGCATAGGAGTAGATTCCACGTTTACTAGTTTGCTTGTGTAGTGAGTAGCTTTGCTTAGCTTGTGTAGTTAAGTGTTTGGAGCTCCTTGATTTGTCTTGTGTAGCCTTATCATTGAGCATTACTAGTGAGCTTGGTGACTTTGTACTTTTACCTCACTAGTTTGTGTAGGAGCTCCCTCATTGCTTGAAGTACTAGTTGCTTATGTTTGTATGACCTTGTATCTAAAGTTGGTTAGGTAAGCTCTAGCTAGCCCAAGCACCTTTGTTGTTTTATTAGGATCTTTGAAGGTTCTTGTGAACTTAGATAGAGGGGTGTACTAGCTCTTGGCTAGACCAATATTTTTAATTCTACATTTGTTTCAGTTAGCCGGTGCGATTAATTTTTATAAAGGACTATTCAACCCCTCTAGTCTGCCATATCTCGACAATACATGAGGTTTCATATGAGATGAACAAGTGATTAGTGCAGACGCTAGGTTGAGGAACACATAATATCCATGGAGGAGAGATGGCATGTGCATGTGATGAAAGTGCTCAACTAGTGAGAGTTGATGAAGATGACTTGATCAAGTCTGGAGGAGCTTATTTAATATGGGACATGACAAAGTCTCCTATGGAAAAGATGGTGGAGATCAAGGCGAGGCTCAATATCTTTGTGTTACAACTTACAAGTCTTGTTTGGTCATATTCGACTACGACTCGTGTTAAGACCATGGTATAAATATAAAAACCCCGCTATTGTAATGGACATCCAATCAATCAATACGACAACCTCTTTTCGGTGTCCTGCCACAAAAACCCTAATTAGGAGTAGGAGTAGTGTAGCTTCTCGGTGAGTTTCTTAGGTAAATAGAGCTACATCAATTTTGATATCCGGTTTGCTTGTGAGTAAAATTATCTTCTTAGGCTGCATCGTTCAATCTCTAGTTTGTCTGGTACCTTCACCGGCAAACTGACTTAGCCAATTCCACGCAAATAGTCGATTCGAGCAAAACTCGTTGATTCCGACTTCTCTTCTTGAATTTGTAGGCTAAATAGCTCTTACCTAATTTTGGTGTCAATAGATCTACATATATTTTACTAAGGTTTATACAAGAAGGAGCGTCTGTTGGCCAAAGGAGAGAAGGTGATGATGTAGTAGGAACCTAAACTAACACACAATCTGCTGGCTTACAACATGAATCAGTAGAAAGAAACAGCCATAACAACTCGACATTAGCTAAAGCAAGTTCGTTTCGCCATCTCTGGTTCGTGCAGCATGTGCTAGCTAGCCACAAGCCCACGACGATCTGCCTGGCTGCTAGGCCAGCTGCGTGCCTGGGCTGTTGACGGCCCAGTTCTTTTCTTTCGTTTTTTATATGTTTTTTTTTTACAGTTTTCTACTTTTAAGTTTTCAAAGTATATATTCAATGACAATAAAGGATAGCACCCATGACAATAAAGGATAGCACCCATGCAACTAGCGATGTATCCATGGACTTAAAATAATATTGCAACAGAGCAAACAGTCTACTACAACAAATCTATATACCTAATAATAAAGCACGAAAATTTCTAGCGGTCAGAAAGTTTTTTCGTCTGGCTATTTATTAGCCTAATCGCGTATCGGAATCAGAGTTGATTACGGCTACGACGTGGTGTCCTGGTCCGAGCGACGACGAGTAGCAGCGACTGGACGCTGGCCGTTTGGCCGAAAAGGCCTGTTAGGCCCAGTGGCCCACAGCCTTTGGCCACTTAGCTAGGGAAGCAGTCAAGCAGAAACAGGGGCGCGACTCCGTTCGGCCGTAGCGGCGGCTCGGCGTTGGCGGCGGCACGCCGGCACTCCAAGTCTGAAACTCCAACCTTCGTCCTTCAAGGGCCAAGGCGGCAAGGTTGTTTCGGCGGCGGCGCTCAAGCTTCAAGGCAATGCTCTGAAGGCAAAGGAGGCCGGCGGACGGCGGGCGACGACGCTGTGGCCCTGCGTGATAGCCAGAGAGCCTAGAGGCTGGGGCCTTGACGGCGCCAAAGCTTGTTCAGTTGCTCTGCTGCAGACCTGTAGTGCTGCCTTGCTTTTTCTGATTTGTGCTTTTTAATTGGTGTATCGGTGGATGCTGATGGTGATGGAATGGAGCAGATGAGTCCTTGGGAAAAGAGACGAAACTGGAGCCGGCGATGCGTCAGGATGAGTAGGCAGGCAGCTTCACACTCCAACTCCGTTAAGCCAAAAGCAATATAAGATGCCAAGTATTTGCCTTTAATCTTTTTTTTTTGCTAAATTACATATTAGAATATAATTGTTACATGATATATGATATACACGATATATATGGGTACTTAGAACGATATATTAGCAAAATTCTATGTATACATACAATGGTCTCTCCTACCTTATTTTTCATGCTAGATCCGTCGTTGGTCCAAATGTAAGAGTAGAGGATTCCTTCGACCAGTGCAACTCTGCCCTTAAATCCTATATCAAGCACGAGTGAGACCGGCGACTACCTAGCCCACTAACAAGACCCGCTTGGCCTCTCTGCCACGGCCACACAGTAGTGTCGTGTGCTGCTACTGCACATACAACATCGTCAGCATGAGAGAAAACACGCTACCAGAGGAGGACAGACCGCTCTACCTCACCTACACCCAAAACCCCTTACTTCGGGCTGGTTGCCCTAGAATCCTAACCGGTGAGGCGGCGCCGGTGGCGCAAAGGTTGAAGATGGCAAGGGAGACGGTGCACCATGCTTCGTCCTCGGCCTCACATGTTCAACGCCGCGAGCCCCGCTCGTTCGACGCCATGTCTACGAGGTGCGAGCTGCCGCCTACCCGCCTTTGTCGCCTTCCCCACCCTGCCTTCGCCGTCTCACCGTTGTTGGCAGCCGCGGGCGGGCGCAGGACATCCCCGGTGGTGATCCATAGTTGGTTAGTTGTTGCTACACGTCAGCCGCACACTGTCGCACATAGGAGAAGGGTCTGGAAGCCGGATTCTGGTAGGAGGGGGTTGAGCCGTTGAGGCCTCAAGACTATCTCCAATAAGAGCATGCATATGGAGACCCAAATGCAAAATAGGTCTTCAACTGTACTGTTTCAGCCTTTAACAGAATACCCATATCAGAGACCCATTTTGGGTCTCATAACAGACACAACCCAGATTTGAGTCTCCTCTCTCCTTAAAATCTATTTGCAGAGAGATTCTCATTTAGGTGTTATAGTTGGAGAAGATTAAAAATGGGTATTGAATCTATTCACTGTAGCGCAACCCAATCGTGAAATGGATATTGTATTTTAAGTGTTGTTGTTGGATATAGTCTAAGAGGAAGCACCATGAGGCCAAAGGGGGACCCAGTGCACCGACGCGACCAGAACGAGCTGCGGCCACCAAGTGCCCGAGCTTACCGCCATCGAGTGTGGGCGTGGTGCGTGCTGATACATATAGAATAAAATTACTCATTACACTACTAATTAAAATGCATGAGACAATCATTAAATCTCAAAGCAATTATCTATGATAGAGCAAGTTCTACATCCCGCTGCAACGTACGGGCAATTTTGCTAGTATAAATTATTGTTGAATCCAGTTCAAATATTTGTTGCATAAGCAGAAAAGTAGAAAACTCACGGAAACAAGAATACTACAAGTAAAAAAACTCATAAACTTCTACAGCATATTTTCTTCGATTTGTAGTCCCATTGAAAATTGAAATACATGTGTACTGTCCTGGTAATATCCTATATATGAAAAAAAAATGTGAGTGAAATTGGTTAAGGGCTTTAATTTGAGCACCACTGTATGTGGAAATGGAGTTCTTATGACTCTTGGCGATATAGATCTATAATTTGCCCTATTTTGACAAAATTACAATTAAATTTGTATGTCATATATTTTATTGTCCTTTTTAAGCATGATGGTTTTGAATTAAACACAAGGAGTTGTTGAGTAGTTATAACATATTTGATATATGTGGATTTTGCTTTTACTCGATATCCGACAATGACTTTCACTGATATTGTGTGCATCCAACTTATCCCATATTGGACTATGTCAATTCATATTTGTATCCAACGACTATCTTTGTCCAACTTTGAAAATCCCAAAGAAAATATAAAAACAAATATGATATCAGCATATCCATTTGTATCCCATCTGATACACCATTGTTAGAAAAGGGTGTCTGAAAATCCAATTACCTTTCCGCTAAATCTTATAATATGGATATTTCCTTCATATCAATTTCTAATATAAAATACAATTTGCTTATATTTGCCTTTTTCTATCCAAATCTACATCCGTATTACAAAAATAGTATGGACATCCAATACCATCCATATTTGTCTTCTAGCGCCAGGTGAAACTATCATCAGTAGAGAACAGACCTTTCGTCCAACATCCGGATTAGACTTTAGTCCTGTCTTCTTTTGTTTTCGGGACCAAAGGGACCTTTAGTCCCGGTTGGCTCCTGGCCAGTGGCTACTGGCACGCTCTGTTATGTCAGAGGACCTTTAGTCCTAGTTGGTTATACAAACCGGGACTAAAGGTCCCTCTTTAGTCCCGGGCGTAGTTCATTTCCGGTTGGAGACACTGTCCGGGACAAAAAACGGGTGTGTAGTCTCGATTAATAATCCCAACCGGGACTAAAACCACTCGTATATAATCTTTAAGCTCCCTTTCTTCCTCCTCTGGTCTGAGATAGCTCTGTTCTTCTAGTCCCTTGTGTGTTCTTACCTCGTTCTTCGGCCGATACACGATTTCTTACGGTCTACATCGATTTTTTTTGTTTTGAAGCTAACTAACTTCATTCTCACACCTCCATCACTACTATATGTTATTGCATTATCTAGAAATAGCCAAGAATGTAACATATTGTGTTTTGTGGTGCATTTCTTGATCTGTGACCATTTAAGCTTAGATTCTCTTCATAGTTTGTATTTTTGGATAAAGGAAGTTTATAGTTATTGTTTTTAACTAGAATGCACATTTTATTAATTTGCATATATAGCTTATTTAATGGTTATGAGAAATAGAGAAATTTAGTGGTTTTTTGAAAATATTCTTGTTTAGAAACTGAGAAAAATTAAAAATAACCATAGCAGCGTTTTTAAAAAGAATTTATGGGTTGACAGTGTTTTGTTTGTAATTGTGCATCACAAGTTCCGTTGGGCCCTCAATCGGTGTAGCTCGGCAACCCAGTGATGGCGGACTTCAATCGCAACTATAATTTTTGACGCACATGAGGTCAACATACATACTTCTGATATGGTAGGCCTCTTAATACTTATCAAGGTCTCTGTGCAAGCTATTCCTAAAGGACACGTGTATTTCATGAATCGCGCTGCGATACAAGAAGCAGTGCACCTGGAGTGTCAAGTCTTGGTCCCGCTAGGCAATACTCCCTCCGTCCCATAATAAACGCAATTCTTTGACTTCTACGAATCTTATTTGACCATTCGTCTTATTCAAATTTTTTATACAAATAATAAATTAAACAAATCAATATGAAAATATCTCTAACAATAAAATAAGTCATAACAAAACAAATAATATTTATTGAAATTTTTAAATAAGACGAACGGTCAAACATGAATCACAGAAGTCAAAGAATTGCTTTTATTATGGGACGGAGGGATTATCTCATATTATCTTTGGGATTACTTAGTGCTAGCCCATCTATAACTGATGCACTTGCCATCATGAGGGTATCATATCTCGATGTTGGTGGTCATGAGCTTGTCGTCCTTCCATGGACATCCGACTATGGTGCCACTACAGTTGGCTTCGATCCCACCTTACCCACCAACATGGTACAAGCAGCAGATTTAGGATCATCGCCAGGATATTACAAACCACTCAAGCTTGTCATTTATGGAATGCTACCGTATCTTTTTGTGCAACCCATCGTAGTACCTAGAATATTCGCGAACATATGTCATGTTCGCGACATCCAGTACAATAGAAATGATCTCACAATCCACATGCGCACATATGCACGGAGTTCAACTATACCCAGGTTTGCACATATAGGAGTCCGCAAACAATCGCCTTCCGGAGATTCCATGATGCACATATGGCCAGTTTGGATTACTGTAGAATCACTACCACCGAGTGATCATCAGGCGGTCCTTCGTCCCGTGACTAGTAGGTGCACTTACAACAGAACCATGTTGCGTGTATGTTACACTATTCCTTCTAACAATTGTCACTCTTACTACAGCCATGCCTCCGTATAGAATCCGATACTCACTGTACGCGCAACGCATGGGTCACCAAGGTGCGGGGACTTCTGGACATGGAGGTGCACAAAGACCAGGTCATCGGCAACCAGGCACAGGTACAAGCAGTCCATACATCTCCATTACCTACATACGTGGGGTTTACATATATACAATCAAAAACCTAAATTATGGAATGCACAGGTTACTTAATTGAAGGACCCAACGTTCGCCTGCACACGAGCCGAGAATTGGTTCCACGGATGTTCTGGAGACACCACCTTCATCAGAAGATAGTTCACTGCTTCTGAACCCAGGAGTTGGATCGGAGGAGGTACCGTAGACACCACCGGGTGACCTCGAAGGTTCGACCCAACCACTTTCGAGATAATGGTACATTTAGTTCAACTAGAATTGTTATTTATATAACTGGTAAATTATACATGTATAACTTGCACCTATAACACAACTAATTTGTAGGTACGACGAATACTGAATCCAAAGATGACGAGGCAAAAAAGCGTGAACCACTCAAGAAAGCTGTGCTTGATGTGATCCTCCGTTCAGTTTGTTGTGAAGGTTGTGAAACTTATTGTTCTGAATTATGGTTGTGAAACTTGTGAACTTGCAGTGTATCTGAACTTATTGTTGTGAACTTATATTTGTGAACTCATTTGTTGCGGTGAACTTGTATTTGTAAACTCATTTGTGAACTTGCGGTGTTTTGAATTATTATTCTGAGTTAGGGTTCTGAACTCATTTGTTGCGGTGTATTGCATGGGCGGGAAATGAAACTGCTGCTAGGCAGAAGTTTTGTAGGGCGCCAAAATTGCCTTTAGTCCCGGTTCCAACTAAAGGTGACCTTTAGTCCTGATTCCAACTATGAACCACCTTTAGTCCCGGTTCCAGCTGCTGACTGCGACTAATACCCTACGTGTATATATTGTGTTGTCACCGTACCTTTAGTCCCGATTCCAACTACTAACCGAGACTAATATCCCATGCGTATATATTGCGTCATCACCTCTTGATCTTTTGTGTTAATTTCATTTCAATCGTCGCTCGCCACCGTCTCCGAAATCGTGCTCGTGCGTCCTTGCCTGCTGTTACGACCTCGCCATCGTCTCCGACTTCAGAGCCGTGTTCGTGCTCGCCCGCGCCCGGACACGGACCCCGTCGCTCCCTTCTCCAATCTGATTCCACTGCCTTCTCGGACCCCGGCCGCCGCTCCCGTCTCCGACCCCGGCCGCCTCATTCCCCGCTGCGCACGGGTTAGGATATAAATTAATCCTTTACATTTTGCCTAAGGCCTTAATCATGTCTTGGAGATCTTCATTTTGCCTCAGTGGATTCACATAGAGTAGGGAAATAAAATATATATTTTGACATGAAGTTTTTGGGCTAGTTTGTTTATGGTTACGATATATTGTTTAGGGTTCCAGATATATTGTTGTCCATAGGTGTTAATGTGGTATATATATGAATTAGAGATGGGTGGACATCGTCTCCCTGAACTAGAAAGGATTGGCCACAGCGGCTATGTAAATTCTTTTGGATTCGATCCAGATTTGTTTAAAGCAAATTGGCCCAATCCAAGCATTGTAAGCAATTCAATAAGTTTGTGTAATTATATTGTCCAATATGTGAATATGTTTATAATGTGAACATTAACACCTATTGTAGGTGATTGATCCAATTGTTTGGTTGAAACAAACACTGTGAAAATTCAGTGTTCGGACAGTTAATGTCGAAACCTTTCAAGTAGATAATGTCCAATTAACACAATGTCGGATTGGCTTTTCCATCACTGCCAGGCATGGTAGAGGAGTTATACAAATCTCTGAGGTCGGTTGAACAACACACCAGCCGAGCGTTGCAGAAAAATATGCTACCAAGGCATGTGTAACTAAACTTGTGAACATTGGGTATGCTTTTCCTATACTATGCTCGTTGCTCGTACAATGTATGAATGCAAACATGAGACATGACCCGACGGGATTTTGTGCAAGGATCACCACAGCTAATCGAAATGATGTGGTAAGTCAAATGTAAACTCATACCTAACTCGTATATAGTATAGACGTTTTATGTAAAGCTTGGGTCTCGTAACATATATTTTTTTTGGGGAACAAGTATAGGTTCGGGAGTATGAATTTAACATACACAGGGTGCAGTTTTGAAGCCATCCTAAACGAAGCAATGTATCAATTGTGTTATGATTGGGACTATGCTCATGCAAGGCCAACACGTACAAGCGAAGGGTTTCAGGACAAGCTGGTTGCGACTAAGAGATATGGATGCCATCCTGCTAGAGCACCATTTACTGTGGTCAGTAGACCTTGTGCTCTTAATTATGAAGCAAGGGAGAGTGCACTGCTCAATGCTTTACTCTATATCGATGACATATGCCTATACCACATTAGCGATATACACTGCACTCAGCTGCTTGTGCCACGTAATGAATGTTACAGAAATGTGTAGCTAGTAGTTGTGTCTCTGTTGACGGTACTTATACCATGTTTTTACCCCATCAAAACCGTCAACAAGACATTCTTTCTGGAAGGAAACCACCAAATGCATAGTTACTTAGGTACAAATAACTTGGTTCCACATGTACTTATTATTATTTGGTTGCAGGCACTCAGAACAGGTACTTTTCAGTGTCCAGAAGCTCCATATGAAGGTTGGGCAACCAACCAAGTATGGCCAAATGACAAACCAACTTCACATTCATCAATATCATAACTTCTGAAGACAATGTACAAAATATGGGCACAATGATGGGGTCGACCGACCCCACCTTGGGCAAGCCAGCACCACCATTGTGCTTAGAATTGCATGTAGAAGCCACCTGCAGAAGATGGACCTTTGGTTCCACCAACCATGGGTCGGCCGACCGATGTATGGAGCCATCCTGGCTCTGCTGACGTGGCATGATCCATGATACACCTCCTAGAGTCCATTTTCACCCTTGGATCACAAGTGAGTTTCCTTTCAACGGTAAAAGATGAAGTCACATGGATCCATAGGCCCACAACGAAGGAACCAACGTGACAAGAATATAACCAACACCGGGAATGGACTCTACGACATGTGGGGACACTCACCCATGGCCCCACCAAACATAGAGGGGGTCGGCTGACCCCCACTTGGTGGGCCCTGAAGCTCAACTTCACTCCACCGTCATAGGAAACCTTCTAGAAGACCCTCGCTGGGCCCACCTGCCATAGGGAGGGTCGGCCGACCCCCTCCTTGGGCCCAGCCAGGTCAGTTGAACCTCCACCACCTTCCTCATGTTGAACACATGATGAAAAAGCTCCACCCTTGATCCTAAGGTAGTTATATGGCAGTTTGATCCAACGGCGCATGATGGAGGTCATGCGGATTGATGACATGGCAGTGGAGTAGCCTCTACTCCACCTCCCCCTATAAATACCTCCCACAGGCCTTCACTTTAGAGCATGATTCATAGGAGAAACCACTATGTAGTAGCTTTAGCTCTGCTATAGTGCTGTGCTAGTTGGGAGAGAGTGAGAGAAGTCTTCAGGAGAAAGCCCGGGGCCTGTCGGGAGTCTTCTCCAAGGTGTACCTCAGCGGATGCAAGCTTCTAGTATGTTTTACATCTAAGTCCTTCTACTATTTGATATTCTGGTTCTGGTACTATAAGTATATACTTGCTTTACGTGTACATTGCTTTACTTAGTGAACTGCTTTAGTCTCTTGCAAGGATTAGAGTAATAAGTGTAGTGTAGACGTGGTGTCTAGGCTATATATTACCAGTGTAGGCCGCTTGTCGCACGAATTGTTTGTGGGTGCCAGCAAGTGGTGACAGCCTTGTCTGGTCTTAGTATCCCACCACGTGTGTAAAACAAGTTATTAAAACGGCAGGGTATCAGTACAACTGCATAGTCGCCTCAGGTAGGAGTTGTATCTCCTACTGTTTCATCTATCGCCTCTTGTAAAGGGAGAAGGTGGTAAACCTCTTTATACTTAGAACACCAAGACCAGATATCTTTACTACATAAAAACCTCTCTACCCAATTACCATAGATCCTTTGTCTCATCACTGGACGCTCTTGAACCTAGTTAGAACACTTCACGTTCCCTGTGAAAAATACGATACCTGGAATACTCTCGGTGAAGACTACATTGACTATCATACACTTGCGATATATCCTTTTGCCACTTCTGGTGTTAACAAGCTTTCAGGCGCCGTTATCGGGGAATGGTAGCTGTTCTAACTTAGAACCAAGTCATCCGAGTTATCCTTCTTTTACCTTTATTTTCTTTTTATCCTTTCCACACCATGAACCAAACACCCATCTCTCATCTCGCCGCTCCAAAGGGCCTAGTTTGGAGCCACCACCATCATTCCATCCTATTTTTTCACCTAGCTATCACTACCACAAAATGGAATACCCTTGAGGGTCACCAATTTCCTTGAGGGGTGAGATCGGACACTCAAGGAATACAAATTACCTTGGCGGTTCCCCAAAACCTCCAAGGAAATATATATTTCTTGAGTGTTATTTCGTACGCTCAAGGAAAATATGTATTTGCTTGAGTGTATTTACAAACACTCAAGGAAATGCTAGTATTCCTTGAGTGGCAGCCATCAAGTAAATTTGTTTTCCATTTTCCGCGCTCCAAAGTGAAAGGCGCCAGAAACTCCCTTCGTTCGCGCTCAGGATTTTGGCCTGGCTCAAAAAGAAAAGTCCAGTATTGGCCCGTTTAACCATCCACCGCACACATCCTGGCCAACCCTATCCACTCGGCCCCTTCTCTTCCCTGCACGAGCGGCAGACTGGGCGGAGGCTCCTGCGCGGGCGGTGGGCGGGGGCTCCTGCACGGGCGGCGGCCCCGGCGTGGGCGTGTGGCGGCTCCTGCGTGGGCGTGTGGCATCTCCTGCAAGGGCAGCGGGCTGCGGCAGCGATTGCTGCGCAGCTGCTCTGACACGCCGCCACTGTCGGCAAGGTGAGCTATGTTCATCATTTAGTTAGGGTAATCTTCAGTCAGCAATTGGATTCAGAGTTTGTTGCATTAGATTTAGTTGTTAGCCTTAGCTTGAGGTTGATTTCTAGTGTCTGAGCAACGGAGATCAGCTTGCTCAGTGCCTATTTCAACCGAACTAATGAACGGATACAGTATTTTTCTGGGTAACAACCAAACTGATGAACAGATGCAGTACTTTATGGGTCCTTTATTACGCTAAAAGGCCACTATTCGTGTCTGAGTCTAACTGTAACAAAAAAAATAATTATCTATATCCATATCCACATACTTTTGTTCCTATCCAATCCTACGGGGCATACTGTTGAATGTCCTTTGTCCACTAAGCCTCTAAGCATGTTTGGCTTCATACTGAAATAGCACGGCAGGACAATGCCAACATTTTTTCTATATCTGGGGGTAAAATATATGTCTTTACCATGTCTACAGAATGGTTTCTGATTCTTTTTAGCTGGTTTAGTATGCCTGCCCTATGCACCTTAAGAACTTACAAATGGGACATTTGTGAAGGGGAAATTCAATGTCGAATATTTTTTGCAATTTCAGTACTGGTGGCATTGCTGGATTCAATTTCAGATAAGCTATAAATTTAGTGTATTTTTTTGTGAGTGGATATCTTGTGTAGTGATCTGAAAAAGGATTGGTAGTTTGAATTTAAATATTTATGTGATATACATGTGTTATCTGAATTGTTGGGTCACATAACACTTTAGATCATTGTTGAGTCAACGAACTGGACATTTTTTAATTTCTACGGTTAACATCCATAGCTAAATAGATTGTTCTTTTTTTCAGGTTTGATCTGAGTAGCTTGTGCCTTTTGCTTGGCTGGTAAGCGTTCATTGCCCATGTGAATGGTGAATGTCATTCATTTATAACTTCCTCCTACGTAAGAATCTGATTATCTGTAGCAACTTGTTAGGTATGAATTGAGGATTTGTCGAGGCTTTGTACCAGATAACAGTACTAGCATCGACCGGTTTCAAGCAACAAAGCAGTAAGTATCATCAAATGTGCATTTGATTGAGATGGCATTTGTGTGTTAATTAGACATTTAAGTCGAATGTATCTGTTTCTAAGCTGCATGCTTCACTATATCTTTTTCTGCCATTAACTACAATGCCTCTATTGGATGATTGCTGTGGCAATTTGTTGCAAAACTAAAATATATCAGCCTGTTCATATTTTCTCATAAATAGATTTAGAGTCATGGCAGATCGTGAATGGATGTATAGTGGTTGGTCTCGTGGGAAGGCCCCCTCAAAAGAGTGGATTGAAAACACAAACAACTTTTTAGACCGTGCATTCTCCATGGTTAGCCTAGTCGAAAATGACACCATTAAGTGCCCATGTGCCTTGTGTTGAAACTATGTTCGGCATAAGAAGTCTGATGTAGAGATGCACTTGTGTAAGCATGGGTTTAGGGAAGACTATAGAGCATGGATAGCACATGGAGAGATTGATATAGAAGTTGCAAGCGATGAGAGTTTCGAAGAATGTGACCGCATGCATGATATGTTAGCCGACCTAGCTGATGGTCATCCATTGACCAATGATGAGGTGCCTACAGCCTCAGCTCAGCCTTTTTATAGGATGGTTGATAGTGCCAATCAACCAGCCTTTGACAATTCAATACACTCCGCTTTGTCTGCTACAACACGTTTGCTAGCTTTGAAATCACAGTACAATATGTCAATTGCCCACTTTGAAGCAAATTTAGAGTTAATCCATGAATTATTGCCCTCAGACTGTAAGATTCTCAAGGACTTCTACCAATCAAAGAAATTATGAGGGTCTAGGCATGCCATACCAGAAAATTGATGTGTGTTATAATAACTGCATGCTTTACTATAAGGACAATAAAAGTAAAGAGAAGTGTGATGTTTGTTGTACCTCACGCTATGAGAAAGGACATGACAGAGTCCCACGTAAAGTATTGCGGTACCTTCCCATCACAGATAGGCTACAAGGATTATATGCACATGAAACAACCGCAAAGCTGATGCAGTCTCACAAGCAGTCCACATCAAATAAGATGGTGCACCCATGTGATGGGGAAGCATGGCAACAGTTTGATGAAGACTTTTCTCATTTTGCTGATGATCCTAGAAATGTCTGCCTTCCTGTAGCTACAGATGGCTTTACACCCTTCAGTATAAATGCAGCTCCTTATTCTTGCTGGCCAGTTTTTGTGACTCCTTTGAATCTTCCTCCCGGCATTATCATGAATTCAGAGTTCATATTCCTTGCCCTTGTAGTCTCAGGTCCTGAACATCCTGGAAAGAAACTTAACATACTTATGCAACCTTTAGTTGATGAACTACTGACCTTGTGGGAAGGGGTTGAAACTTGGGATGCCTCACTCAAGAAAAACTTTACAATGTAGGCAGCTTATTTATGGTCAATCCATGATTTTCCTGCATATGGTAATTTTTCTGGATGGAGCACTAGGCTTGCATGTCCAATATGCTTGTGTGACACTAAAGCATTCCGACTCCGTAATGGTCACAAAGCATGCTGGTTTGATTGCCATAGGAGCTTCTTACCTGTGGACCATGTATTCAGATCTGATGCTAATGGATTTAGAAAGGACACAGTCATGCATGATGAGCCTCCAAGGCACTTAACTGGGAAGAAATCTTAGCCCAAATGAACATGTTGGTGGATGACACAGAAAACTATGGTAAATTGCATAATTGGACCCATATTAGTTGTTTTTGGCAACTTCCATACTTTCGTAAGTTATTGCTGTGCCACAACATTGACTTGATGCATAATGAGAAGAACTTAGGGGAAGCTATATGGAATACATGCTTTGACATAGTAGATAAGACTAAAGATAATGCTAAGGCTCGACGAGATATAGCTGAAATTTGCCACCGTCCCAAACAGCATTTGAGGCAAAAGCCAAACGGCAAGTGGGACAAGCCTCGGGCCCGATTTTGCATTGACAAGAATGACAAACCAACAATCCTTCAGTGGTTCCAAGAACTCAAGTTTCCTGATGGCTATGCAGCCAACATTAGAAGAGGGGTGAACTTGATTTCAAAGAAGATTTTGGGTCTAAAGAGCCACGATTACCACATCTTCATGGAACGCTTGCTTCCTGTTGCTTTTCGAGGGTTCCTTCTAGAAAGTGTATGGTTGTGTTTGGCTGAGCTTAGCTTCTTCTATAGGCAACTTTGTGCCAAATAATTGAACAAGGACAACATTCGCTCACTAGAACAAGAAGTAGTAGTTCTTCTTTGCAAAATGGAGAAGATATTTCCACCAAGTTTCTTCAATCCAATGCAGCACCTAATTATTCATCTTCCTTATGAGGCTCGGCTTGGAGGTCCTGTCCAAGCCCGTTGGAACTATCCATTTGAGAGGTAAAAGCAAAACAAAAAATTATATAGGGCTTTATTTTATAATTCTTCCATCAGTTCCGTTTCTTTCCTATAGGAAAATCCAACAACTCAAGAAGAAGGTTCGAAATAAGGCCCGTGTTGAGGGTTGCATCATCGAAGATGAATTAGTTGAGGAGGCCACAAATTTCCTCTCTCGTTATTTCAAGTCTCATGTCCGATCAGTTATAAATAAAGCTGCTCGATATGATGATGGAGCTTCTACATATGATAGTTCATGCAATCTCGAAAACTTTCAATACCCTGGCCAGTGCATGAGCCCTCGTGGTGTTCGTCCGCTCTCAACAGAAGAGTATTCCTATATGTTTTGATGAACATGCCAGAGATGAACGAACACTTCAAGTAATACACACACTTATTTTGCGAACTATATTTCATGTTCTGTATATTTTTATGGCTGTACGCTTACTTCATTTATCTCCCTAGTAAATTTGAGAAGGCAGAGTGGAAGGGCAGGAGAAGACCAACACCTGAACAACTTAGGGAGTTAAGGTTGAATGGGTGGAAGGGTATTCGAGGAGAACGTGGGCCTAATTTCTTTGATTGGTTCAAAGAAGTAATCCTACTAAACCTTTTTAAATTAAGTAATGTACCAAGCTGTTTATAAATAAAACTGACATATCAACCTACTACTAATTTGCAGTGCATGCAAACAACTGGCGTTGATGCTGCCTTATGCCAAATATCTTATGGTTTTCGTAGTAGGGTTACCAGCTATGGGGGCTACAATGTGAATGGCTATAGGCTTCGATCACAAGATCATGAAAAAGCTAAATCAGGATTAACTATGGTTAATAGTGGTGTTTGTGTATCTTGTGTTGATGATGACAACAATGAGATGGAATATTATGGTGTCATCAAGGACATAATAAAAATAAAATGGGAAGGAAGATTGCCACTAGAGATGGTTTTATTTGATTGTGATTGGTTTGATCCAACACCAAGTGGAACTAAGCGTACAGAAAATTTGGGGCTGGTGGAAATTAAACGTGCTGCTAGACTTTCAGTTTTCAAGCCATTTGTAATGGCAAGCCAAGTTAAACAAGTTTATTATCTACCTTATGCCTGTACGAACAGACCAGACCTAGCTAAATGGTGGGTTGTATATCAAGTTAGTCCACGTGGCTATATTCCTCCATATGGCATCAGTGATGACTCCAATGCTTCTGGGCCATCACAAGTACAAGAAGTCTCATTTTTTCAAGAGGAGGGATTGGATGGCACATTTGTGATTGATTTGAACATTGAGCTAGATAATGCAACCCCAGATGTTTCAGATGAGATAACTGATCCTAAGGACTTGGAGTTTCTGTCCAAATTCAATACTGAAGCTGAAGATATGGATGATAATACATATGAAGATGATGAAGAGGATCAAGATGAAGAGGGCTATGATCTTCCTAACCATCCAGCTTATTATCCAAATGATTACCAACTATTCATAAATTGTATCTGCACTCTGTATTCACTTAAGAACTAGTGTGCCTTATGGAAGTTATCCATATTTATGTTGAAGTACCTTTTATATGTGTTGTTTCGTGTCCTTGTTATGTGCAGACAATGTGATATATACATATTTGTTGCATGAATATTGATTTGATTACCTTGACACATGTCCAATTTACTAATTGTTTTCTTTATAAAGCAGAAGATGATGTATGGGCTTCGACACAAAAGTCTTTCAAGTAAGCAGGCTGCACCAAAGGGCGGAGGCAGTGCTGGTGGTGGCCAACTTGCAAGTACTGGTGATGGTGAGCAGTTTAGAATTACCACTAGAAGGACTAGAGCTGAAGCTAGCAACCCCCAAAGGAGCAGTACTGGTGATGGTGAGCAGTTTAGAATTAGCTCTAGAAGGACCAGAGTTGAAGGTAATAACACTACCTGTGGTCAGTTTGCAAGCAATGGTAAGAAGTCTAGTAAAACTAACAACAGAAGGGCTAGACCTGAAGCTAGTAACCTCATACGGAGTAGTGTTGCTGGTGGTAACTCCTACAAGGAGCAATGTTGTTGGTGTCAGCTCCAAAGTGGTTGGGACTGAGGGTGCTAACTTAGAAAGGACCAGTTTGGATGGTCTTAACACTCAAACAATTGGAGATGATGCTGGTAACTCTCAAATGATCGGTTCGAATGGTCTTAACTCTCAAATGGTTGGAGTTGATGTTGGTAACTCACAAAGGAGCAGTGCTAATGGTCTTAACTCACAAATGGTTGGAGATGGGAGCAATGCCAATGGTCTTAACTCTGAAATGGGCGGAGTTGATGGTGGCAACTCACAAAGGAGCAGTGCTAATGGTCTTAACTCACAAATGGTTGGAGATGGGAGCAATGCTAATGGTCATAACTCTCAAATGGGCGGAGTTGATGGTGGCAACTCACAACTAAATATTTGTTACAACCAGTCCCCTTAGGATCCTCCAAAAGGAGGGAGAGCAAAATTGTGCAGGACCAAGTACAAAATACCTCCACGTAGTGGTAGAATTCAGCTAGAACCTGTAGGTCATTGGTAAGTATATGACATCAATTATGATTAACATTGTAGTTCTTTTCATTCTGCTACATAAATGTTTTGTATACAAAGCTGAATAATTGAATTGTTGACTTGTTTAAAACAGCCAATTCAAATATGTCGATTATAACCCTAAAGGCTGCAAGTACACCTCACAGTTGGGAATTATTCTCAAGTGAGAATACCCAGGTGTCATCAAAATATATGATGAGAATGGCACAATTACAGAAGTAAAACCAGCATTTTCATGGAATGATTATTATTGGAATACAGATAGAATCTGCTGTGCACAAAGAGTGAAGCAGGAGTTCTGGGTATTACACTAACTTCTTGCTGCTTGGTTATTTCTGATATTGTGTTTACATACACATTCATAAGCTCACTTGTAGCATAAATATCAATTTATTTGACTTGTCTTGCATATGCAGAGTACGTTTACATCTCATCCACGGCATAGGGCACGTGCTGCAAAAAATCTAGAGAACTATCTAGTCAAGAGAGTAACTAATATGATGTACCAAGTTCGTTTGGAGGCTGTCAAAAAAAGGTGTCATAGAAGAAA
This sequence comes from Eremochloa ophiuroides, assembly GCA_038502445.1. Taxonomy (NCBI): domain Eukaryota; kingdom Viridiplantae; phylum Streptophyta; class Magnoliopsida; order Poales; family Poaceae; genus Eremochloa; species Eremochloa ophiuroides. The sequence continues at coordinate 2,035,472 of JAHLJS010000009.1, read as the reverse complement.
CAAAGATTGCGACGATACTCGAGCATGCACCATTGAACTAGCTGAAGAACAGTACTTGACTTGTCGGGTGGAGTGGTGCAGCAAGGCAGTTTGGGCTTTACTCACCGAATAATGGACTTCTGATGAGTACAAGCAAAAGAGACGCAGAGGCCAAGAATCGCGTATGAGTTCTGATGATCCAGCTCAAAATAGAGGAGGTTCAAGAAATTTTGCAGAGACACAACAGTTCTTGGTATGACAAATACTTGCGTCTTGATTTTAGTGCTCTTGTTGCTTGCTTGTTATAATCTGCAGCTTATAATTCTTATATTCTTGCTGCTTGTTGCTTTTAATCTGTAGCTTATAATTCTTGTGCTATTGCTACTTATAATCTGAACCGTTGAAAGATGCTACATAAAATCTGAACTGTGCACGCAGTAGCTGCTGAACACAAAAAGTGCAGCTCATCAAGCCCTAAGTTGACCCATGCATAACTTGTGGTTCTAATCTTGCAGGAATTTAAATTTGGCTGTGGGCAGAGTGGGATAAACACGTTTGCTGCAATGAAATCTGGAGTTAAAAATGTGGATAGCACTAGAAGGAGTGCTCCAATCCCTAGCCAGAAAGCACAAAAAAGATTGGTATTCTCTACACAACATGCTTTCATTTGTTCGGCTGAATCGAGGCATCCTTTGATATATTTACTTGTTTCTATGTTAGGATGAGTACATGGCATTAGCTCCAGATGCAAATTCACCACAACTCGATGGAAAAGCATTGTACACTATAGGACGCGGCATGAAGCATGGCCGTGTTCCGATAGGTGATGGTGCTGTGGATAAGGCAATTGTTCTAGCACATTCCAAATCTAGATCTGTTAGGCCACCTGATCCTGACTATTATGAAAGTGTGCTTCAAGAAAATGCACAATTGAAGATGACTAATGACACACTCACTGAGGAAAATAGAGTCCATCGTGACCTAGTCATGGTAATAGTTTTTCATTGTTTCTGCAATTAGTGTGTCATAAGCATACAACTTCATTTTGATACTTTCAATTGTAGAGTGTGTTTGATCGGATAGGTGTAGAACCACCTGCTGAACTAACTCAACGCCTAGAAGACCTTGATGCCCGTCATCACCAGGTTACAAAATTTATTGAATTTGTTTGTGAAATCCATATTCTGTTTTTTTATCAGAATTCATCTAGAGAATTAATATTGTTTCGTAGCAGAATGCCATTATGAGTTGCAGCTGTGAACAAGTGGATTCTTGTTGATTAAAAATGTCATTCTTAGGTTTTATGTTCATGGTAAGGTAGAGAAGAGCACCTTAGATTGTGTTTTGCCTATTTTCTTAAATTATCATTCACTAGGTTGTTTTAATAATTCAGAAAACAGCCCTCAATTACTTGATAGTTTATCAGTAGGCTCTTACAATTTGAAGACCAAACTTGTCTATTCTAGAATTCTAGAAAATATTTCAATACTGCCTTTTGTAGGCTAGTGGGTCACATAGAGGATCTCATTCAGTTGATGAAAGGCGCAGCAACCACAACGCTGACGACGACGACTACAGTTACCATGAAAGCGATGATGATGACTACAGCTACCATGAAAGCGATGATGATGACTGCACCTACTATGAAGGCAATGATCATGTCCAGTACTCCAATGAAGACGGTGATGATGACCACTACATTGATGGCGATGATGAGGATGGCTGCCTTGAAGATGGTGATGGTGATGATAGCAGCTCTTCCCAATGCGATGATGATCACCGCTCTAATGAACATGACTATGCATGCAAAGAAACTACTAATTCCAACAACTCCTAGTGACTGCACAATGGGATGTGGACTTTCTTTTGGGTTTATTCACTGGTAGGAACTGAGATGATATTAGGCTGATCTTTTGCTAAATTAGTGTGTGCAATATTGCTTTATGATGGGTGTGCACTATTTGCCTTGTGTATGTGCTGCTGACATGTAGGCATGATACACTGTTGCCATCTAAGTCATATATTTGCAAAATGGACATGTAATGAACCAATGGATATTGGATGTGTTATCTAATCTAGCACTGGTTTTAGTTTAATTGTGGTATCTAACCTGATATCTGCTTTGGCCTACTTTTATCATGAATGATCAATATTTTCTTAGCCAATTTGGTTCCTGTAGCATGCATTGTTTTGGTGCCAATGGCAGCCAGGAATTATGATTACCTTGGCGGTTAGCAGGCAAGGAAACACAAATCCTTGGGGGTCAAAACCGTCAAGGAATTGCTATTCCTTGAGCGTGTGTGCCCTCAGATAAAGTTATTTTCTGCCAGCTTATTTTTGTTTCCTTGGCTGTGCTAACTCTCAAGAAAATATATATCCTTGGGGGCCATCTTCTATCCATGCGGTCATTTGCCCTCAAGAAAATGATTATCCTTGATGGGTTTACAATATTCTTTGCGGTCATCAACCCTCAAGGAATTACATATCCTTGATTGTTGTTGCATTTCCTTGACGATGTTAAAAATCTGATTACTTATTAATTTCCTTGGTGGTTCAACTCTCAAGGAAAATGTTTCTGGCGGCCGGCGCTCAAGGTAATTGGTATTTCCCTGACTCTCTACCCTTGGCGGCCATTCCTTGAGTGTTGGCCGCCAGTACATGTTTCTTTGGCGGTTTTGGGGCTTTCCTTGAGGGTTTTGGACCCTCAAGGCTACTTGGTTCTGTGGTAGTGTATGAGCTTCACCCTAGTTTCATAGCTATGGTTCAGAAACAATCTTTTGCTGGGGAAGAAGATGAAAACCCCTATACTCACTTATGCGATGTTTGAGCAATTGTGCTCATGTCTTCTTATTGAAGGCATGACACGAAATACCTCGAAATGGAAGCTATTCTCGTTTTCTTTGACAGGGATAGCTAAACATCAGTATGCTTGACACGTAGCGAGTGCGCATGGAGAATGGAAAAGCCTTCAATCCAAATTCTGCTTAACTTTCTTTCCTATTTCTCGTGTTGCTCATCTTCGAAGAGAGAACCTAAACCTCCAACAGAAGGAGGAGTCTCTCCATCCCCAAGCAAGAAGAAATCTCGATAGTCGAATCACCATCAATCCCATCTAGAGATTCTGCCATCGATCCTGAACCACAAATACCACAAATATCGAAGGAGGAATAAATCCATCCTCTAAATCACTCCTTCGATTTCAAGGCTAAACTCTTAGATGATCTCACTAGTTTTGAGAATGCCATCCAAAAGAGATCTCTTCAGAAACTTCCCAAATCAGCACCATTTTATGCCTCGAGTTCTCAAGCAGCACATTGGGAAAAACCTAGGATCTTAGATGAACTTCCAAAAGGAAAGCCAACTGTGCCCATAGAAGGAGAACTGAAGTCCCCTAAAGTAAATTCTATCCTCTCTCCTTCTATGCCCACATCTGTCATATCCTTTGAGCCCATCTCTAAACTCATCCCTGATCCTAATGATCCCAATGGTGCTCTTCATCATTCCTCATTTCCATGTTCAAAGTTCATCAAAGAATCACTTACTCCAATCTCAAAAACATCTTAGGCTCCCGAATGGTCAAACCCTTGATTGTTTAGGAGTTCTTCAAGGCGTACCTGTGGTGATTGATGATCTAAAGACCTCCCTAGATTCCCACATCTTTGACCTCCCTAGGCTCTCTTTTCATCTCACTTTTATTGGAAGGCCAATTGAGCGAATCCTGAGGAATTCTTTGGAAATGGGAAGCTTGGTCATATAATAGGCAAAGAATATCACCTGTTTGGACTTTCCAACCTCTTAGCACAAGTGTAGAATCCGATCCTGCTCTTGATCCAAGGCGTGAAAGATGATTTCACAAGCAACCATAACATATCCAAATCTTGGGGAGGATTTGGAATGCCATGAAAAGGAAAGCTCTCACCCACTCATTGAGATGGAGAATTTTATCAATGAGCATGGAAGTTATCCTCTGATCCTCTCATCAAGTCCTTACTCATTTGAGGAATCTCCCAACTCAATCTTTCTTCTTACCACTACCAAACAAATCTACAACTCCTCCACTCTTCTTGTGTCCAAAATCTTTGTAGTAGAGGTTGTAGATGCTTCTGTTTATCATAAGTTCTCCAATTCTCGTAGTGGTATGAGTTCTTGCAGTTAGGCCCCCACAAGTTGGCTTCAAATTAACATCATGCAACTTATGTGCCTAACTTGAGTAGGTTTGTAAGACTTATGGTTCTGCTGGTATACCACCAGTAGAACCCCTGCGCTTGATGTTGTCTTGGTTTCCATGACTCAGGACACACCTTACACCAAGTGTGAGGGGGGTCATTTGACCTCCTCGAACACATTTGGCTGTTGAAGGACATCCCGTACAAAAAGCATCAGTGCAGGAACACATTATTAGAGGTAAAAATGCACAAGGAAAGAACCAAAGTGGCTGGAGCCTCCAAGGTGGGGTCGGCCGACCCAACCATGGACCCCTCAACCCACCAGTCAACCTCCACTATGTTGAGCCATACTTCTTGACTGATTTGTCACTTTCCCTTCCTATTGTTTAGTGCATTTCTCTTACTTTTGTGTTCAACCCTCTAAAATAAAATAAAAGATAAAAAACGCTTCTTGTCTTCACCACTCAATCTTTTGTCTCTAGTAGAATGAATCTTATTTATTCTATCATGCCTCCTTTTTCTATGTTAGCATGTCTTGGTTTGGGTGTACTGATCGTTCGAACGATCATACCTCCATTGTCGTTTTAAATTAAGCGTGGTGCTTAGGTTGAATAGGCTACCTTAATCAAATAAGACATGGTGTTAAGCTTCATTATTGAATCAAACATGCTTGCATGGAATTTGGTTGCACCTTTGGACTAACCCCTATAGCAAGAACCTCGACATCTCTATGGGAAAATTATAAGATCATTCAGGGAGATAGATTGAGATCCTCATGGTCAAAAGTCAAGTTGTTTGGCCAAGGAGAACTTCGATGCAACTGAGGAGGATCACTGCTACAACTCAATATCTTTAAGCTAAGTGGCCACCTTCTTAAAGTTTTCCATGAGCATGAACCTTGAAAGAAGAAATTGACATACTAGAACTCATCCTTGCTAATGATTTAACCAAAACCTACATGTCTTAACTTCTCTTTATTTATATATGGTTTGGCCACTAGATTATAATGAACACACCTATATAGTCTCTATGATAAAATTGGTCCTAGGAAGCCTCCATAGGGGGGTCGGGCGACCCCCTCTTGGTGGCTAACCAAGCCCATGTCTGGCCAAACCATCTCTAACACGTGGGGAAGTACAAATCCAGAACCTATTCACTCCGAACTTCCCAAACAGGGGTCGGGCAACCTGGGCTTGGTACCCACTTAGGCCCAAACTTGGCCAGACTACTTCTCATCACCTAAAAAGTGTAGAACTCAAACCTGCTCGCTCTGAACCCTTCAACATGGGATCGGGCGACCCCTAGTTGGAGGACCAGCCTGACCCGTTTGACCCAGAGTGTTGTGCCATCACTTAGAAGCTATCCCCAGTTGTAACTCCCGTGGAAACTAGGGTTGTAATCTTAGGCAATAGCTCTCTCTGACCTCTCCTCCTCTTCTTCTTCATCCCATTTCTCCTCATCTTAAATTCAACACCTTCTAGCCTCCTGTATGCCTCCCAAGTTACCTAGAGTAACTTCACCATGGCCCCCACTAGCACAAATGTCATTAGTTCCTTCAGTGAGGGCCCTTTCAATCATGAGGGAAACCTGTTTGAGAAACCAGGGGTCACCATGAAGGCCATTGTGTTCGAGGAAAAGCCTTACCATGCCTTTGATACCCACCTGTTGTAAAAGAACCACAAGGGTAGTTGGCGGTCAGCTGGGACAAGGGAAGTCGTTTTGTTCCCTTGTTCATCTCAGAGGAGAAGAAGTGGTTGTAGAACTCCACCAGCTCACTCGAAGATCATCCAATGGAAGGTTAGTCCTCCATGATCAATGAGCCATTAAGATATTTCGAGGATGACGGTTTGAGAAGAGAGTCATGAAGAAGGCCCTTAGTGCGATTTACATGCTTAGAAATAATAATGGGACACGAGGACCTCCTCCTTTGACCTCTTTCCTTAGATAGATCAAACCACTTCACAAATATGCTAGGCACATAGCTAAATTCATTCAATCTTTATCATTGTAACGTGTGCCTATGATCCATTAAATAAAATAAAGTTTTTGTTCTGCTGGTGTGTCGCCACTAGCAGGACACCTGCACTTGATGTTTCCCATGTCTTTGCAATTCAGAATGCTCAAGATCTCCTACGTCTCTGAACTTTTCTCAACATATCACGGTGTAGCACATGGCCCGACACGTTGGCACGACGAAATCTGACCCAAATAGGGGGTCGGCCCACCCCCACTTTGATGGCCAACGGGAACACAAGTTTGCAGAAGTAAGTTTTCAATAGAGGGGATTCAAATGGCAGCAACGGAAAAGCCCAAGTGGGGTCGGCCGACCCCACCTTGGAGCCCTGGACTCACTAGTCAGCATCCACTCATCATCTACATGTCTCCTGACTGGTTTGCCACTCCTGCTCCCCCTTTGTTCTTTTATTTTTACTTTTATCTTTTATTTGCTTTCCTTAAATGAAATAAAATAAAAACTAGAAGACTTGCATTTGAAAATAAAAAGTGACATGATTTATGACATTTAAAGGATAGAAGCGTCACAAAGTTTAATTCTTGCATATGCTTATACTTGTGGGTCACATATCTTGATAGGAATATCATATTGACTTAGTTGTTGACAAATGTGATATAGTCCTTAGCTCATGATTCATACCTTTTCTATTCAAAGTGCTTAGAGATTTTTTTTTGAAAATGTCATAAAACCATAGTGTCACTTACTCCTCAATGATAAGAAAATTCCTACCAAAACCATATATGATCATACCATGCTCAAAACCCCTTCTAGTCATGCTATTTGCAATTGCTTTGAGTTTGGTCAAATCTTGTTGACCCTTGTTGAGAACTGTCATAGTCCAAAGATCAAGATCACGTAAACTTATACACTGGAAGTACGCAAAAACATGCTATCCATTTTCATCAAATGAGTGCTCCACACTTTAAGGATGCAAGATCTCTCTAAGTTTGATCTAGTAGATGAGACATGAGGCTATGCGAAGTAAAAATAAATGTGAACACATGAAGGTCCATTGCATTGAAAAAAATGTGAGCACATGAAAGCTCATAAAAAAAGAGAAAAAAATGCTAGCCATGTTTCAAAATAATAAAGTATAGAGAGATCATATCAAATAAAGGAGCATTGTTTTCCATCATATCCCACACACTTGCACATCTTGATCTAGGTTTATGACGTTCTTCTCCTTGGATCCTCGTTTTAACTTTACAATATATGCAATGCAAGTATGCTATCTTATCCCTTCCTAAGCCTCACATAAGCTTGATAGATGTAGGATGAAACAAAAGAAGACAATCTTATGCTATGCCTTGGTGAGGAATCATATACTTACTGAGTGACCTAGAGTACTATTGATGAGTAAGAATGAACTATGTTCTTTCTTTTAAAACCATTGTCAAAAAAAACTCTAAGTACTAAGGATATGAAAATGGGAAGATGACTTTGCTTTGAGAACTGTTCCATTTTTTAACATCTGAAGGATATATGCTATACAGTACCACATAACCCACTTGTATGAGATATGTCTTGAGTAAAGCTTTGTGTCTGCTAATATCTTATTCTCTCTCTAACCTTTGGTCGAGAACAAGCAAAGACTTAAGTGTGGGGGATATTGTTGACGGTAGTTATACCATGTTTTTACCCCATCAAAACCGTCAACAAGACATTCTTTCTGGAAGGAAACCACCAAACATAAAGTGACTTAGGTACAAATAACTTGGTTCCACATGTACTTGTCATTATTTGGTTGTAGGCACTCAGAACAGATACTTTTCAGTGTCCAGAAGCTCCATATGAAGGTTGGGCAACCAACCAAGTATGGCCAAATGACAAACCAACTTCACATTCATCAATATCATAGCTTTTGAAGACACTGTGCAAAATATGGGCACAATGATGGGGTCGGCCGACCCTACCTTGGGCAAGCCAGCACCACCATTGTGCTTAGAATTGCATGTAGAAGCCACCTGCAGAAGATGGACCTTTGGTTCCACCAACCATGGGTCGGCCGACCCATGTATGGAGCCGCCCTGGCTCTGCTGACGTGGCATGATCCATGACATACCTCCTAGAGTCCATTTCCACTCTTAGATCACAAGTGAGTTTCCTCTCAACGGTAAAAGATGAAGTCACATGGATCCATGGGCCCACAACGAAAGAACCGACGTGACAAGAATATAACCAACATCGGGAATGGACTCTATGACATGTGGGGACACTCACCCATGGTCCCACCTAACATAGAGGGGGTCGGCCGACCCCCACTTGGTGGGCCCTGAAGCTCAACTTCACTCCACCGTCATAGGAAACCTTCTAGAAGACCCTGGCTGGGCCCACCTACCATAGGGGGAGTCGGCCGACCCCCCTCCTTGGGCCCAACCAGGTTGGTTGAACCTCCACCGCCTTCCTCATGTTGAACACGTGATGAAAAATCTCCACCCTTGATCCTAAGGCGGTTATATGGCGGTTTGATCCAATGGTGCATGACAGAGGTCACGCGGATTAATGACATGGCAGTGGAGTAGCCTCTACTCTACCTCCCCCTATAAATACCCCCCATTGGCCTTCACTTTAGAGCATGATTCATATGAGAAACCACTAGGTAGTAGCTTTAGCTCTACTATAGTGCTGTGCTAGTTGGGAGAGAATGAGGGAAGTCTTCAGGAGAAAGCCCCGGGCCTATCGGGAGTCTTCTCCAAGGTGTACCTCAGCGGTTGTAAGCTTCTAGTAAGTTTTACATATGAGTCCTTCTAGTATTTGATATTCTGGTTCTGGTACTATAAGTATATACTTGCTTTACATGTACATTGCTTTACTTAGTGAAGTGCGCTAGTCTCTTGCAAGGATTAGAGCAGTAAGTGTAGTGTAGACGTGGTGTCTAGGCTATATATTACCAGTGTAGACCGCTTGTCGCACGGATTGTTTGTGGGTGCCAGCAAGTGATGACAGCGTTGTCTGGTCTTAGTATCCCACCACGTGTGTAAGATAAGTTATTAAACGACAGGGCATCAATACAACTGCATAGTCGCCTCGGGTATGAGTTGTATCTCCTACTATTTCGTCTATCGCCTCTTGTAAAGGGAGGAGGTGGTAAATCTCTTTATACTTATAATACCAAGACCAGATACCTTTGCTACATAAGAACCTCTCTACCCAATTACCATAGATCATTTTTCTCATCACTGGACGCTCTTGAACCTAGTTAAAACACTTCACGTTCCCTGTGGAAAATACGATACCTGAAATACTCCCGGTGAAGGCTACATTGACGACCGTACGCTTGCGATATATCCGTTTGTCAGTCCTGGTGTCAACAGTCTCGTATCGTGTATTTGAGAGCATTTGAACATGTTATGTGTGTAATGACTTTTAAATCGTTATATGATCCCATGTATGTCACTGTTTATTTTAATAAGCTTTAAATTGTATGTATAAGTTTTATACTTTAATTGTGTTACTTCTTCTTTGAAACTGTATTTATGACACGCGTACATATTTATAAATTAGCAGCGTAGAACGTATTCAAAAACCTGATTTCAAACACAAACAACACAAGAATAGAAAAGAACCAAAATATAAAGAAAAACAGAAACACTTTAGTCCCGTGGCTCGGCTAGGGAGTCTTTTAGTTCCGGTTGGGATTACGGCCCGGGACTAAAGGTCCCTCTTTAGTTCCGGTTATTGAACCCGGACTAAAGGTGGAGCCTTTAGTCCAGCATCCGCGTCCCGGTTGGGAAACCGGGAGTAAAGGGTTTTTCAACCGGGACAAAATCCATGCTCTATACTAGTTAGGAGTACAAGTACTATAGGTTCTTGGTGAGTTTTTTAGGTAAATAGAGCTACATCAATTTTGATATCCGGTTTGCAGTAAAATTATCTTCTTAGGCTGCATCGTTCAATCTCTAGTTTGTCTGGTACCTTCACCGGCAAACTGACTTAGCCAATTCCACGCAAATTCCGACTTCTCTTCTTGAATTTGTAGGCTAAATAGCTCTTACCTAATTTTGGTGTCAATAGATCTACATATATTTTACTAAGGTTTATACAAGAAGGAGCGTCTGTGTCGAGTTGTTATGGCTGTTTCTTTCTACTGATTCATGTTGTAAGCCAGCAGATTGTGTGTTAGTTTAGGTTCCTACTACATCATCACCTTCTCTCCTTTGGCCAATTAGCTGAAGCAAGTTCGTTTCGCCATCTCTGGTTCGTGCAGCATGTGCTAGCTAGCCACAGGCCCACGACGATCTGCCTGGCTGCTAGGCCAGCTGCGTGCCTGGGCTGTTGACTGCCCTGTTCTTTTCTTTGCTTTTTTATATGTTTTTTTACAGTTTTCTACTTTTAAGTTTTCAAAGTATATAATCAATGACAATAAAGGATAGCACCCATGCAACTAGCGCTGTATCCATGGACTTAAAATAATATTGCAACAGAGCAAACAGTCTACTACAACAAATATAAATTATTGTTGAAACCAGTTCAAATATTTGTTGCATAAGCAGAAAAGTAGAAAACTCACTGAAACACGAATACTACAACTAAAAAAATTCATAAACTTCTACAGCATATTTCCTTTGATTTGTAGTCACGTTGAAATACATGTGTATTGTCCTGGTAATATCCTATATATGAAAAAAAAAATGTGAGTGAAATTGTTTGTTTTTTTTTTTTTTTTTTTTTTGCGACAGAGTGAAATTGGTTAAGGGCTTTAATTTGAGCACCACTGTATGTGGAAATAGAGTTCTTATGACTCTTGGCGATATATATCTATACTTTGCCCTATTTTGACATAATTACAATCAAATTTGTATGCCATATATTTTGTTGTCCTTTTAAGCATGATAGTTTTGAATTTAAACACAAGGAGGTTGAGTAGTTACAACATATTTGATATATTGATTGTCCCGGCCGCCGCCTCTGCTACCGAAACTCTAATTGCCGTTCGTCACGGCGGCTGCAGTTGTTTTCTAACGAGCAAGCGTGACCGGACACAGCTTCAGTTCAAAAAAAAAAAAAAAAAAACCTACTGCTTCAGTGGCTGCAGTCTGCATCTTTTTGGATTGGTGAGCAGTGAGTGGGACTTGCTGATTGCGAGTTTGCGACTCATCTTTTTGTGTATCTAATTACTATGCATTTCGGTGGATTAGCCTAGCTTTAAAACTGGTGCACATGTTGACATGTGTATGCGATTCAGGATGTCGGTGGTGAGGGATTTGACTAATTAACATTCCCTGGACCATAGCCCTAACGCCATTTTTTTTTTCTGTTGTGGTGTATAGACAGTTTATGTAATTTATACAAGTTCCAAAACTATTTGCCAAATTGAAAGTATTGAGAGACCTATTTCAATACTTCCAATTTGGCAACAAACATCTCAAATTTGACTATAATTATAGAGAAAAATATAAAAATTTATGACATCAAATAAGTGTACTATGAAAATTTATTTGGTGAAGTATTTAATGATACATAGTTGATATTGTAAATATTATTATCTTATTATATAAATTTGATCAAAGTTGAGATGTTTTGACTCTCTAAGATTCTTGAAATAACTTACAATTTAGGATGGAGGGAGTAGGTTTGAAACTTGTTGATATGCTAAATGCTATCCTAAACAACTTGAATTACTATGAAGGAAGAATAGCATTATATTATATAGTACCCTAGTCTAGATCCAAGCTGGGATAGGCATACCGCATATATGAAGGAAATAGATTGCACCTTAACTGAATGGGCCGAATGTGCCCTAAGGTATATGGCCCATTAGAGGCCAGCTTTCCGGGGCATCTTTTTTTTTTAGTCTTGTTATGAAGGTGTTAATAACTTGAGCAACTTTTAAGAGACTCTCTAAATCTTTTTTAGTTGCTAAGAATAGAGATTTTGATCAAGCTCGCGCTTTCGAACCTGCAACCTTAGGCTTGCACGTAGTCTCCTGTACCACTCCACCCATCAATCACTTGTGTTTATATCATAGTTCGGTTCCCAACATATTATTATAAACCGAGCGTAAATTGATTGTTTGGGGCCCTAAACGAATTCAAATAAAAAGTTGTCAACTATAAAGTTTCATAACTGTTCAAAGTTTACAGCTTTTATTTTGGTAGTTTCTCCATCCGAGGTTGTTTATAAAATTTAAATTTCAAGTTTAATAAACTCAAATGTAGTTTTCGTTGACAAGATGATTTCAAATGAAAAGGTTGTCAACTACAAAGTTTCATAACTTTTCGAGATCTATAACTTTTATTTTGATGGTTTTTCAGAAGTGGTCATTTAGAAAACTCAAAAAAACAATTTTAAATCATTTGTACTAGCGGTACTTAAGAAAACCGTCAGTACAAATCGATTTTTTATCGGTGGTTTTCTTAAGTAACCATAAGTACAAATGTATGATTTTATAGATGGTTTTCTTAACAAACTGCCTGTACAAATGTGGTTCGGAACCGTTTCTATTAGCGTATCTCAAACCTCGAGTAAAAAAATACCCACCGTCGAGAGAAATGCGTTTTATACTAGTGTTATACGTGTATATTAATCCTAACTATTTTTTAAGGCTTTCTATATTTGTAACTGACGATTTTCATATGTCGGCATATGTCTATTCCGTTTTCAATCCCTGCTTTTCCAAATCTGGTCTAATTTTTGCTAAAAAATATAGAAACGGGAAGAGGGATTTTTCACTCGTTCTATTTTCATCCCCATTGCTGACTACTTAGCCACGCGGCCACAGGTATAGCTTCTCTGCAAGATGCAATTTTTTTTAAAAAAATTATAAAATAAAATCACCTATTAGACATCTTGCTCGTATTTCCACCTTTCACCCATTCACGTTACTTATAGTAAGCATACACGTTATATCATAAAAATCAAGTCTACATAAATGCATTAGTGATAAGAATATACATATTTGTATGTTTCAACAGTTAGGAGAAAAAATAATGAACAATGCAATTATACTAACAATTTATTCAAAACTATAGTAAATCTACGGTGATAATTTATCTAATTTGTTACTTTAAATAAATTTATACATTTTGAAGAAGAAATTGTGTCATATCTATATCCATTGGTTGTACTCTATTTTCTTATAAAAATGTCACTACACATATAGTTCTTTAACCTTTGAGAAAATTCCAACATATTTGGGTCTTTAACCTTTGAGAAAATTCCAACATATTTCATTGAGCAGCGGATTGGAGGAAAGACACGTGTAGATTAAAGGGGGCAATGGCGTCCTTGGTTTTCAGAATTTTTAGAGTACGTACTGTAAATAGTTACTGTTTGTTAAATACTAATATCCCTTGCTAAATTTTGATTCATGCCCCCACCATGGTAATAGCGTCTGCGTACTTCAATAGCTGTTTATACACCAATAAAGTAATCAAGAATGCAGTACCTAAATTTCTTATTTAGGCTTTGTTTAGTTCCCTTCAAAATTATAACTTTTCCGTCACATTATATCACATGGAATATTTAGACATATGCATGGAGCATTAAATATAGATAAAAATTAATTACATAGTTTGCATATGTAAATCACGAGACAAATCTTTTGAGTCTAATTAGACCATGATTGGACACTTATAAAGCTAACACATGTACTACAGTACCTAAAATTTCAACTATCCAACATCTAAACATAGCTTTTTTATTAAAATAAAAGGGAGAGCCCTAAAAAAGAATGTGCAGTCATTGACAATATTCTCCACTTAACATGCGGCCAAAACTTTTGTAGCACTTGTGATAAGTTTGAATTTCGAAGTCAAAATCAAGAATATGACAAAAGTCATGAAAAATGAGATAAACAAGAATCATCATAACATACGGATTATCCCTGTCATATAGAATGTTTGATACTAATTAGCAGTATTAGATATAGACTATTTATAAAACTAATTGTATAGATAGAGGCTAATTTGCAAAATGAATTTATTGAAGTTAATTAATTTATCATTAGCACATGTTTATCATAGCACCACATTGTAAAATCATGGACTGTATAGGCTTAATAGATTCGTCTCGCAAATTAGTCTCAATCTGTGTAATTAGTTTTGTACTTAATTTGTATTTAATACTTCTAGTTAGTATCAAATATTCGACGTGGTAGGGACCAAACTTTAGTCCCGATTTCAACAAAATGTGTATTGAAGACACATGTTGATGCCACATAAAGAGGGAAAATACTACATATAATATGATGGTAAAAAACATATAAGTTTGTCATAACCATATAGAATTATAGAGTGTCTATTTGGGTGTCATCAAAAGATGGACAAAGAGAGAGCGCACACAAAGTGCACTAACCATGGTTAGTTATATAGAGTGTAAATATGAACCAGTTTAGAGAGAGAGAGAGAGTGCGTGTGTGTGTAAAACTGTCAATATGAACTTTAAACTCTATGTTTTTAATATTTTGCTAGCTTTTCTAGAAATATAAATTAATGGACTAGTATGCAAGGCTAAAATTTGTGGTGAACATTACAAAGACTTGAAGGTCTACGAAGGTGCAAAACCAGTGTACTCCCTATAAAAAATATATTATTTTCGACTTTCAGACATCATATTTGACCGTTTGTACTATTTCAAAATTTTTGTACAAATTGTAAAATAAATAAATCACTATGAAGTATCTCTAAGTATAAAATAAGTCGTAACAACATAAATAATATTTATTAAAAAATTTAAATAAGATGAATAGTTAAAGAATATGTCTGAAATTATAAAACCACGTTTTTTTTTTACGGAGCGAGTACATGGCCGGTAGCGGAAAAAGAAAGAGAGATGGGCTGGTCAAATTCCATTGCTAACAGTTCCAGGTCGTCCGTGCGTGGCGTTTCCATTCCGTTGGGTTGGCAGCACGCACTTATTTGTACCCAGCAACAGCACACGCCAAGAAATTAAAAAGCAACCAGCGTTTCGTTCACAAAAGCGTCTCTACAGTCAAGTCAGAGAGGCAGAGACGAAAGCACAGCACGGAGATGAGGCTCCCGCGCCGCCGCCGCCACCTTGTGCTGCTCGCCTGCGTGCTGGTCCTCCACCTCGCCGTCGCGGCCTCCGCATCATCGACGGATCCCACCGCGGTGGCCTCGTCCGTGGCGGTGGACTTCGTGCGGCGGTCGTGCAGGTCGACGGAGTACCCGCGCGTGTGCGAGAGCACGCTGGTCCCGTGCGCGGCGGGCGTGGGGCGGAGCCCGCGGCGGCTGGCGCGAGCGGCGCTGGCGGTGGGCGCCGACCGCGCGCGGAACTGCTCCGCCTACATCCGCGGCGGCGGCGGCGCGATGAAGGACTGCGCGGAGCTGGCGCGCGACGCGGCGGAGCGGCTGCGGCAGTCGGCGGCGGCGATGGAGCGGATGGGCGGCCGCGCCGGCTCGCCGCGCTTCGCCTGGTCCCTCAGCAACGTCCAGACCTGGGCCAGCGCCGCGCTCACCGACACCGACACCTGCCTCGACTCCCTCGCGCAGCAGCAGCACCAGGCCCGCCGTGGCAACGGCAGCGACGACGCCGCCGCCGCCGCCAGGGTCAAGAGGAGGGTGGTGGCCGTCGCGCAGGCCACCAGCAACGCGCTCGCGCTCGTCAACAGGCTCCAGCCGGCGCCGCACCGCCGCCGGCTCCTCTGACTCTCTTGTAGCTGCAGCTGCAGCTAGCTACGGAAATCTTTCTTTGATGGTTCTGATTCGGGCGTTCTCATCCATGTCGACATGATCTTCCGTGCCCTGCATCTCCTTCGCCAATCGCCATGTATGTATGTGTGTATGGACTATGGATCGGTCAGCTTGCTTGATTTCGTGCTTCTTCTTGTCTGTGCAGCTGGGATCATTGGATTCCAACTAGTGATCGATTGTTCAGGATTATGGTCAAGCTTATGGTTAACTAGAATAACCAAATCAGTTATTAGCCTAAGGAAAACAATATCTCTGCACTAATTAAGCCAAGTTAAACATAGCAAGGGATGGGATGCAAAGTCTGCAGAACTGAAACAAACCATTGTAGCGATGCTCTGTTTTTCATCTTTAGCTGCTTGTACACGATGCAGTCCTGTCACTTCACCATGAGATGTCAAATGGTTAGGGCATGTTAACCCGATAAAGAATGCAACTATATATGAGATTTATGTAAGCCAAATTAATTTAACTTTAGACAAGTTTACAGCAACATTTATGTCTTAAACTAGGTTTACATCTAGCTAAAGAAGACAGTGAAAAGTTAATTAGTTAGAATCCATTGAATTTCTATATGTAGTGACTACTACATGTTTCTATATGTAGTGACTACTAGATGATTTAGAAGGCATAGAAACTACTCCCTCTGTCCCAATGAGTCAGTCGTTTTGGCAGTCTCCAAGTCCCAATGAGTCAGTCGTTTTGGCAGTCTCCAAGAACGGTCAATGCGTCTTTGAACCTGAGCAACTGCTTGGACGACAGTCCTAGCATTACAGGGGACATGCATACATGCGTGGACCATCATCCATCAATCAATCGCCCTATACACATGGAGAGGCTCTGCAGTTGTTGGTATGGCATTATGGCAACCACGCGCCATGAGCGCTTGCTTGTCGCAGGGCCATGACACTCCGATCTATCTACTGTATGGGTTATGAGCATATATCTAGAGAGAGAGAAGAAATGCACGCATTTGCCCTGGAAGCAAGAAGCAGGTACAGGTGCAGCCATGTTGGAGGTGGTTTGTTGGTTCCTGCATTGATTTGGGTCGACTCCATCCCGAAGTCCAGATGAATCCAGGCCGCCGGACTGCATTGATTTGTGCAGTCTGCTGCTCGGGGCCGGGGCAACTTGCTGTCAAACAACATTAATTAGAAGCAGATGTTGTCACACGTAGCTATAAGCCGTGGTCATCCTCTGCTTCTGCCTAGTATATTTAATAGTCCCATCCTATATAACAGAAATACTATTTACTGGAGTTAAAAATAAACATTGATTTTAGCTGATACTCATTTGTTATAAGAGAAAAAACTGATAAGCTGATAATCTTTCCTTGATTAAGATATGAGAAGAGTGGTAGTCGATTTATTGTAATAATAACTTAAGCCGCGCCGTGGTAGGCAAATAAGCAACGATCCACCACCCACGCATGATGGCCGCCCCCGTGTAACTAACTACTACCTCCGTCCGCAAAAGAATGTAATTCTTTGACTTCTATAATTTCTCTTTGACCATTCGTCTTATTTAATTTTTTTATATAAATAATAAATTAAATAAATTATTATGAAAATTTATCTAACAATAAAATAAGTCATAACAAAATAAATAATATTTATTGTAAATTTTTGAATAAGACGAACAGTCAAACAGGAATCGTAGAAGTCAAACAATTGCATTCTTTTAAGGACGGAGGGAGTACACTACATCCCCTGAAAAAAGCTAACTACACTACAGACCAGACGCGGGATGAACGATGAGCGGATCCATCCATAAAACCACTTGTGCAAATGAAACAACTCACACGTACGGCTTTACCTGAAAAAGGCAAGGCAGAAGCGTTTCTTCCATGGACACGCACTGTTTGCCTCTGTGTGTTTCCGTCGTGGACGACGTCACGTAGGTTTATGCCGGCGCCAGTCTCTTGTGTTAAATGTCCCTTTCATGAATTCATTACCACGGGTCTTAATGAGCATTTCATATGGATTGGGTCTGTTTAGGGCACTCTCAACCCTGTAGTTTCTATGTGCATTTATTATACTGCTAACTCAGCTCTTTAGTGACGTGGCATGAGGGTTATTGAGGAGAGAGAGAGGGGAAGAAGGGAAGAAACGGTTTCTAAAGAAGAAACGACGTCTATGCGAGCATCGAGACGTCAAGAAACGAACAAAATCGCGTTGGGACGAAGGCTTCGTTTCTATCTGCAGGCTGCTAGATCCTGTGCGGCCGTGCGTCTTCGCCACCACACATCCTTCTGGCTTGCGCGGCCGTCCTCCGCCGCCGCCGCCGCCGCTCCATCTCGGCTCGCCGTGCCCTACCTGTCTCTGGCGCGAGCGTCAGGCGCCGTTGCCCACCCAAGCGGAGGCTGCGCTGCTGCCGAGAATGCCCATGAGCATCGCTCGCTCCCTACTCTCCGGTCTCCGCCGGCGCCAACGAAGTCAAGGCGAGCCCCAGCCTCATCCGTGACTACACGCTCCGTGATGGGGAGTAGTCCTCTGAAGCCAGCATGACGTGCTCTAGCTAGCTTGCTGCTTGCCTCTTCGTCAACATCGAGGCCTCCTCGTTGACGATTGCGACATCGTGTGTTCAATCTTCGCTTGTGAAGCTTGCTGTGTCTGCCCAACGCCCCAAAGCACGTACTCGTGCATAGGAGACACAGAGGATCCGAATAAGATAAAAATTTACACGATAACTCATTGGCTCGAATTTTATTTGAACTTTAGATATAAAATATGCATTGGGATGGATAGTTTCTTGTTACAGAGTTCTATGCTATAGAAACTACTTATAGTTTCTTGCATTGTGAATGCCCTTAGTTGCTAAAATTTGGCACTATTTCTCATCACATCAATTATACTTTTCGTCTGCTTGGAGCATTAAATGAAGTAGCAGCTGTTGCATGTTTGTACTTTTTGCCTGGCAAGTTTGAGATGAATCTTTTGAATCTACTTGTACCATGATTAGACAAATGTTGTCAAATATAAACGAAAGTGTTACAGTGCACTTTTCACCTTTTTTTATCAACTAAACACCCCCTTAAAAGCTTTGTATGAAATGGGGAGAAGAGAGAGGTGAAACGTTTTATCCCCATGAAAAAGATTTCTAACTCGGAAACTACACGAAACCTTCACAGAGAGAGTTGATTCGTTCATCCGCTTCTTCCACTTCGGGCAAGCAGAGCCAAGCGACTAAGAGCGTCACGGGAGGGCAACGCGACCACAGGGAGGTGGCAGCGACGGCCATGCCTGCTGCTCGCACAAGTAGAGCTACGAATCGAGGCACGAGCGGGGCCCCTCTGTCGCAAGCCGAGGCTACCAGGCGCGGGTGCCGGGTGTGACTCCTCGGCCATGAACCTAGGCCACCGGGCGCGTGAGCGGGTCTCCTCCGCCACGAGGGATGACACCGGGCACGGGCAGGGAGCCAAGGGCGCCAGTCACCGGTGGGGAGCCAAGGCCGTCGGGTGCAGGCTGGGTGTGACGCGATCTCCGACGTGATGCGCTAAGGCTACGATGCAATCTTGGGGAGTAAACTATGGGGCCACGAATGACTAAAATATTCACATGAAAATGTAGATCCCATTTCTCCTAGTTTTATGATGGGTGTCATATCTTGAAAAATAGGAGATAGAACCTCTCACTGAGACTGAACAGTGGAAGGTTTCATCTTATACTTTTGAAGACATGAAATTTAACTTGAAATGTACAGTTTCATATGGTTCCTTATAGCTTTTAGTGGGTCTCACCCTTGTCTCTTTTTTCTCCTCTTCCGCACAGTATATGTGCTGTGCATGCATCCTACGAAACTAAACAAGTCAGAGATTTCATTCAGTTTCCAACGTTTTAGAAATAACACTCACTCGTTTCGACCCCCAAAACATTTCTTTTCTCTAGCTTTCTCGACACATGCAAAAACTAATATGGCGCATTATTTAATGTGCATCAAACCTTCGTAAAATTTGTATTGAGACTAGCCTTACCCATTTAATTAAGGTCTTGTTTAGTTCGTGGGTATAAAGTTTTTACATATCATATTGAATGTTTTATAGGACGTCGCATAGGGTGTTTGGATACTAAAGAAAAAATTAATTACAAAACTCGTAAATAAACTGTAAGATAAATTTATTAAACCTAATTAATCTTAAATATTTACTGTAGCATTAAATTGACAAATCATGTACTAATTCGGCTTGAAATATTCGTCTCGCAAGATGCTCGCAATGTGTAGCCATAGTATAGAAGTAGCGGTGACAGTATCACAAATGCACTGGCGTCGAGTGTGTAGTGTACACAGCATTAATTCTCTGTCTCCGCCGCTCCCGGACGATAGCGATGCATGCATGCCAGTATCGGATGGATGGGCATGGGTTTAGTACTGGTGTACCTCGCTTGCATGGCCGGCAGCAGCATCCGATCCATTTTTGGGTGGGCGTCCTCAGCTGCTTCCAAACATCAACTACTGAATTTCATAATAAAAAAACAAAGTAAGGATACAAGCGCACGTGGAAGTAGCGTTTGATATTGCTCTAACAAAAGATGAAGGTGCCAGTAGAGAGTAGTAGTACTCTCTGTGCATGTTGTACCACTTTCAGCTTCCTTCTTGCTCGTGAGCTCTCCCAATTGCTCTTAAATTCTCCTAAAATGTTACTATGTAGGAGTATATGGTTATCGTGAAGCTAATGCAAACATCATGGACTAAGCGCAATTTGGTACTCACTTTTTTTCAATCGATATCATTATTCAGTCATTTATAGGTGGAAACTAGAGATTTTTACTAAATATGCAAACATATGTGACTCCACATCCTGCAACCAGTGTCGGTGTGGCAAGGGAGACAGAGGCCCGGCAGCAGAGGGAGTCGACGCTGCCCATATCAGCCCACCAGTGGAGGGGGACATGTCCGTATCCTCGATTAATTCTAGTACTACTGTAATTAATGAGTAACTCGCTTCATGGCTTTAATTACTCTGTAGCAGTGGCAGTGGCAGTGGCAGTGGCAGTGACAGTGGCAGTGACACAACAGCACTGGCGTCGACACTCGTCAATGTGTACGTACTGTACGCATGATTAACTCGGGACTTTTTTTTTTAATATTTGATAACTTTTATCTAATCATGGTCTAAATCTAGCCAAGCAAAAAGTATAAACATGCAATCGCTGTTACTTCATTTAATTAATACTTGTGTACATGCGTAAACAGGGCCGATTCGGGACAATAGCGATGGCGATAGGTCCTCTAATTTGCAGTTGGCAGTTGCATTGCATGCATGCCACTTGCGGTAGTCTCTACAGTAAAAATCATGTAAAAAATCTAGTATACACAATAAAAGTTTCTTCTCATAATAAATATTAGACTTATTCTATTCTCTCTTCGGTGCTTTTTCTAGAAAAGCAAGACGCAGATGGACTGACCCATGAGCCATGCGAGCTCAGAAGTCCTCCAGATCCCGGTGGAGGAGGAGCCGCCGCAGCACCATCATGCAAGACATCGCGAGGTCGGCCAAGGTTAGGGATGAAAACCGAACGGATATCACTGACATCATATTTGCTTTTATATTTCTGGTCGGATTCGGATTCGAATACGGAAAGTATTAGCCATGCCGGATAGGATACGATTAGATGTCGACATCATAAATATACGATTTAAATATTCGGATATGGATACGGTATTGGATATTGAATATCCGGACTCGGATACAGACAGATCTGAACAACTCTAAACGAATTCGGTCGAACGAACGGTCGGATAAATATACGTACCATTTTCATCCAAAGCCAAGGTGCTGTGCCCGCACGATGCCTACGGATGTGGCACCTACGTCACCTACTATGACGTGGCGCAGGACCAACACGCGTGCTCGCACACGTCGTGCCTCTGCGCGGATCCCGGGTACGGCTTCGCGGGGCCCAGCGGCGACGCTCCGCGACCACCTTGTCAGCGCGCACTCGTTCCCCGTCGATGGGATCCAGTACGGCGCTGAGCTGCTCCTCCGCCTACCGCAGTTGGACCCGGCACAACAGCGACGCCTGCTGGCTGCGGGCGACAACGAGGGCGGCATCGTGGGCGGCGGCATCACGTGGCTCTAGAACACATGCGGACGGTGAGGCGCGGCGGCTACCGGGATGAGCGCGGAAGGCAAGGCGTGGCTGCGCGGGTGAGTGCGCGGAAGGCAAGGCACAACTGTGACGCGGCTGCCGGGGCGAGCACACGCCGTCCGCCAAGACCCACCATCGGCCCCACCTGTAGAAACAGGTGGTTTCTTCCCAACGGCAAAAAAATCGTTGTTTCTTCTTTTCCTTGGTTCAAGAGTTGATGTGATTTTTGAGTGATGAAACCGTTTCTTCCAGTTTCCTATTTTTCTTTATTTTTTATGTTAGTGTTTTTGTTTACATGACATCTTATTTATTAACCATCATAAATACCCATTGGGATAACCGGTCAATGGAATGGATGTGATGTAACACACGCATGGCAATGGCATATAGTACGTCCTTAGGGCACTCCCAACCCAGACTCTACCATAGTTTCTATCTATTAATTGTCCTGCCACGTAGGCATTTTGCTAATGTGGCAAGCGATTTAATGAGGAGATAGACAGAAACCTGGTCTAAGTTAGAAACCAGGTCTACACGAGAGCCAAGACATGAAGAGATTTGATAGGTAGATGAAGGAGAAAGAAGATGTGTGATTGCACAAAAGATTATTTTGTAGAAACTATCCATTGGGAACGTAGTTTCTATACGTAGTGTCTATACAGATAGAAACTATACATAGTTTCTAGCATTAAGAGTGCCCTTAGGCCCCCATCAACCATCCACACTGCTTCCAAAACATCCACACAACCATAACCAAAGTTAACCCATTTCCAATTGGGTCAGTAACCTCCGATCCACTTTCGTTGTCGATGGGCCCACTACAAGGATTGTGTTGATACATGACGGTTTTAATTGGTCATAAACACCCTAAAAATCGTCATAGGTAACTATCTGTGAGGGTGTTGAAAACCGTCATAGAATCCACGTCATAATTCTTCAGTGCGGGAAAAAACCGTCACAGACGTGTTGCAACAGTGACATCCACAATCGTCATGGAGTAGCGGTTCAGGAGGTTTTGAGGCAGTGCACAGTGACGAATTGGAGTGTCATGAATACATGCTACGTCAGCAGAGCCACTTCAGCATGGTGATATGGAATCTGACATGGCTGACCCTGCCACGTCAGCCTTATCTTCCTTCGCTGGGTTGGGCTTATTTGGCCAGGATGGTAGGGCCCATTTGGCCTAATTGGCGGTTTTGGGCTCATGGTTTTTTAGGGGATTTTGGCCCATTTTTATCTAGAAAATTAGGGTCCATTTGTCTCTGCACGGCCTAAAGAAACAAAAATACATGTACAACGTCAACCCACAGAAACAGAAATATATGCACAGAATCAAAGAATTCTCATATTCAAATCTCCAGAATATTACATCACATGTAGCTGTCAAAGTAGCAACAGAACCATCCCACATAATGCTTTAGCGTGTATTTGGATAGGGGGTTCAAGTGGGTTGGAGCGGGTTGGACCCAATATTGTTGCTGTTTGGTTGGAGAGAATATGGGTTGGGTTCACTCTTGGAGGGGAATATTCTCTACAGATGCGGGTTGGCTCTATTCCTCCAAAACAAAGAAACCGGGCCAACCCACTTCATGTTCGCAGCGCCGCGAGCTAGGTGCTAGGGAGCGCAGGCACGGAGCAGGCACGGCGCCGGCGGCGGCCGCCCGCGCTTGGCACGTAGCCGCAGTGTGTTGGGTCGAGATGGAGGACTAGAGGGGGGTGAATAGTCCTTTTTAACAACTAATCGCAGCGGAATGAAACCTATTCGGTTCTAGCAACAATTCACCCCTCTAATTATAACTCTATGCACCTTGTAAAAGATCCTAACAAAAACAAAGGTGCAAGCCTAGCTTGAGCTTCCCTAAACCGTTCTAGCGCAAGGTCACACAAACCTAAGCACTAGTACTTTAAGCACGGGGGAAATTCCTATCAACTAGCAAGCAAAAGCGCACTAAGCACATAAGCTCACTACGTGCTCAATGACAAGGATACACAATCCTAATCAAGGAGCGCAACTTCATTAGTTATACAAACTAATCAAGACACTAGTTCTAAGCTACACAAGCTATGAACATGAGTAGCAAGCTACACAAGCTAACCGACCTCACAAGAGCAACTACAACTACACAAGTAAAATAATGCACAAAATAAATAACTTATGTAGAAAGGAGCAAACCACCGCGAAGGATGGGAAGATGTTGACACGGTGATTTATTTCCCGGAGGTTCACTTGTCGCCACAAGCTACGTCCTCCGTTGAGACAAGCTCCAAGGTTGCCGCCGGTCCTCCTGCTTGTGGTGACCCACAAGTCACACTCTCCCACATGGAGTGCTTACCACAAGCTCTATCACTTGACTCGGCCGGACCACTTGTCGCTCTTCACGTCTCGCTCTACTAGCGATGCTCTTCGCGATCTCCCGCGGGGTGAGCTCCAACCCCTCACAAAGCTTGTCCGGAGCCAAGCACAATCTTCTTGCTTGCTTCACGGAGCCACAAGCCACCAAGCCGTCTAGGAGGTGGCAACCTCCAAGAGTAACAAGCACCACCGGCTTGCAACTCGATCACCTAGTGCCACTCGAAGTAATCTCACAATGCAACGCACTAGAATCACTCACTAGCGATCAATTTGATGAACACTAAGCACACTAGTGAGTTAGAGGGCTCCCAAGCACACCTACACAAGCCACACAGGCCCAAGGGTGCTCAGCTACTCGGCCAAGGCCGCCAAGTGCTTGGTTTTATAGCCCTCAAGCGAATAGAGCCGTTGCCAACCAAAACAGACCGTCGGACTGAGCGTCGGACGCTCAGTCGCGCCACCGTCGGACAGAATGTCCACGGTCCGACGCTCCCGATGGCCGCCACGTGTCACTAGCCGTTTAAAGTCGAATGTTGGATCCAAATGGCTAGCTTCCCGCGTATCAGCTCACCGTCGGACGGAACACCTCGGACAAAGCCCACGGTCCGACGCTCCTCGGTTAGCCACCGTCGGACTGAAGTTTCACTGCGCGTCGGACTAAACGAACCCACGATCCGATGTTTCCAGAGAGCTCCCCGAGCACTGAAAACCCTCGGACGTTAGTCCGACGCTCGCCGTCGGACCAACGGAGCGCGTCCGTCGTACCACAGCTTGCCACGCGTCGCTTTACCGTTGCACCGCACCGTCGGACGGAGCTGGAATGGTCCAACGCCCTCAAACGCTGCATCCGACGCTCTCAGAATGAGCAGGACAAGTGCTAGCCGTCGGACCGAGGCTAATGGTCCGACGCTCTGTCCAAGCCAGAGTCCGACGCTCTTTTTGAGCTCTTCACAACTCCAAACTTCACCACATTGACAAATGTGCTAACATCACCAAGTGTACACCTCATGTGCATGTGTGTTAGCTTTTCATAAACATTTTTCAAAGGATTTTTCTCTCTTTTCACCACGCCACTCGATCCTATCAATGCATGCAAGTTATATCGGCTCAAATGGCATTAGATGACCAATATGCAAACAAGTTTGCCCCTCTAGATAGTACGGCCATCTATCCTAAATCCGGTCAAGCACTTCTCTACTTAACCTTAGACCGGTGAAATGGAAGTGCCCTAGGTTATACCTTTGCCTTGCGCTTTCCATTCCAACCACCGTCTTCATCACCTTCTCCATCACTATCGATGCCGGTGCAACACATGCACTAACACCTCAACAATGATATGATCCACTTCATATCATCACGTGGCTTTTGGTTCATCGATCCTCGACTTCACTTGCTCCTCACCATTGCGTTGGTCCATCGGCGCCAAGCCCACTAGCTTGCCCTTCACACTTGCAACCGGTCCGTCAACGCCAAGTCATGTCTTGATCTTCTCCACCTAGCCATATGACTCCATGTTATGTCTCATGCGTTTAGCTCCTTCATACCATATGTGTGAGCTAAGCATCATCTCCAAGCCATTTTCACCTCCATGGCATAGATGCTCACACACATGTACCTGTGGACTAAGCACCTGTGTAATCAACACTTAAACACATATTAGTCCACCTAAGTTGTCACTCAATTACCAAAACCAAACAAGGACCTTTCAATCTCTCCCTTTTTGATAATTGATGACAACTCTACAAAGATATGGAAATTAAGCGCATTAACCAAGTTAGCTCTTCACACAAGTGTAAATTACTAACTTGGGTTTGGATTTTATGTTACTTATCCATCTTTAGGCTCAAATCTTTAGACTTGGATAAGCTCCATAAAACCCGACTTGGTAGTGTTAACTCCCCCTACATGTGTGCTCAAATGGTTTGGTTTCAAAATTTTCACACATGCATAAATATGGAATTTGTGGGAGTGCCAACACTACTAAGTGATGCTAAGGTGCATAGAATAAACCTTTGTAGCGTGATACCACAGGTAGATTTGCAATGCTTGTGCTTGGTACCAATTTCTTCATGTCAATTTGAAGTTGCACCATTTTGTCCATCCTTAGCATCATAGCTAGCTAGACAAGCAAAAAATACTAGATACCCCGTGAGATCAACAATATAAGCAAGGTTCTTAGTAAGAACTTTGAAAACACAAGTCTAGCTAACAACCTATGCATGCTAGTTATCAAATCATCATTCAAACCTATACTAGCATACACCACACAAGTGAGGATACCACGTGTAGGAAACTAAGTGCAAATGCATGCAAGCATATGAATATGCACATTTCAAATGCAATTAACCATGTCCATGAGCTTGCTCCTCCTACTTGTGTGCTTATCTTTTGTCCAAGATTTTTGATCCCCTTGTAATCTTCAATCTTGTGGATCATCCTTCTTGTTGGCCTATCGCTCTCCCATCACTGGCCTTCATGATGGTTCATCGCGTACTTCCATCCATTTTGATAATATCTCCCCCATGATCATGCAATCCAATATCTTTCCTTTATCACACAATTTCATATCTTTGTCCAAATCTCTCCCCCTTTGTCATCAATTTCCATAAAAGGTCAATGCTCTATTGTGACAAAGGTGTGTGAGGGATGTTGAGGGTAGATACTTGCACATTTGATGGACACCTTGTTGGAAGTCCTTCTCTTGATGATCACTTGCACATATTGTTGGATAACACTTGAATACTTGATCTAGCCAGCACTTGTGAGTACCAATGGAGTTGGACTTATACCACTTGCATGGATGCCGTCATGATGATCATAGTACCACTTTGAAATTAAACTACTTGTAGACATACACCATGTATAGTAATACCACTTGAAGAGTAGTGATACCACTTAAAGAATAACCATGTGCATGCTACTAGTGATTTGGTTAGTCTAGATACTATTTAGAAAGAATAACTTGATATCCATTTTCATTGTTGTATTGTACTTCTTGAACCATTCCTTTTTTTATGAGCTTCTTTCTCTTATAGTTCAATCTAGCAAACTTGCATAAGTAATCTAACTCGGTTTAAACCAAAGACAAGCTTCTTTACGCCACTAGGGGTTATCTTGCCTATGTTGAATTGGATCCTTTTTACTCATTTAACTAGATCAAACACTAGGTTCACATGTTCATAAACAAGTCATATTTAACCACTAGATTAAACAAGACATAAGCAATAGTGGCATCATATGAATTTAAAATCATTTTATTTTTCATAAATGCACAACTATGTATGACTGTATGCTCTAATCAAGTCCTTATCAAAATATGGATGCATATGCCATACAATGATACCTTTACTATCTCGGAGTAGAGGATAGTCATTTCATTCAATCTCTAACAATAGCAACAGTGAAGTCCATTTGAATAGCTTGGTGAAGACCAATCATCATCATGAAAACCATTCTTCACCCATAAAAATTAAGTACCACTTATGACCAAGTGCTAGCTTCAGGTTGTAGTTGACTTGCATCTTTTCTTGATCAAGCTTGGATGAGAGAATACCACGTGAATAAGCATTAATACCATGTGTATATATATGAATTTTTCTTATTTGGTTGTTGCTTGCTTTCTAGATCAATCCTTTTGATTGCTTCAACTAAGCATCTCCAATGATTCTCCGGATCACCACTTTCATGTTAGTCATCCAACCATCACCCACTTGGTTTACCTACAAAAGGCGGCACGCCCCGACGATCCGGAGAAATGACCTCTCTCCAAAGAAACATCTTCAATACTCACTTGAATTGCCTTTGCTTGATTGATCTAAGGACTTAACATGATCAACTTGAATTACTTCTTTACGTCCTTTTCTTTCTTCCTCATTTCTTGGTCTTGATCTTCACTTGAGCACCAATCTTCATGACCCAAAACCAATCAAATGAGACTCTCAACCACTTGTAATCATAATTCCAACTTGAGAGCCTTTCAATGTAAGAGATACCAAATATTTCCAATAATTCTCTTATAGACAGATTATGTACCTTTTTAAAGAATATGCTATATCTCCCAATGTACATGTTCAATTGCCACGAAATTTTGTGGAGATGACCTTCTATGAGTCTACTAGCAGCCACAATAATTTGACCTTCATTTGACCAAGTATGAACTAGCAGCCACCAATTTTCTCCACATTGCTACATGCTGAAAACTGCTACTTGTGTTGAAAAGAACCACTCCAAAACCAAAGTAATCCTTATCCAATACTCATGAAATTTTCACAGAAACTTTGTAACACCCTAAAATTTGCTTGTATTAAAATAGGAACAAATTGATTTATTTATGCAATTGTTGGCATATTAACCTAGCAAATAATAACTTTTAGCAATTAAAATAAATCATAGGATTTAGAAACATGATTTGTTGCATCCATGCTGCTCAATGATATTTTTGTTTGATTTGCACTTTATTGAGATTTGAAAATATTCAAATGTATTTGGAAACCTCCCCTCTTCCTTTTTTTCACCCGCGTGGGCCGAAGGCCACCCGAGCGTCGGCAGTCCGGCCTATCTTCCGCGCGCAGGCGCCCTTTTCCTTTGGCTGCCATGCGGGGCCTGCTGCTCAGAGTCGTCCCCTTCCTCTGGAGTCCGAGCAGGATTCGATGTCCAACCTACCGCCGCCGGAATTTTCGGACGAGTCCGTCCTGAGCACGCCTCCACCGGCCCGTAAAAGGAAGCCGCGACCCTCTCCCCTCCCCTCCTACTGGCACTGACGCGTCGGGCCACGGCACAGCGCCGTTCCCCTTCCTCCGGACAGAGCCCGAACCGAGCACTACTGCCGCCTCCGACCGTATCCTAACCACCGAATCTCCCGAAGTCCGGATATCCTACGCCTCCCTCGCTCCCCTATATAGGTCGGCCGAGCTCTGCCGTCCCTCCCCACAAGTTTCCGAGCAAGCCACGCCCGCCAATCTTGCCCTAGCCGTCGCCTCGAGCTCCGCCGTCGCCCCGAGCTCCGCCGCCGCCGTCGATTTCTCCTCGGGAAGACTTCTCCGTCGAAATTGGTTGTTCTCCAAGCTTCGCAGCAAGGTCAGGAACCTTCCCGACCCCTTTTCCCTCGGTTTTGTGCACTATAGCCATGATGCCGAGCTTCGCAGCCTCCATAGTTCCGCCACCTAGCTCGCCGCATCCTCCCCGAGCTACCTCTGTGGCAACCGAAACCATAGATAGGTTCGGCTTGAACTCCTCTTGCTTCCCGACCAGATCCCGAGGTCTGCCGAGCTTCCTAGCCCCGAAAACGCCGTCTCCGGCCATCTTGCCGGCGAGGAATCTGCCGGGCGCCGCCCGACTCTGGCGACCAGAGCCGCCCCTCTTTTCCCGAGCTACCTGCGCCGTCCACGGCCGATCCAACGGCTCACAGTGGGAGATACCTTTTCGATCGGCACTTTTGCAAAAGAGCCCCTGAGCTTTTTAATGTTCTAACCCGCGATCCTTTGGCGTATTTCTCTGCTTACGCTTTCCTATTTAGAAAACGTATTTCCTCGGTTTTAATTCAAAAGGGCGTTTTCAATATTTACAGATTTGTCACTCAGTTTATTTCGGCCATATTTTATTCGTTTTAGCTCCGATTTGATCCGTTCAAGTTTCGTTAGATTCGTAATTTTGTAATCTATCTAATGATGCTACTGTTACTCATGTTTTCAACTTTTAAAATTTGAGATTAGATTTAATCTATTATTTTATTAAAGTAAAACTTGTTTATTTCATAACTTCTCCGTTTGAACTCCGATTTTCGTGATCTTTATATCGTTGGAATCGTAGCGACGCGTAGATGATTTTTATACACTTTTCAATCTGTTTTTCTACTGTTGGTGTACTGTTTCTAATATAGATCTTGTTTGCTTCGTGTATGATTGCCTCGATGATTGTGTGGTGATTTTATGATCGAGTTCAGACGGTGAGCAATACGTTGGTGATCAAGAGTACACGGAGGATCCAAGTTCTCCAGAGCACTTTGATCAAGGCAAGTATAGCATGGACCATCCTTGTTGCCTATTCACCTTAATCACTAAATTCATGATGCATGTGTCTACCTTGGCAACCATAGTGTTTATTCCTAGTTTTGATGACTTGATCCTTGTTACCTATGAGATTGCATTTGAGTAGTGATGCTAGTGCTTGATGATGCCATGATCTTATGAACTTCATTAATTAATTATGAAATAAAGATTAAAAGATGCTTTTTAGCAACATGGACTAAGGACTTATCTGTAAGTATGACACCGGGACTTACAGCGCAGCCATGAGGGTCATATGGCTCTGACTTTAGTTAAGTATGAAGTTACTTGCTATTATGTTGTTAATCTTGAAAGGTTCCTTGCCGAGCTGGTTGTCTTGCGGCTCCTGTCTTTGTGTGTACTGCTGCGTGTGTGTGCCACTAGAAGGAGGGCTCTACCACCCCTTGCCATTGCGCCCGGATTGATTAGTAGCATGTTGGGAAGGCTTTTGAAAGACTTCATAGTGTACCCTGCCGCACTTCCTTGGTGAGGTGACATGGGAGTCATGACCCTTGGCATATGGGAATCACGACTTATGGTGAAAGTGTGCAACCTCTGCAGAGTGTAAAACTGATATATCAGCCGTGCTCACGGTCACGAGTGGCCTTGGACGTCTTACAGGAACTTAACTAATTTAATATTGATTTATTTGGGAGTTTCTGTTGATGTTTATTCCATATTAATTATCATGTTTATATGATCATGCAAATCTTTGTCCTTGGTATAATCTATTGCTGCTACTCAATTTGTTAAAATGTGATCAACTAAAAGCAACCGCTGTCAACCAGTGTCTTGCCTTATTTGAGCCTCATAAACCCATGTTATTCTTGTTGAGTACGACATGTACTTACGCTTGCTTTATTTTTTATATTTGGATAAAAATCCCGGATGGGTAACAGATGACTATGATGATTCTTCTGAGGATTACTAGGATTGTGATTCACCAGTCAACTACTTCCCTGTGAATTGGAGCTTCCGCGAGAGATTATAATTATTAGACCGCTGCTATTTATGTAAAGACTCTGTGATATTATTCGTTATATATTGAACCTTGTGATGGTACTATGTAATTTGTCGCTTATGTGTGTGATTGATCTCTGGGCGCACATAAGTTGGTTCATTCAATTTTATCCTTAAAATTGGGTGTGACAGATTGGTATCGGAGCATAGGTTGACTGTAGGACGCAAACCTAGAAATTCTAGAGATGTTTTTCTCACCTCATTCATGCTTTCCACCTTAACTTGCTAACTGTTAAAATTTGTATGCTTCCCTTACCCTTATTCCATTATAAAAATATTCAGTCTATTCTAATTCTAACTTTGTCTTGATCTATATTGGAGAAGATGGTTCGTGGTCGCAAAACTGCACGCATGAGCACCGGAGGTTACTACCCACCGCGAGCTTTGGACATTCCAGCTGAAGACGACGTGGTGATCGCCCCAGAAAATGAAAGTGAAGAGGAAGCTATGTACATGGAAGATGTTGAAGAGATCCTTCCGTCGCCGACGCCTGCTACTCCGTCACCTCCACCGCCTGTTGCACCATCCGCACCCGAAGCCCCCGCCAGAGGTGAACCGCCCAGGAGGATGGGATGGATCCAGGAGGAATATACTAAGTATCCAGAAGAAGATGCATTTTTCCACACAACACTCGTTAACATGCTGACCCTCTACTACGCCGACCTGCAACCTACTCTCAACTACTATAGCATGGAGCACACGCATCCTCTACGAGACACCTACTGGACCACAGAGTTGAATATCAAGGTTTGGGATGCACAGCATAGAGCCTACAAGATGGAATCTGTTCACAAGAGTGCCGCTCCACGTGGGACTGTGGAAGAGAGCATGGAAGATGCCGCTACTCATGCCTACCTCTACTACCATGGTCGCCGCTATGAAGATATGGAAGGAGATGTCCATAGATTCTACCCTCGCGTGGTGACTGAAGAAGGTGACATCGCCATGACTATGCCCGAAGTGGATCAGCCCGCTCTTAGAGCTCTAGCAAGATTGTCTTGGGCACTTATGGGAAGAGTCCATGGTTTGGAACGCGATTTAGCAAGAGCCAAGAGTGCCAACGCACAAGTAGATCAAGAGATTGATGGATATTGAGCAAGACTCAACCAACCAAAGCTATTCCAGGAGATTCCCACACCTCCACCATTCAAGGATTCCGCTCCATAGGGTTAGGAAATTCCCTTAGCAATAAAAGACGCTTGTAGCGTTAAGTTGAGTCGAGTCGAGTCTTGAGTGCGTATGAAACTCTATGTGTTAGTTGCTTTGTGCTTATGAATTATGTTTGATTTGGTTCTTTGTAATGAGTGATGAGAATTATGGGCATGTCTCTAATTCTCTTAATTAAAAGATTTAGGGTATAAAGATTGTTTAGTAAATAGTTGGGTTGATTAAATTTGGTTTTCCCAAAATCTGTTTTCAGACCTCTCTGCCTTGTTAATTATTCTTAATTAATTTCATAAATCCAAAAATTATGAAAATTTAATGGGGAACAGTAGACTTCCAGACCTTTTCATTTCCACAAGAATCAAGTTAATATCCATTATGGTTAGAGAGATGTAACTATTGCAATTTAAAGTTTCTGCGCAGTCTGGCAGCCTGGACAGTTTCTATTCGTGTCTGTTTTTGGTTAATTTAACTTCCGAATCGGGAGAAATGATCAACATGGAAGTTGTAGAAAATTTTCTGATCTTTCCAACGGTATAGAGAACGTCTCTGTTTGCTTTCGGAAACTCCAGATATGATCATTTTTCTTCACTGCTGCTATCGGATCTCGCCCAGAAAATTCAGATTCGTTATTCATAAGTGATTGCATAATGGTAAAAATACTAAAACTCATTTATGTGTTGAAAAACAGATGGCCAGTAACAGGAGGAATGCCAATCCACCACCACCACCGCAACCTAGCATTCAAGACCTCATCGCTTCGCAGAACCAGCTGATGCAAACTATGATGCAATTCATTCAGCACCAACCAGCTGGAGGACCGCAGCCTGTTCAAGCTC
The DNA here is from genome assembly GCA_038502445.1 of Eremochloa ophiuroides. Lineage (NCBI taxonomy): Eukaryota > Viridiplantae > Streptophyta > Magnoliopsida > Poales > Poaceae > Eremochloa > Eremochloa ophiuroides. Next base: position 2,002,154 of record JAHLJS010000009.1, on the reverse strand, counting down.
CTGCTAGAGATAAGTGAGGAGAATTTCTGAAGGGTCGTCCACCTGTGTTCAACCATGCCGCTGACCTGCTAGATGCTGATGACTGGCTTCGCGCTATGGAGAGGCAACTCAACATTGCGCAGTGCAACGATCAAGAGAAGGTGTTATATGCATCTGGACAGTTGCAAGGAGCTGCTCAAGACTGGTGGGAATCATTCCAGTATGGTCGTCCCAACAATGCACCTGCTATCACCTGGCAAGAGTTTGTTGAAAACTTCAGGTCATATCATATCCCTGAAGGTCTGATCGAGCTGAAGCAGGCAAAGTTCAGATCTCTGAAGCAAGGACGGATGTCTGTGCCAGAATTGCGTGATCATTTTGTTCAATTGTCATGGTATGCTCCTGACGATGTTGCTAATGACAAGGACAAGCAACGTCTCTTCCTCAAGGGACTTCATGATAGATTGCAACTCCAACTCATGACAACCACCTACCCCAATTTCCAAGAGCTTGTGAACCGCGCTATCGTGATTGACAACAAGCGCCAGGAGATGGCTGATAACAAGAGGAAGAAGCAAGGACCAGGTTTTTCCAGGAACAACCGTCAGCGTCCCAATACCGCGCAGCAAAAATTTCAGCAGAAACACCAGGGGCCATCCAACCAGTGGAACCAAGGGGGATCTAGTCAGTGGAACCGTAATCAGAACCAACCTCGTTCCCCCTATCCTCAGCAGCAGCAGAAGACTCCCTCTCAAACACCCCAGCAAGCTACCCCGAGTAAGACTCCCATGAGGACCAATACACCGGGCACCCCCATCAAGTGTTTTGGTTGTGGAGAAACTGGACACCTCTCCTACAACTGCCCCAAGAAGCAAAACCAACAGACTCCCCAGGGGAGCAACCCAAAGAGCAGATACCAGCCACCATCTAATCACGGAAGGGTGAATCATGTGTCCACAGAGACAGCTCAGGAAACACCAGAAGTTATGATGGGTACGTTCAGCGTCAACTCCATCCTCGCTACTGTTCTTTTTGATTCCGGTGCTTCGCATTCTTTCGTATCACAAAGTTTTGTTAGAGTACGGAGTATACCACTTTTAGCTCTACAAAACCCAATATTAGTAAATTCACCGGGTGGGGCTATGCAAGCTCAATATTATTGTCCTTCGGTTAATATTGCTCTAAGGGGGGTAGACTTTAAAGTGAACCTTACCATAATAAGAACAGCTGGAATTGATGTCATATTGGGTCTGGATTGGATGAAGAAAAATAAGGCAGTTATTCAGTGTGAGGAGAAGGTCGTTGTGTTAACTACGCCTAAAGGAGACAAAGTCAGTGTTGATGTAGTAATGCAACCACCACCTGCAGCGACAGTTAATCAACTCCAGGAGGTTGACAGCCAGCTAGATCACGTTGTGGATGAGTTTCCGGACGTATTCCCTGATGAATTGCCAGGTATGCCACCCGACCGCGACATTGAATTTATTATTGAATTGTTGCCTGGAACTGCACCCATAGCTAAGCGTCCATATAGAATGGGAGTAAATGAGTTAGAAGAACTTAAGAAACAAATTAAAGAATTATTAGACAAAGGTTTTATTCGGCCTAGTTCTTCACCTTGGGGAGCACCAGTTATTTTTGTTGATAAGAAAGATGGAAGTCAGCGGATGTGTGGATTATCGGTCACTTAATGAGGTTACTATCAAGAATAAATATCCATTGCCTAGAATTGATGATTTGTTTGACCAATTGAGAGGAGCCTGTGTATTTTCCAAGATTGATCTTCGTTCCGGTTACCATCAACTAAAAATTCGTGCTACAGATATACCTAAGACAGCTTTTACTACACGGTATGGATTATATGAGTACACCGTGATGTCCTTTGGATTGACCAATGCACCTGCCTACTTTATGTATCTGATGAATAAAGTGTTTATGGAGTACCTAAACAAGTTTGTTGTGGTATTTATCGATGATATTTTAATTTATTCGAAAAATGAGGAGGAACATGCTGAACATTTAAGATTGGTGCTACAAAAATTACGAGAGCATAAGTTGTATGCTAAGCGGAGCAAGTGTGAATTTTGGTTAAAGGAAGTTTCCTTTCTTGGTCATGTTGTCTCCAATGGTGGTATAGCGGTTGATCCTAGCAAAGTAGAAGATGTTCTAAATTGGAAGCCACCAACAACTGTTAGCGAGATTCGTAGTTTTCTGGGATTAGCAGGGTATTACAGGAGATTTATTGAAGGGTTCTCAAAGCTTGCTAAGCCTATGACTGCTTTATTAGAAAAGAATGCTAAGTTTGTCTGGTCGGAAAAATATCAAAAGAATTTTGAAGAATTGAAGAAAAGATTAACCACAGCCCCCGTGTTGACTTTGCCGGATTTGAGCAAGAGATTTGCTATATATTGCGATGCATCTCGTCAAGGCTTGGGTTGTGTTCTTATGCAAGAAGGAAGAGTTGTGGCCTATGCGTCAAGATAGTTGAGGAAACATGAATTGAATTATCCTACTCATGACCTTGAGTTAGCTGCAGTTGTGAATTCGTTAAAAATTTGGAGACACTATATTATTGGGCAAAAGTGTGATATCTACACCGACCACAAGAGTTTGAAATATATTTTTACTCAGTCAGATCTGAATTTGAGGCAGCATCGCTGGTTAGAATTGATCAAGGATTATGATTTGGAGGTACATTATCATCCGGGAAAGGCGAATGTTGTCGCCGATGCCCTTAGTAGAAAGAGCTATGCTAATGAGATGCGAGTAACACCTATGCCAGAGGAGCTATGTGCTGAATTTGAGCGTCTCAATTTAAGTTTGGTTACTAGTGCTATGGAGATAGTGGTTGAACCTACACTAGAACAGGATATATGCAAAGGGCAGCTGGAAGATGAGAAGCTTAGAGAGATAGCTGAAAATGTAGTGATTGGTAAGTCACCCGGATTTAGAATAGATGAACAGGGTACTCTATGGTTTGGAAAAAGGTTGTGTGTACCCGTGATAAGATCTATTCGCGACGCGATACTCCGAGAAGCTCAGGACTCAGCCTACTCCATACATCCCGGCAGCACAAAAATGTATTTAGATCTTAAAGAAAGGTATTGGTGGGTTGGACTTAAAAGAGATGTGGCAGAATATGTAGCAATATGTGACACCTGTCAGAGAGTTAAAGCTGAGAATCAGAGACCTGCAGGTTTGCTACAACCTATGAAGATACCTGAATGGAAGTGGGATGAAGTTGGTATGGATTTCGTAGTTGGTTTGCCACGTACTCAGTCAGGGTATGATTCTATCTGGGTAATTGTTGATCGTTTAACTAAAGTTGCTCACTTTATACCGGTTAAAACTACCTATGCCGGAGCAAACCTAGCTGAATTATATATGGCAAGAATTGTGTGTCTACATGGGGTTCCTAAGAAAATTGTGTCTGACAGAGGTACTCAATTCACGTCTCACTTTTGGAAGAAAATACATGAATCTTTGGGAACTGAGCCGAATTTTAGTACTGCCTATCACCCTCAAACAGATGGACAAACAGAAAAGACCAATCAAATATTAGAAGACATGTTGAGAGCCTGTGCATTGCAAAAAGGTGATAGTTGGGATAAGAGTTTGCCATATGCAGAGTTCTCTTATAATAATAGTTACCAAAAGAGTCTCAAGATGGCACCGTTCGAGGCTTTGTATGGTCGTAAATGTAGAACACCTTTATTTTGGAACCAAACCGGAGAAACTCAAGTGTTTGGACCAGCAGTGTTGAGAGATGCAGAGGAACAAGTTGCGAAAATTAGAGAAAACTTGAGAGTGGCTCAGTCGCGACAAAAGAGTTATGCAGACACAAGAAGAAGAGAACTGACATTTGAAGTGGGAGATTATGTCTACCTGAAAGTGTCACCTATGCGAGGTGTAAAAAGGTTCAATATGAAAGGTAAATTGGCACCAAGGTATATTGGCCCATTCAAGATTCTAGCAAGACGCGGAGAAGTAGCTTATCAGCTAGAACTACCCGAAAGTTTGTCGGGTGTTCATGATGTGTTTCATATATCCCAACTTAGAAAGTGTTTGCGAGTGCCCGAAGAGCAAATACCATTGGAGGAATTGGTTGTTAAAGAAGATCTCACATATGAGGAATACCCAATTAAAATATTGGAAATAGCGGAGCGAGTCACAAGGAGCAGAGTTATAAAAATGTGCAAGGTTCAGTGGAATCGGTATTCAGAGGATGAGGCAACCTGGGAAAGAGAGGAAGAATTGAGAAAGTCGTATCCCCAATTATTTGAGTAAGCTAATCTAATCTCGAGGACGAGATTAATTTTAAGGGGGGTAGAATTGTAACACCCTAAAATTTGCTTGTATTAAAATAGGGACAAATTGATTTATTTATGCAGTTGTTGGCATATTAACCTAGCAAATAATAACTTTTAGCAATTAAAATAAATCATAGGATTTAGAAACATGATTTGTTACATCCATGCTGCTCAATGATATTTTTGTTTGATTTGCACTTTATTGAGATTTGAAAATATTCAAATGTATTTGGAAACCTCCCCTCTTCCTTTTTTTCACCCGCGTGTGCCGAAGGCCACCCGAGCGTCGGCAGTCCGGCCTATCTTCCGTGCGCAGGCGCCCTTTTCCTTTGGCTGCCATGCGGGGCCTGCTGCTCAGAGTCGTCCCCTTCCTTCCTCTGGAGTCCGAGCAGGACTCGATGTCCAACCTACCGCCGCCGGAATTTTCGGACAAGTCCGTCCAGAGCACGCCTCCACCGGCCCGTAAAAGGAAGCCGCGACCCTCTCCCCTCCCCTCCTACTGGCACTGACGCGTCGGGCCACGGCACAGCGCCATTCCCCTTCCTCCGGACAGAGCCCGAACCGAGCACTACTGCCGCCTCCGACCGTATCCTAACCACCGAATCTCCCGAAGTCCGGATATCCTACGCCTCCCTCGCGCCCCTATATAGGTCGGCCGAGCTCTGCCGTCCCTCCCCACAAGTTCCCGAACAAGCCACGCCCGCCAATCTTGCCCTAGCCGTCGCCCCGAGCTCCGCCGCCGCCGTCGATTTCTCCTCGGGAAGACTTCTCCGTCAAAATTGGTTGTTCTCCAAGCTTCGCAGCAAGGTCAGGAACCTTCCCGACCCCTTTTCCCTCGGTTTTGTGCACTATAGCCATGATGCCGAGCTTCGCAGCCTCCATAGTTCCGCCACCTAGCTCGCCGCATCCTCCCCGAGCTACCTCTGTGGCAACCGAAACCATAGATAGGTTCGGCTTGAACTCCTCTTGCTTCCCGACCAGATCCCGAGGTGTGCCGAGCTTCCTAGCCCCGAAAACGCCGTCTCCGGCCATCTTGCCGGCGAGGAATCGGCCGGGCGCCGCCCAACTCCGGCGACCAGAGCCGCCCCTCTTTTCCCGAGCTACCTGCGCCATCCACGGCCGATCCAACGGCTCACAGTGGGAGATACCTTTTCGATCGGCACTTTTGCAAAAGAGCCCCTGAGCTTTTTAATGTTCTAACCCGCGATCCTTTGGCGTATTTCTCTGCTTATGCTTTCCTATTTAGAAAACGTATTTCCTCGGTTTTAATTCAAAAGGGCGTTTTCAATATTTACAGATTTGTCACTCAGTTTATTTCGGCCATATTTTATTCGTTTTAGCTCCGATTTGATCCGTTCAAGTTTCGTTAGATTCATAATTTTGTAATCTATATAATGATGCTACTGTTACTCATGTTTTCAACTTTTAAAATTTGATATTAGATTTAATCTATTATTTTATTAAAGTAAAACTTGTTTATTTCATAACTTCTCCGTTTGAACTCCGATTTTCGTGATCTTTATATCGTTGGAATCGTAGCGACGCGTAGATGATTTTTATACACTTTTCAATCTGTTTTTCTACTGTTGGTGTACTGTTACTAATATAGATCTTGTTTGCTTCGTGTATGATTGCCTCGATGATTGTGTGGTGATTTTATGATCGAGTTCAGACGGTGAGCAATACGTTGGTGATCAAGAGTACACGGAGGATCCAAGTTCTCCAGAGCACTTTGATCAAGGCAAGTATAGCATGGACCATCCTTGTTGCCTATTCACCTTAATCACTAAATTCATGATGCATGTGTCTACCTTGGCAACCATAGTGTTTATTCCTAGTTTTGATGACTTGATCCTTGTTACCTATGAGATTGCATTTGAGAAGTGATGCTAGTGCTTGATGATGCCATGATCTTATGAACTTCATTAATTAATTATGAAATAAAGATTAAAAGATGCCTTTTAGCAACATGGACTAAGGACTTATCTGTAAGTATGACACCGGGACTTACAGCGTAGCCATGAGGGTCATATGGCTCTGACTTTACTTAAGTATGAAGTTACTTGCTATTATGTTGTTAATCTTGAAAGGTTCCTTGCCGAGCTGGTTGTCTTGCGGCTCCTGTCTTTGTGTGTACTGCTGTGTGTGTGTGCCACTAGAAGGAGGGCTCTACCACCCCTTGCCATTGCGCCCGGATTGATTAGTAGCATGTTGGGAAGGCTTTTGAAAGACTTCATAGTGTACCCTGCCGCACTTCCTTGGTGAGGTGACATGGGAGTCATGACCCTTGGCATATGGGAATCACGACTTATGGTGAAAGTGTGCAACCTCTGCAGAGTGTAAAACTGATATATCAGCCGTGCTCACGGTCACGAGTGGCCTTAGACGTCTTACAGGAACTTAACTAATTTAATATTGATTTATTTGGGAGTTTCTGTTGATGTTTATTCCATATTAATTATCATGTTTATATGATCATGCAAATCTTTGTCCTTGGTATAATCTATTGCTGCTACTCAATTTGCTAAAATGTGATCAACTAAAAGCAACCGCTGTCAACCAGTGTCTTACCTTATTTGAGCCTCATAAACCCATGTTATTCTTGTTGAGTACGACATGTACTTACGCTTGCTTTATTTTTCATATTTGGATAAAAATCCCGGATGGGTAACAGATGACAATGATGATTCTTCTGAGGATTACTAGGATTGTGGTTCATCAGTCAACTACTTCCCTGTGAATTGGAGCTTCCGCGAGAGATTATAATTATTAGACCGCTGCTATTTATGTAAAGACTCTGTGATATTATTCGTTATATATTGAACCTTGTGATGGTACTATGTAATTTGTCGCTTATGTGTGTGATTGATCTCTGGGCGCACATAAGTTGGTTCATTCAATTTTATCCTTAAAATTGGGTGTGACAAACTTATATCATAAGTCCACAGCATGTATACCAAATTTCAAGCCAATCCAATTAGATTTGATCACTCAAACATGGCTTTCTTCTCAGCTAGCTCAGATTTCAGATTTTGGACAGATTTGAGTAGTTGAGCTAAACTTCTTCAAATTGAATCAAACTTGAGGTAAACAAGCTTGAATACTCTCACAAGATATATATCCATTCAATCTACTTAATAAAAGTTATCTTATGATCATATCCAACCAAATCTACTCAAATTTGATCACTAAGCAATAATTCCATTCAAACTTCTCATTGCAAGCAACATATGCATATTTATCCAATTCAATCAACTCATATGCATCCAAATAAGATTGATCAACAAATGATATACCTTGATAGCTCATGATCATCCATTTGCAAGCTTCAACTCAATGGTTTGCAAGTCATCAAATATTTAATCGATTAATCACCCACAACTTGATCTTTTGCATTTGTTTGAATTAGGCACTTGGACTTCACTTCTTTTGACTTGGCATTAGTTTGGATATGCACTTGGCTTCATGACTTGACTCATTATATGATGATCAATATGAATGCAAATTGAATCAAGCCTCCAATGCCATGGTACCTACACACAATCATCCACTTTTTGATGGTACCCAAACTAGTTTGGGTCCTCTCAAGTTAGGAGCAACATACTTAGGCATTGCCTTAGTATGGATAGTGGGATGTTTTGCAATAGCAACCGATGAGGTACCATTGTCATCCTTCCTAAGCAAATTATTTGCATGAATTGAAATAGACTTAGGAGTGTTACCTAGGGGACATGAATGAGCCATGTGTCCCCTTTCCCGACATGAGTAGCACTTTTGCTTTGCTTGAGACTTCTCTTTCTTGCTCATGTTGTGCTTCTCATTGCCTCGCCTCTCTTGGGTTGCTTGAGCCTTCTTCTCAAGCTTGTTGAGACACTTTGAGGCAAAGTGACCCATATCTTTACATTTGAAGCACTTGATGTGAGCCATCTTGTTCTTCTCTTGAATCTTGCTCATCATCAACTTGGCATCATAAATATGAGTTGGATGCCTTCCTCTTCCACTACCCCTTCTTGTCTTCTTGTTGACTTGAGCTTGGGGTGTGTTGACTTGAGGCTTCACAAACCTCTTGTATAGACTTTGTGACCGTGTGAGCCTCTTTTCTTTTTCTTCAACTTGAGCTTGTTGGGGCATGTTGAAGCTAAGTGACCCATCTCATGGCATGTGAAGCACATGAAATGAGCAAGCCTTTCTTGCTCTAGCTTCTTCATCTCTCTTTCATATGTTCTCTTGCCCCATCTTTTGCCTTTGATCTTGCACTTGTTGAAGTGTATGCCACTTGTATCTTGGCTTCTTAGTATGTTGACTTTACTTGCCTTGAAACCAAGACCACTCATGTCGCCCACCATTCTTGTGTTCTTCAACATATGGTTAAGGGCGGCACTTGAGTTGTTCCACCTTGCTATTTTGTTGCTCAAGTTCTTCACTTCTTGTTTAAGCTCATTGTTCTCCTTCAAAATGTTAGTCTCACAAGACAAGAAAGAAGAACAAGCATCTAAATGTAAAGAATAAGGCATAGAAAGTAAATCATCATAAGAGGTGGATACACTCTTCTTGCCTACATCACAAGGGTTAGTAGTAATATGTGATTGATCATTTGATCCAAGTGATGAGCTCTCACTAGTTTTAGATTTTTTATTAGAAAGGTCATTAGTGAGAAAATTATGGTCGTTTACCAAATTTTCATGAGCAACACAAAGCTCTTCATGAGTCAATTTTAGCTCCTCATGTGAACAACTCATGACATAAAGTAGATGCTTTTGTTGTTCACATGTGTTCTTCAGAAATGAGTTTTCATTAGTCAAATTTATTGTTTTGTTCATCTCATTTTCTAAAGCATTAAAGAGTTTGCACACAAGCTCAAAATTTGGATCATCACAATTAATAACCACATTGCCAATAGATACCTTTCCATTACCGAGTGATGTGTAGCTATGCGATGAGGATGAAGAGCTTGTTGATGCATCACTCTCGTAGCCATCATCAAGTGAGCTTGAGGTAGCATCATCATCGGCATCACTTGTGGCTTCATCAACTCCCTTGTCAAGTGCTCTTGTGGTATGATCATCATCACCATCACTTGACCAAGCGGAGGAGCAACTCTCCACAATCACAGAGTTGTGGAGATGTTCTTGATCACCAAGCTTTGTGTCTTTTGCATCATCTTCATCATTGGAGATCTTGCCATACTTGTCATTGAGAAATGCCCAAATCTCATGGGATGTCTCAAAGTCCATGATCTCTCCAAAGATGCTATCATCCAAAGATCTATAAAACATGTTAATTGCTTGGACATCTAGATGTAGGCATTTCTCTTGCATTTTGGTTGCATTCTTTTGATCAACCGCATGAGAAAAGCCCACATCTACCATCCACCACATTTGGGGAGAAATAAACTTAATATTGCATTCCATCCAATTTCTTCAATGTGCAAAGTGTGTGCCATCAAATATGTGTGGACAATCAACATCTAGCCCATAAGTCGTCATCCTCTCAGGGTCGGTTAAGACCGCAATTGAGAGACCAAGCTCCGATGCCACGTGTTGGGTCGAGATGGCGGACTAGAGGGGGTGAATAGTCATTTTTAACAACTAATCACAGTGGAATGAAACCTATTCGGTTCTATCAACAATCACCCCTCTAATTATAACTCTATGCACCTTGTAAAAGATCCTAGCAAAAACAAAGGTGCAAACCTAGCTTGAGCTTCCCTAAACCGTTCTAGTGCAAGGTCACACAAACCTAAGCACTAATACTTTAAGCACGGGGGAAACTCCTACCAACTAGCAAGCAAAAGCGCACTAAGCACCTAAGCTCACTATGTGCTCAATGACAAGGATACACAATCCTAATCAAGGAGTGCAACTTCATTAGTTATACAAACTAATCAAGACACTAGTTCTAAGCTACACAAGCTATGAACATGAGTAGCAAGCTACACAAGCTAACCGACCTCACAAGAGCAACCTACAACTACACAAGTAAAGTAATGCACAAAATAAATAACTTATGTAGAAGGGAGCAAACCACCCCGAAGGATGGGAAGATGTTGACACGGTGATTTATTTTCTAGAGGTTCACTTGTCGCCACAAGCTACGTCCTCCGTTGAGACAAGCTCCAAGGTTGCCGCCGGTCCTCTTGCCAGTGGTGACCCACAAGTCACACTCTCCCACGTGGAGTGCTTACCACAAGCTCTAGCACTTGACTCGGCCAGGACCACTTGTTGCTCTTCACATCTCGCTCTACTAGCGATGCTCTTCGCGATCTCCTGCGGGGTGAGCTCCAACCCCTCAGAAAGCTTGTCCAGAGCCAAGCACAATATTCTTGCTTGCTTCACGGAGCCACAAGCCACCAAGCCGTCTAGGAGGGGGCAACCTCCAAGAATAATAAGCACCACCGCCTTGCAACTCGATCACCTAGTGCCACTCGAAGCAATCTCACAATGCAACGCACTAGAATCACTCACTAGCGATCAATTTGATGAACACGAAGCGCACTAGTGAGTTAGAGGGCTCCCAAGCACACCAACACAAGCCACACAGGCCCAAGGCTGCTCAGCTACTCGGCCAAGGCTGCCAAGTGCTTGGTTTTATAGCCCTCAAGCGAATAGAGCCGTTGCCAACCAAAACAGACCGTCGGACGCTCAGCCGCGCCACCGTCGGACCAAATGTCCACGGTCCGACGCTCCCGATGGCCGCCACGTGTCACTAGCCGTTTAAAGTCGAACGTTGGATCACAACGGCTAACTTCCCACGCTTCAGCTCACCGTCGGACGGAACACCGTCGGACCTAAGCCTACGGTCCGACGCTCCTCAGTTGGCCACCGTCGGACTGAAGTTTCACTGCGCGTCGGACTAAACGAACCCACGGTCCGACGTTTCCAGAGAGCTCCCCGAGCACTGAAAACCCTCGGACGTTAGTCCGACGCTCGCCGTCAGACCAACGGAGCACGTCCAACGTACCACAGCTCGCCACGCGTCGCTTTACCGCTGCACCGCACCGTCGGACGGAGCTAGAATGGTTCGACGCCCTCAAACGCGGTGTCCGACGACGCTCTCAGAATGAGCAGGACAAGTGCTAGCCGTCGGACCGAGGCTAATGGTCCAACACTCTGCCCAAGCCAAAGTCCGACGCTCTTTTTGAGCTCTTCACAACTCCAAACTTCACCACATTTGCAAATGTGCTAACATCACCAAGTGTACACCTCATATGCACGTGTGTTAGCTTTTCACAAACATTTTTCAAAGAATTTTTCTCTCTTTTCACCACGCCACTCGATCCTATCAATGCATGCAAGTTAGATCGCTCAAGTGGCATTAGATGACCGATATGCAAACAAGTTTGCCCCTCTTGATAGTACGGCCATCTATCCTAAATCCGGTCAAGCACTTCTCTACTCAACCTTAGACCGGTGAAATAGAAATTCCCTGGGTTATACCTTTGTCTTGCGCTTTCCCTTCCAATCATCATCTTCATCACCTTCTCCATCACTATCGATGCCGGTGCAACATGAAAGGATCAAGGATGCCCAAGAGGGGGGTGAATTGGGCAACTAATAAATTTTTCGCAAACACAATTCAACCTATCGCAATTTGTCCAATGTCACCCCCACAAGTGCTTGTGTCAATTCTATTCCTAAAACAAGTTATGCAACGTAGAGCCAAGTCCTATCACAAGTATACTACTCTAAGAAAGTCGAGAACACAAAGGAAATACGGGAATGTAAAGGGTTAGAAAGACAAATCCGATTTTTCCCGAGGTATCGGATAGTCGGCACTCCCCACTAGTCCTCGTTGTAGCACCCACGCAAGGGCATAGCTCCCCCTTGATCTTCGCAAAGACCGAGTGCTCTCTACGGGCTGATCCTTTGCCTCTCCGACGCGGTGGATTGCCCACAACCGCTCACAACTTCGACTTGGGCCGCCCACAAGCTCTCCAAGCGGTCACCAAGCCACCGATCGCCACCAAACCGTCTAGGTGATGCCGATCACCAAGAGTAACAAGCCTAGACTCTCACTTGACCAAGAACAAGGCCAAAGGGGGTGATGGATGCACACAAGTCACTCTTGATCTCTCTAGGGAAGAAGCTCACAAGCAATGGAGTTCACTCAATGCTCCCTAGGGCTCTTGCTCTCTCACAAGATCAACAAGGGTTCCTTCAGCTGTTGGAAGTGGCAAGAGAGATAGAATGAAGGCTTTGGTGGAGTATAAATACTCACCCTCTCCAAAACTAGCCGTTTCTCACTTTCCTGCGAACCGTCGGACGCTGCCGAGGCTCGACCGTCGGACCATACACCACGGTCCGACTCTCACAGTCGCACTGTGCTCAGTCCTGTGCCAGAGGGGCGTCGGACCAAACTCGATGGTCCGATGCTCCTCAGTCCGACGCTTTTGAACAGCTGGCACAGTGCCTCTCAACGGTTATAACACGGATCAATGGTCCGACGCAGACCATCGGACCAAGTCCGACGCTCCTTTTCACTGCGCGAACCTCTCTGGAAGCGTCGGACTCTAAGAAACATTAGTCCAACGCTTACTTTCTCGATGGTCCGACGCTCGCTGAACACCCAGAGGCACCGTCGGACTCTGGCCAATGGTCCGACGACCATTCAGCCAGGGTCCGACGCTCCCTGGCATGTTGAGAATCGTCCAGGGGCTGCCGCGTGTCGTCGGACTCTAACTATTGGTCCGACTGCCCATACTAGGTAGAGTCCGACGCCTCTAATTTGATCAAAACTTCTTCGTATCGAAAACTTTCCAAAACAAAGTTTGATCCTCTCTCTCTCAAGAGTCTCCCTGGGCTGTCTAGAGCTATGTTGGACAAGTGTGCATCACATCTAAACTCTCTAATCTTGCTCTAAGTCAAGCTACCCATCCAAACCCCTCTTAATAGTACGGTCAAAGAGAAAAACAAAACCTAAGACTACGCCAAGTATCTCTCAACTCCAAACGACACTTGGCACTAGCCTATCACCGTCTTGTCTTCCATCCTTTGAAAACCGAATCGAATTCCATCGCTGATTGAACCTACATGTTATTATGACCTAACCTCTAGGTTATCCTACAAAACACACGTTAGTCATAATAACCGTCTTAGTTGTCATTAATCACCGAAACCACTAGGGCCTAGATGCTTCAATCTCCCCCTTTTTGGTGATTGATGACAACAACCTCAAATAGATTTAGAAAGAGTGAGGTTTTTAAAGGCTTGATTCATATAAGCATGTGACAATAAGAGCAAAGGGGTTAGGCATGCTTATACAAATCAAGACCACAAGGTACATATAAGATATGAAATAAGCACAAGTACCAAGTGTTATGCTCAAGATCGGAGAGAAGTGCGGAAGCAAAGACAATGAGCATAAGCAAAAGAGAATCAAGTGACATGATATAAATAACATGAAACTCGAACACATGTCACAACCAAGTCTCAAGCATGAAAATAAACATAAACATGATGCATGAATATCACATCAAAAAGAGACAAAACCCTCTCACACGCTCCCCCTAAATCTATGCTCTCTCCCCCTTTGGCATCAAGCACCAAAGACCTAAGACTCAGGAGGAGGAGAGGAAGCTGCAGCGTCGCGGTCGGAGGGGTGAGGTCGAAGCTCAAACTGAGAAGGGTCTGTGTCTGACTCTGAACTCTGACCTGCCTAACCCTCTGTCGGAGCACATGAAGGTGAAGCGGTCCGGGTCTGCTCAGCTGTCTCTGTAGCTGCTGCTGTGACTACTATGGTCGCAGTCCCTGCTGTAGTCGGGAGAGGCTCTGAGGAGGCGACTGAAGACGGTAATGTCTCTGTAGTCCCAGTGGCAGGTGGAGCTATGGTGGTGGTAACAAGCTGTCGGAACTCAGGAGGTGTGGGCAAGCCTGTGATCTCACTAATGGTAGCACCCAAGCTCCTGGACACTGAGGGGCCACCTAGGTCAGGTGTGAAACCGGTGTGGATCGGAGTGAACCCCTGAGTGCCTGGCGTGGCAAACCACTGCTGAGTCTGCTAAGTCAGCGTGACGAACTGACTCTGGAGAGAAGCTGTGCCTTGACTCTGAAGTCCACTGGACTGTATCGTTGGGGTCACCTGGGCTGCAGTGGCTGCCGGTCCAACCTGCTGGACTGGAGGGGCAGTGGCTAGGTACGGTGGGGCTCCGGTGTGTCTGATGATGTGCTCCATGAACCCAAAGGTTTGTAGCTGTATCTGCTGACTCTGGAGCTGCATCTGGAGCATCTGTTGCTAGAACTAATCCTACCTGAGCTGAATCTGAGTGAGAGCTGCAGCCTGCTCCCTGGCAAGCGGGCCTGCTCCTCTGCCTGTCTCTGCTGTGTCTGCTGTAAGCTCTGAAGAATGGCAAGGAGTGCAGAGTCTGTCTGTGAGGTCTGTGGAGCGGAGCTGGACCCACCGGCCTCCGAGTCGTGAGCTCGTGGACGTGAAGGGATGGGCTGGTAGTCCCTGTCAGAGCTGAACAAGGAGGTGTCGACGGGGTCGTCGTCTGCAATTAACTACTCAAGCTCGCTATGGGCAACGTGCCTCATAGCCTCGTCCTGCTGCTGTACCTCTGCCATATCTGCCCCTTAAGTCTAACGGCGCTGAACTCTGTGTAGGGCTCTGCTGCCACGGCGTCCGTCAATCAGAGAGGTCATCCGATAGACTGAAAACTCTATCTCAGTCTGGCGCAGCTCATGGGAGATACCTGTCCAAATCCGATGCAACCTCCGCTCAAGGATGTGAGAGATCTAGTGAGCGTAGGGGAGCTGTCGCCTAGACCTGATGTCCTCTGCGATGGTGTCCTCCATCTCACTGATGATCAAGTCTGCCACGTCAAACTCTGACTGCTGGACTAGGGCACTAAGGAGCCACAGCTGTAAGTGAGTAAGACCCTCCTTGTACCCCTCCCGCGGTAAAAGTGTATGCCTCATCACAGTCGTTCAAGAGATGAATGATGGGACGAAGCTCCGAAGGTGTCCTGCGGGAGCCGTCTCCGAACGGCGGTCGAAAGCACGCTGCTATGTGAGTAGTACCAGGTGATAGTCCTCCGTGAGCCCTCCTTGGCGGGTATGTCGTGGCATAGCAAATACTGTGCAACCTGATAGCTGACTCTGGCACTCCACGCAGCTCTCGCAGAGCCTTCGCGTAGAGCCGGTATGGCTCTCCGCCAAAGGTGTACTGCAGGTACTCATGGTCAGGGGTCTATCCATAGTGAAGCATAGAACTCTCTCACCCACGACTCCACGTATCGGCCTGAATGGCCAAGAAGCTCTGCTAGTCCAGGCAGGTAAGTCAAGTATGGCCTGATCTTCTCTCCTGCTGCCTGGACTATGTCCTCTAGGGGACATACCCTGTGCTGTCGCAATCCAACTCCTGTGGCCATGAGGGTGGTGAAGAAGTCCTCGTGAAGAGTGGTGTACCAGCCCTAAGAAGCTCTGGGATCTCTCTGATCCGGAAAACCAACTGGAGCTCTCTGACTCGGGCTGCTGAGATCCTCCGTAGGTCCAAGTGAACGTCCGGCTCAGGCTCCTGGCTGAGGCTCGGAGGGAGCAAGCGCCCTGGGGACTCGGTCTCCGCGCCTCTGACCAGCGGGCCGGGGTGGCACCGAAGGTCGAGTGCGGGCCAAGTGACGAAGAGGTGGAGCCTGGGCCTGCTCCCCCTGAGAAGCTGCCTCCTGCTACTCTGGCTGCCTCGGCTCTGTCTCTGGATGTGCTCACTCAGTCTCCGACTGTCTCTGAGACTGTGGCTGCTCCTCGGACTCATCTCTGCCCGACAAGCTGACAGAGATGCCTCCAATATGTATACCTCTGCCACGCTCTGCCTCCTCTGCAGCCTGTGCTACCCTGATAGCCTGCCTCTGCTCAGCTGTAAGTCTCTTCCTTTTCTTGCTACTCTCGACGAGAGGGGCCTTCCCCTGGTCCAAAGGTGGACGAGGAGGAGGCCTCTCATCTCCACCTGTGCCTCCCTCACTGCGGCTGACCTACTTGCACCGAACCATCTCTGTCAACTATCACTGTCTCTCAGAAACTGACAACTACCGCTGACACTCAGAGGCTTGGCCTCGTTCCGTATCCACGGGTTTCGCCCCGGATTCACTGATCCACTGCCAAACACTCTGACCACGACAGCTGCAAGAGAGAGATAGACAGGGATACATAAGCATATATAATCTAGAGATGAGTAAACCTAGAAAGCAAGCATATGAGATAAGAGAAGAGTAGCAAAGAAACCTGAGGGAAGACCTATGAAGGGGTAAGAATCTCTGTCGACACGAGGCACCACAGGGTCAAGGTGAATCACTACAAGTAGAGGGGTGCAAGTCATAAGCGAGGACTATGACTGGCAAAAGCAATGACGAGGAAGAAATTAAGGAGTGGAGGCAAAAGAGTGATTACCACAAGGTGAAAATCACCTCCACAAACCCTAGAATGGCCGAGAGCAGAGCCAAGCTCAAATAGAACTGTGTGAAAATGAAGAATGCTGGTTAGGGCATTTCATCGAACAGGTTAAGTGCGAGGTGGAGAGAAGAGGAATTTGAACAAGTTTGAATCTCACCACCACTAGAGCAGCCAAGGCGTGGAGGGGACTTGACTCGAGGATGACGCGCACCTCGGCAGCGATGGAGAAAGGCACGGCGGCGCTTGGCACGGCAGCGCTGCTCGGCTGCAGCAGGCGCCCGCGCGCAAGAGAGGGCCCGCACACGCGGGAAGATGCTCGCGGCCGGCGGCGAGGGCGCGGATGACCCGAGCAGTGGTGCAGGGAGGTGGCACTTGGCTAGGGTTAGGGCATACGGGCGGCGACGCGGCGAGCGACTTGGGCGAGGACGAAGACAAGAGAATGAACTGGCAGATGGGCCCCACGCGATAGAGGAAGAAAAGAACTGAGACTCGCTTTCAAACCGATCGTCGGACGGTTACTGTTGTAGGCGTCGGACCAACGCTCTGCAGGGTCCTGACGCTTCCAGTAAGATCCAGTGCCCGTCGGACATAGTCCGACGCTCCTCGTCGGACTAATATCTTCGGTCCGACGCCGTGAACGCGGCGCGACGCGGACGTGAACTCCCTTTTTCAATAGTCCGAAGCCCAAAAAATATCGGTCCGACGCTGCGTCTGACGCCTCCTTCAACAGGATCAAGGGACCGTCGGACTGAGGCAATTGGTCTGACGCTGGGAAAACCAGCGTCCGACGCCTCGGTCCGACGCTCTAAAACCTGTTTTCTTCCAAATTTCTTCGCGCCGATTTTTGCCAACTAAGTTCCAACCCCAATAAGAGTCAAATAAACACCAGTTGGAACTAGTATGAGATGTCCTCTCTCAAACCCTCAATTTTTCAAATATTTTGCCTCAGGCATATGTGAATTTTATGAAGATAGGCAATGAAATCAAAGAACGAAACGACAAAACAACAACCATGCAATATTCACGTAAATTAAACTAGTTGCTTATCAAGTTTGTCCTCGGGTAAGCTTCTTCACATGCTTTTGGGCGGTTATCTTAACCGAGTTGGACAAGCCCTACGTGCATTTCAATGTTAGACATGTTTTATGTTACAATGCAATGCACATGACAACACAAGATCATCTTTTAGTGAAGTTGCTTAGATCAAGGCAATTAAGTTCATTCCTTAGAGTACAAAAGCGTGCCTCATCCAATGGTTTAGTGAAAATGTCCGCCAAGTTATCATCCGTTCTCACTCCCTCAAAGGAAATGTCACCCTTGGCAACTTGATCTCTAAGGAAGTGATGACGGATGTCAATGTGCTTTGTGCGGGAGTGTTGAATCGGGTTGTTGGCAAGTTTTACCGCACTCTCATTGTCACACAACAAAGGCACCCTTTTTAAGTTGATTCCATAATCAAGTAGGGTTTGTTTCATGTAAAGAATTTGTGCACAACAAGCACCCGCGGCAATGTATTCCGCTTCGGTTGTTGACAAGGCAACACTATTTTGTTTCTTGAAGGACCAAGAAACTAGTGATCTTCCAAGCAAGTGGCACCCTTCGGATGTACTTTTCCGGTCAATCTTGCAACCGGCATAATCCGAATCGGAATAGCCGACAAGAGTGAAGTTAGCTCCTTTGGGATACCAAAGGCCAATGCTTGGGGTGTGCTTTATGTATCCTAAGGATTCTTTTTACCGCAACTAAGTGAGGTTCCTTAGGGTTAGCTTGAAAGCGCGCACACTTACACACACTAAACATGATGTCGGGCCTAGATGTGGTCAAGTACAATCAAACTACCGATCATAAAACGATAGAGAGTTTGGTCAACCGATTTACCTCCCTCATCAAGGTTGAGATGTCCATTGGTAGACATGGGGGTCTTGATAGGCTTGCATTCTTCCATCTTGAAGCGCTTGAGGAGATCCTTCGTGTACTTCTCTTGCGACACGAACATCCCCTCCCTCATTTGCTTGACTTGAAAGCCGAGGAAGAATGTGAGCTCACCAATCATGGACATCTCAAACTCCTTGGACATCATATCGTCAAATTCCTTGCAAAAATCTTCATTAGTCGAACCAAAGATAATATCATCAACATAAACTTGACAAATGAAGATATGCCCTTTGTGCTTCTTGGTGAATAGTGTGGTATCAACCAAGCCGATTTTGAAACCCTTGTTGATGAGGAAGTCGCGGAGGCGCTCATACCAAGCCCGTGGGGCTTGCTTCAAGCCATATAGCGCCTTGGACAACCTATAAACATAGTTTGGATATTTAGGGTCTTCAAAACACGGTGGTTGTGAAACATAGACAAGTTCATTTATGAAGCCATTTAAAAATGCACTTTTCACATCCATTTGAAAGAGTTCTAGATTGTGATTAGATGCATATGCAAGTAGGATACGGATGGCCTCAAGTCTTGCAACCAGGGCAAAAGTCTCCCCAAAATCCAAGCCTTCAACTTGAGAGAACCCTTTTGCCACGAGTCTTGCCTTGTTTCTCACAATGTTGCCCTTGTCGTCTTGCATGTTGCGGAACACCCACTTGGTGCCTATGACTCTTGCTCCTTTTGGCTTCTCTTCAAGTGTCCACACTTGATTGCAGGTGAAGTTGTTGAGTTCTTCATGCACGGCATTCACCCAATCCGCATCTTGAAGAGCTTCTTTTATGCTAGTGGGCTTAATGCAAGAGACAAAGGAGTGATGTTCAATGAATTGAGCATGCCTTTGTGAACGAGTCATTACCCCCTTGAAGGACTCCCTATTATGAGATCTTGAGGATGTGCTTGTAGGAGTGGAGTAGTTCTTCTATCAACCACTTGAGGAGGAGGTTGTGGAGCATCAACATCTTGTGCTTGTGCCTCAACTTCTTCTTGTGTGATGTGGGTGTCTTCATGTGGATCCACCCCATCTTTATCTTCATCATCTTGAGGCATATTTGATGAAGATGGTTGATTGATCATTTGCACATCATCACTATCATCTTCATCATCTTTAGACATGATGTCTCCGGTTGGCATGTTCTTCATAGCCTTCCTTAGTGGTTCATCACCTACATCATCAAGATTTTCATGCTCTCCTTGAGAGCCGTTAGATTCATCAAATTCTACATCATATGTTTCTTCAACAAGGCCGGTGGCATTGTTGAATACTCTATATGCTTTGGACTTCAATAAGTAACCAACAAGAAAACCAATATCACAACGTCTTTAGAACTTCCCTAGATGTTGTCGTTTCTTGTAGATGTAGCATTTGCAACCAAACACCCGGAAGTAGGAGATGTCCGGCTTCTTACCAATGAGTAGCTCATAGGGGGTCTTCTTTAGCAACCGGTGAGGGAATAGACGGTTGGATGCATAGCATGCGGTGTTGATTGTCCTCCTCCCAAAACCTCTCCGGTATGTTGTACTCATCAAGCATAGTCCTTGCAAGGGTGATCAAAGTCCGGTTCTTCCTTTCAACTACACCATTTTATTGAGGGGTATAGGTGGATGAGACTTCATGCTTGATCCCAACTTCATCACAATATACTTCAATGTTTGTGTTGTCAAACTCTTTCCATTGTCACTTCTAATCTTCTTGATCTTCACTTCAAATTCATTTTGTGCTCTCTTGGCAAACTTCTTGAAAGATTGGGCAACTTCGGTCTTGTCATGAAGAAAGAACACCCAAGTATATCTTGAAAAGTCATCAACAATCACTAAGCAATAGAGCTTGCCACCAATGCTTGCATAAGTTGTTGGCCCAAATAAGTCCATGCGAAGTAGCTCTAATTGTCTTGAAGTTGACACAAATACCTTGGATGGATGTGTATTTGCCACTTGCTTCCCGGCTTGGCAAGCACTACACAATTTGTCCTTTTCAAATACAACATCTTTCAATCCTCTCACCATCTCCTTTTTCAATAGCTTCTTGAGTGTGCTAATCCTAACATGTGCAAGCCTTCTATGCCAAAGCCACCCAAGAGATTGTTTGGTGAATAGACAAGTCCTCAAATTTGCATCTTCCGAGTTGAAGTCCACTAGATAGAGGTGATTGTACCGGAAGCTCTTGAATATCACTTCATTGATATCTTTCTTGGAAACAACCATTTCTTCACTTGTGAATAGGCATTGGAAGCCAAGATCACACAATTGACCAACGGATAGCAAGTTGAAGCTCAAAGAAGCAACTAGAAGCACATTTGATATGGAATGATCATTAGACATAGCCACTTTGCCAAGCCCTTGCACTTTGCTCTTGGAATTATCACCAAATGTTATCTTTCCTTGGTCTTCTACATTCTCTTCAAGAGAGGTGAACATACGAGCATCACCGGTCATATGTTGAGTGCATCCACTATCAATTACCCAATAAGAGCCACCGGTCTTATAGTTTACCTACACACAACAAATCAAGCTTGATGTTTAGGAACCCATACTTGAGAAGGGCTCCTGGACTTTCTCAACCAAAGCTTTTGCCACCATAGTTGCCTAGGCCTATTCTTGTTAGGGGGTCCTAGGAACAGGACTTTCACTTTGCCCTTAGAATCTTTCCTTAGCATGTAATGAGCATCAAAGGCAAAGGGCCTAGCATGCTTGGGCAAAGGTTGTGGTGGCGGTGTCTTGCACTCATGAGCAAAGTGACCTTCTTGTCCACATTCAAAGCATCTCTTAGGTTTGGGCTTGGACTTGTTCTTTACTTTGTTGAGGCGATTTTGAGCTCTAATGTTTTGCACCTTCTCACCCATGTAGCCAATCCTACTTCTATCAAACTTCATCACGGTGTTCATGAGGAGATCACTTTGGAGATATTGGCCTCTTGTGAATTTTTGCAATCCCACGGTGAGATGACTCTTTTCTTACTTCAACTTCTTGTTTTCTTCAATAATCTTGCAAGGTGACACTTCTCATTCTTGAGGATCTTGTTTTCTTTTCTAAGCACCTCAACTTCATCATCTTGTTGCACCATTTCAATGACAATGGTGTTGGTGGTTGATTGCTTCTCAAGCTCTTTCTTCAAGTTCTCATTTTCAATCTTGAGCTTCAAATAGTCATCATAGCAATCGGCCACCACCACTTCCTTGCCTTTGCTACTAGCACCTCGCTCAATGATCTCATCAATCAAGTCATCACATGATGTAGCTATGTCACACTTAACAAGATTAGGAGCATCATGTGGTTCATTGGAAAGCAAGTCATAAGCCATAGCAAGGTTGTCATCATTCACTTTCACTTGAGTGTAGTCCTCTTTTAGCTTGTTGTAGCTAGTGGTGAGCTCAATGTATATCCTCTCAAGTTTATCATGTTTTTCTTTGAACTCTTTTATGTTAGCTTTGAGCTCCTTGAGCTTGGATGACACATTTTGATTTTCAACTCTAAGCTCATCACTAGCCTTAGTGAATTGTTCATTTTGAGCTAAAAGGTTGTCATTCTCAAGTTTTAGATTTTCATTTTTTCTTGTTAGCTTTCTTATAACTTTGGTATAGTCATTAAGCAAGCTAGCAAGTTCATCATAAGTGGGTGAATCATATTCATTGTCACTATCACTACTCTCATCATCACTTTGTACCTTCTTGTCCTTAGCCATAAGGCAAAGGTGTGTTGGAGATGAGGGCGGTGATGGCGGTGGCAGGAAGTGAAGTCCCAATCACAAGAGCGGCCACCTTCTCCTTTTCATCATCACTTTCTTTACCGGAGGAGCCACTAGTAGATTCAATGTCGGTGAGGCAATCACCAACAATGTAAGCCTTGCTACTCTTCTTACTTTTGTGAAATTGTTTCTTCTTGAATTCATTCTTCTTGAATGGCTTGGCCTTCTTCTTCTCATCATCACTCTCATCACAAGAGTCTTACCTTTTGCCCTTCTTCTTGTTCTTAAACTTGTCTTTCTTGGGCTTTGGGCATTGATGAGCAAGATGCCCAAACTCTCCACAATTGTAGCAATCCATCTCGGAGATGGGCTTTCTCTTGCTATTAGTGAAGAACTTCTTCTTGTTGGAATCAAACTTGATTCCCTTGTTGTTGAGCTTCTTGAGCATCTTGGTGGTCTTCCTCACCATGAGAGGAATCTCCACATCTTCATCATCATCTTCACTTGTGGAGTCAAGCGAAGTGTACTTGACTTGAGCTTTGCCTTTCTTGTCGGCCTTGAGTGCCAAGTCTTTCTTCTCTTCTTTCTTGGATGATGATCCATCTTGAGGAGTGATCTTGATGTACATCTCATGAGCATTGATCTTCCCTAATATTTGAGTGGGGGTTGCATTGGAGAGATCCGTTTGATGAAGTACGGTTACAATGTGACCATACTTCTCAATTGGAAGAGCATTGAGGATTCTCCTTGCAACCTCGACCGGTGAGATTTGAGTGAGTCCAAGGCCATTTACTTCCTCTACAATGATATTCAAGCGAGAATACATGTCATTACCACTTTCATTAGAGAGCATTTTGAAAGAATTGAGCATGTCAATGATAAGATAATATCGTTCCTCTCGCTCATTCTTAGTTCCCTCATGGAGCGCACAAATGTCCGACCATAGTGCATGAGCGTTTTTGTGGTTCCTCACACGGTTGAACACCTCTTTGCTAAGGCCTCTAAAGATGATGTTTCGAGCCTTAGCATTCCACTTCTCGTGCTCTTCCTCAACAGGTGTGAGGGTTGCGCCAGGTTTGGGAGTGGGGTACCCTTGTGTGGCGGCTTTGTGAACACCAAGGTCCACCGCCTCAAAGTATGCCTCCATACGAATCTTCCAATAAGGAAAATCGTTACCGTCAAAGACGGGAGGGGGACCATCGTGACCACCGGACATCCTTTCTCTTGGCGGTTAAGCCAAATTAATGAGCAACAAGGCTCTGATACCAATTGAAAGGATCAAGGATGCCCAAGAGGGGGGGTGAATTGGGCAACTAATAAATTTTTCGCAAACACAATTCAACCTATCGCAATTTGCACAATGTCATCGCACAAGTGCTTGTGTCAATTCTATTTCTAAAATAAGTTATGCAACGTAGAGCCGAATCCTATCACAAGTATACTACTCTAGGAAAGTAGAGAACACAAAGGAAATACGGGAATGTAAAGGGTTAGAAAGACAAATCTGATTTTTCCCGAGGTATCGGAGAGTCGGCACTCGCCACTAGCCCTCGTTAGAGCACCCACGCAAGGGCGTAGCTCCCCTTGATCTTCGCAAAGACCAAGTGCTCTCTACGGGCTGATCCTTTGCCTCTCCGGTGCGGTGGATCGCCCACAACCGCTCACAATTTCGGCTTGGGCCGCCCACAAGCTCTCCAAGTGGTCACCAAGCCACCGATCGCCACCAAACCGTCTAGGTGATGCCGATCACCAAGAGTAACAAGCCTAGACTCTCACTTGACCAAGAACAAGGTCAAAGGGGGTGATGGATGCACACAAGTCACTCTTGATCTCTCTAGAGAAGAAGCTCACAAGCAATGGAGTTCACTCAATGCTCCCTAGGGCTTTTGCTCTCTCACAAGATCACCAAGGGTTCCTTCAGCTGTTAGAAGTGGCAAGAGAGATAGAATGTAGGCTTTGGTGGAGTATAAATATTCATCTTCTCCAAAACTAGCCGTTTCTCACTTTCCTGCGAACCGTCGGACGCTGCCGAGGCTCGACCTGTCGGACCATACACCACGGTCCAACTCTCACAGTCGCACTGTGCTCAGTCCTGTGCCATGAGGGGCATCGGACCGAACTCGATGGTACGACGCTCCTCAGTCCGACGCTTTTGAACAGCTGGCATAGTGCCTCTCAACGGCTATAACATGGATCAATGGTCCGACGCACACCGTCGGACCAAGTCCGACGCTCCTTTTCACTGCGGGAACCTCTCTGGAAGCGTCGGACTCTAAGAAACATTAGTCCGACGCTTACTCTCTCGACGGTCCGACGCTCGCTGAACACCCAGAGGCACCATCGGACTCTGGCCAATAGGTCCGACGACCATTTTACCAATTTACCCCTCTTACTGTATGGTTAAATGCCCAACTATATATAGATAGAAATGTTATTTCAGCTCAAAATTTTGTGAGAGCGGGGGACGGTGGAATCCGCCCGAGTCTTGGCGCCTGCCGTTCATTCAAAATCTTTTCCTCTTACTATACTAGATGAAAAACAATAAAATTACCATTAAATAATAAATTTGGGAATATAATTGGCTTCAAATGAAAAGGTCTATAACTACAAAGTTGTAGACCCCATCGAAAAGAATATTTTGATACCAAATAGTTACAAATGAAAAAGTCGTCAACAATAAAGTTTTATAATTCTTCGAGATCTACAACTTTAATTTTGATCATTTTTCTACCCAATAAAATGGTAGGATACATTGTTCACAATTGGATAGGTCTTTCATATGTTCCCATATAACTATGCATGGGTTATATCAATTTATGAGCAATATATACGACCACCTTGTTAAAATCATTTGAGTTTTTTATGTAAAGATTATGTAACAAAAATATGTTACCACACAAAGTTTTTAGATTTTTTTGACAAAATTTAGAATTATTACAATTATTTATGATAATTTAGGAATAGAAGGATGAATTATATCTAGGAAACAATTATTTTTCGCTAACAACTCTGAGGCCCAGGAGGGGGTGTGACCAGCAGCCCGATCGCGACGTGCATAGTCGGCTGAGGCCCAGCGGCGCGTGGTCCATAAGGGAGGCACAAATAACTATGATAGTGACAATTGGTTGAAACCGTCATAAGACCGTCATAGATTCGGTACGCAATGACACTTTCAAAAACTGTCATCAGAAAAACCGTCATGGATCAACACAATCCTTGTAGTGGCCGATGGCAGCTGCCCAGGAAGGGGATTCAGCTTTGACTTGGATTAACTGATTTTGCCGTATGGAAACCGGCCCCCCAGGCCATATGTGCATATACTTAATGGGCTTCAGGGCCAAACCATGCCCCTCCCTCTCTTGGGTTGCTGCTTGCTCTTCTCTTTTTTTTTTCCTCTAACTTGGCGGCTTCTTTATTTGTTTGGAAAACTTTTGCTTTTCCCCATATCTTATAGTACTAATAAAATATATGCATGTTGACAAAAAAATGTCATACCAAAATCAATATTTCCCCATAAACATCGCTTCTTCTTATATTAATTAGAAAGAATGACATGATGTATCCTCTGCGTAGATAGTGGGTAGAGAGTTTGGCTAGATTGACTTATAAACAAATGTCTTTGAAACAAAACCTTGGGAAAAGTAGTTAAAAATGCTTGTGATTCAAATTTGGACGAGCCTTATTAATAATAGAGTAAAAGACAAATTCATAAACATACTAGGGACATTTAAGCTTTCAAGTGGAAACTAAGTTCGGGAAATTTTGCGCAATATTACTTCAAATTTAAAATAGTACTCTGCACATTAAGTTTTTTCTCCAGGGGTAAAATGATCATTTTACTTCACAGTTAACACCGTTAGTAGCCTAAACTTGATGGAAGGCAATAGGAAGGAGTAAATTTTTGTTTAAAGGCCATACAAATAAGTTCGAAAAAAGGCCATAAAAGAGAATGTTTTTTGGAGGATATCTCATACAGTTAAGCTGGACATTAGCAAATGTTGCTTCAATGATTTGTGGAAATTGATGCATGTCTGTATGTCTTGCTGGAGTGGTTGTTTGGGATGTGCAAAAACATTGTTTTCAATCAGAATTGTTTCAAACACATTTAAAAATTAAAATATAATAATCTGTCTTGAATGGCCCAATGATCTTCTTTTTTTAGGATTCGCCCGATGATATACGTACCAGGAGCTGCAACGTAGTACCCTCAAAAAGGTCTAGGAAGCCCAATCTATTTTGTGCAATGGCCCAGCAGGCCGAAGTTATAGGGCCCAAGTCCTATCCTTCGCCAAGTCTTCTTCCTATCATGTGCGTGCATCCTTGGGCCGCATCGTTGGAGTTTCAAGTGCAGCTAATATTCGCAATCTTTTCCTCAAAAAAAAAGAGAGCTATAATAATATTCTCAATCGCAGTCTCATGTGCGTGTACAACAGCACAGCACGCCATAGCAAGCAGCGCCATCAAATCATGTCGTAACTCTGTCTTGAATCGAAGTAGACTATGAAAACTAACTCCATCCACGCATTCTCAGACTGTCTAAAAAACGTGAACCTTTCAAAACAGATATGGTTATAAATATGCAAAGATCCATATATTTTTGAGAACTGTCTAACTAGGTTACGTGATCTACTGAACATGATACGAAAAAAGGGGTCTTTTATGTCTCAACTTGCTATCCTGCAATGATGTGTCACGGACGGTGGCGGTTGTCGGTGTGGGGGACGGCCACGGGACCGGCATCAAGGCTTGGGGGGAGCCTGCAAGAAGAGTGTCACAGGTGGGCACGCTAGTGTCAGGAGAGTATGCGGACTGGCTAGGGCATTCAAATTTTAATTTTAATAACTAGTGTAGGAGATATAATTTGTTTTTATTAAAAAGATGGAATATACACGCTGATGTCAGTAATTTTGAATATCCCTTCAGTATTGCTTGTTGGAACACACAATTAACATCAACTGGGACACCTCGATGCAGCCATTTGATATGTTGATCAAGGCTAGAACTGATTTCAACAGTCATATATTTAGAGAAATTTTCATATCAGCTTGCTGGACAATTTAGAAGGTGAGGAATGGCATCATCTTCGACAACAGAGCAACCTCACAAGCAGAATGGAAACTTTTACTTAAAGAAGATCTTAGCTTGGTGTGCATCAAAGCTAAGAAGAGGATTGCGGATCCCCTGAAAATTTGGTGTGAGATTAGGCTCTTACATCTGTATTGTTTTTTTTTTTTGTTTGGTTCTTGTAGGCCTTGTACTTTCCTTCATTCTTTGTATACGTTCCCTGTATATTTCAACCCCGGCGCGAGCGCAAACGCCGCACGACCGTGTCTCTGCCCGGCTGTCGCGCGCGCAACCGCCGCACGCTTCTCTCCCGCTGCCCCTGCGCACGCACGACGCCCGCCACCCCTGCTCCCGCGGCGGCCCCCCGCGCCCGCTCCCCGACCAAGGACGCCGCCGCGCCCTACCCTGCGACCGGCGCAGACATCCGCCCATCTGCCGCCGCGCCGTCCTCCAACCCGGTCGTGCTCTCATCCACAGCAGCGTCAGCCGCACCCACCAACCAAGCACCCGCCCCCACCACACTTGCTGCCGCGGCAGACCCCGCGCCAGTGCCCCGACCAAGGACACCGCCGCGCCGGCTCCAGCGGCGTCCTCCGCGCCCACGACTAAGGTCACCGCCCCAGACCCCGCCCCCGCCCCCGCACCGGTTCCCACGGCGGCACCAGCTCGGAAGAGGGGGCAAATCTTCCGAGCTTATGACTTATGAGGTAGACTTCCTCCCATATCAATGCCAACATTACTTCTCTTTAAGAAATCATGGCAGCCAACTTATCGGTGGCTCGACGCCTAAAATCTCAAACATAGGCAATCAATCCGGCTGCCATAATCCATGGACATCTTTATCTCTCAACCATCCATCGCTACTTGATCCAAGCCCTCTTTGAAGCCTGCATCAAATGTCTATTTTTTTCTGATAGAGAGTTCCTGCGAGTGGCAATGCTTTGTTCATCCACTGGATGCATGTCCTCGAGTCAATTAACCAATTGACAAAGCTGAGTATGCTCCATAGATATACATTCATATTGTAGCAATAATATGCCATAAGATTGAGAAAAAGAATCCAGCACTACATGTCAGCTAGGAATCTATGTTCCAAATGAACTAAGGATTTTCTTTGTTATGTTAGTAACTCTGAACTAAGGACTTTCTGATGGCAAACTTAATCTTAGTAGCTCCTTATATCTTCATGTCTCTAAGAGAGTACTGCAGCCTTCACTTTCACTGTGCAGACAAGTTCATATTATGAAATACTATGTATGACCTATGTAACCATCCCGAATGCTCTTGCTGGTTAGCCACTTTCCTAAGTGCTCTTGCTCATTAGCTGCTTTACTCTCTGTGCATTGTTCTGTATGAGATGAGCTATTGTGGTGTCCCGCAAGCCATGTCTAATCTCAAATGAGTAGTGTCAGATACTGAGGTACCTCCATCTGTTCCAAATCTAACATAGAATGATCAGATACCTGATAGTACTCTAAACTACATTTTGACTATCTTATAAGATGAATGTTATGTAATTGTAGGCCTATAGCTGTTATCTACATCTTTTCTGAATTTTTAGCTTGATCTGTTGAGTTAATAAAAATGCTGCTATCATGTTTTGTTTCCCACGTATTTTGTCAACTTCGATGCCTGCTGCCATGCTGCTGCTTTTTTTTTTGTGAAAGCACTTGGGTGGTCAAATGCTTCTGGTTTTGGTTGCTGCATACTGTCATGCTGATTTCCTGACATAGTGTCGCTAGACTCTGAATGTTTAGCTGAACTGGATGTGGATCCTTCATTTTCAGAGGCATAGCATGGCCATTATAGGAATCCTGAATATATGGCATATGTCTGAATGCACCACCTTGATTGCCATCTTTTTTTCACCCCTTGATACGTGGCCTGTATAAACCTGTAGAAACAATTATTTTAATTGCTAGGATACAGGTGCCAAGTGGTTGCCGACACTGCAATGCAATTAGTGGTATTGGCAACTTTTTGCAAGAAGAAAAAAAAAATACATTGCAATTAGTGGTATTTGCAACTTTTTGCAAGAAGAAAAAAAAATGCATTTCAAAATCTGATAAAATGTGAGTATGGATAGTTTGCTACCCTCAGTTTTCCTCGGAGAAATTGTCCACTATTTTTGTTGTTGTTTCTCTGTTACTATTTGACATTGGTTCTTTTTTACTATTTGACTTTGCTTAAGTACGAACAAATGTGCTTCCAAATTATATTACATTTGGGCATTAAAAAACAGTTATATGTGCAGTAACTAGAGATTTTTGAGTTTGTATGGGAGTGCACACTTCAGAAGGTGCGGAGGAAGGACGTGGTGCCCTGTATGGGCGAGCGAGGAGATAATAGCAGTGTTTCATGAGGTCAACGAGGTGCCCATCACCAGACTCCCTCACCGCGGCGTTGCTGCTGGCGTTGGTGACAACGATATCATCCAGGCATCCAGCTCGTCGTCGGTGCCATACCGCACGCCATATGTCGCAGCGGTCCTGCATCATGCTACTGGGCTAGGGAGGAAAAATTCAGCGCACCAAGGGTGAGAAGTCCTGCAGGCACGGAGGGAGTTGATCACATTGGTGGCTAGCTCATGGATCCTAATGCTGAGTTCAAACCTATTGCCAAATACACCACATACATTGGTAGAGATCTTGTCCTCACCACCTGTATTGGTAGACTGAGCCAGCTCCAGAATTAGTATCAGGCAAGTATGTTTGTCGTGCAACGAGGAGCAACAATTTTAACCAAATGATCTGACCATCGAATAGTCAAGACTTCATTCTGGTGTGATGGTAGGCCTTCTTCCAACAACTATCATGTACACTTTTGAACAATACGTGAAGCAGTGGCTTGCTATCTCAAAATTACTAAGGTTTGGACATAACATAGCTGTGAATTCAGTCTTCTTTTTTAGATAATAGAGTTCAGTCATCTAGGTAGTTTTTGGTGGTCAAGATCAATAAAGGAACTGTATAATCAAATCACAATCTACTTATCAGAAAAGAAATTACATTGCATACATACTAAGTACCACTACCGGAAATCAGCGGTTTGCCGAGGGTCCTAGACACTCGGCAAACGCTTTGCCGAGTGTAACACTCGGCAAACCGCACTTGGCAAAAAACAACTCGGCAAAGCACGCTTTGCCAAGTGTTAAATGTCGGGCACTCGGCAAAGCATTTGCCGAGTATCAAATACATCACACGGCAAAAGTGGACGGTAACGGTTGAAATCCTAACGGAGTTTGCCGAGTCAAAGGCTTGACACTCGGCAAACTTTAGGCAGTTTGCCGAGTGTCAAAAAGCTGACACTCGGCAAACCATGCACACTTTGCCGACACTCGGCAAACCATATCCCCAGATTTGCCACGTGTGGTCACTTTGTCGAGTGTCATGGAGTTGACACTCGGCAAACCGACCAGAATCTGTATTCTTTTTATTCTATTTGCGACACAATTCACAAATATAATATATATCGTACTCAATCACCACAAATATATCACGAGTCATAAATCACAATGATTTCATATATAAAATAATAATCAGATAATTGGTTGTGCAAATAGAATCTTAAAAGTCGGCCTGTTCAGTTATAACTAGAATCAGATTAAATACATGCTCAGTTACAAATAGAATCAAAAGAAGCGTAAAAAAATCGTGCTCCTTCTTCTTGAAGCAGCAACCTCAACATGGCCTTCATCATATCGTTAAAGAGATAGCCATGGGCACGAGCAGCTGCAGCACTGTAAACTGTCATGGACCTGCGGGAAACCAAATAAGCCTAATTATTTCAAAATAAACAGCTAGTAATCAAATAATTATGCAATGATTACCGATATGCACCAAAGGTACTGAAGTTTGCTAATTTTCATTGGTAAAAAAAATGAAACGTAAGATCTGGAAGTCGAGAGCAGTATCTGTACACTCTAATCCTAAGCCAAGCTCTAGAGGTCACGTCGAGAGCAGCAGTCCAGGTGCTCTCTCTGCTCTCTCAATCTCTATTGCTCGCAGCCGTGCCTTTTCCAGCCCCACAATTGCAGATATTTGCAGTAGCAACACAACACGACCATAGCAGATATTTGCAGTGCGCAATTTGTCACTACGCGTACAAAACTAATCCAAAACGTCTCTATTGGATATACATAATTTTTTACACATACTGCAGTATTAAGAGCTCCCATTCCATACTTCTATCTGAACTACTATTTTTTAATTTAAAATTGAATAATTGGCTGAGATATTAATGAATCATGGTGATTTAACTGAGAAAACTAATATAAACTGCAGATCAAGGAATCACATTGCAATATCTTCAGCTACGGTGAAAAAAAGGATAACATCCTCAGTACATAAAACAATGGAGGAGCCTGACATTGCTAACTTTATTATTCTTAGAACTGGTAATACAAGTCGTGTGGATTGACATCGTGTAGTGCTGAATAATTTAACTAGTTTACCCCATGACTCCAGCGGACTAAATATACTTCCCAGTTTCATATTTAAGGATACCATTTGCAGCTGTCCTTGGTTTTCATTTCGTAAAAAATGTCAAGTGTATCCAAAACCATACCTTTAGACATGGTATCCTCAAGAGTATCAATTAGTAGTAACATATACTTTTCCAGTTTCATATTTAAGGGGCCAACAGTGTCAGAAAGCTTATAGCTGCAGGAAACGTTATATCAAATGGAGAAATTATCATAATCTAGTACATGCAGTTTGGTATCAACAGGTAAAGTATAGACATAAATGAAAGATATCATTTTTCGTTTAGAACCAAATGCACACAGCAGCAGGCAGCAATACATGTTTCATCGCAAGGGAAAAAACACTACTGCTACCTATGCTGCAGACCAACAGAACTTGATTAAAGGGTTATATTGTTCAACACATTGCTTGTAGTTTTTTTACAGCACACAAAAAGTCTGTGCAGTTGGTCTACTGTATGTGTATCATACTATCATGTTAGAAGAGCAAATTAATTGTTTTTCTTCACAGATACTCCGATTCTAGTAGCAAACCAAACCAAATACTAATGAACATTTAAGGTCATTACATATCTGCAAGATACACTAAGAAAATATTTGACAAAACCCCTAAACTCAGTCAAGATGTAGATACCTTGCTAAGACCAAAAACACTTTGCTAAGACCAAAATCACATCACAATAGTGATATCCAAACGCCTAAGATATATGGGAAATGTGGGCAACTGACCTACAAAATAATGATCTGGTTAATTTAGATAAACAGTAATATAGCACACATAGCCTAAAATTCCTACTTTCCTCAAAAAGAAAAAAAAAATATTATTCATCTCAGATGCAACCTCCAGCTAAGCTATATGTTAAATATTGCCCTCTAAAACTGGCGATCACTAAAGAAGAGCATTCTAATCATTTTTCCATTAAAAGCTTCTTGATATCTGCATAACTTAGTGCAATAGGTTCAGTTCACCAGTAGAGTGAGAAAACATACAGATGTCACAGAAAGAGGACAGGAATTAACAAACATGTTGGGCTCACTAAACAAATAAAGCTGCAGGATTTAGCATAGACAGATTGCATTCATTTGAGGAGTGACCACAACCAAACCATGACTGCAAAAGCGATAGACAGATTGCATTTATTCGGTGGCCAATTTGGTAGAGAAAACATTATAGGGAATTTAAAATGCACTGATTCATAACTTCACCACACATGAAGCACCACAAATTAGTGATTGGGTAGAGCAATAAACTTATTACCTAGGATATATCACACAAAATAATTTGACTCCTAAATCATTCTGAATCGTGTTTGCATTGACTCCTAAATCATGCACTATAAACAACAGAGGTCTAGGCAACGCTGCCCCTCCTCCTTGACTCTTCCTTGGCTCTAGGCGACCAACCAGTAGAAGCAACTCGATGTCAATCCTCTTACTGAATGTACTGAAATCTCAAAAAAATTACCTTTGTCAATCCGTCCTTTGCTTCCCCAGATCTAAAGAACAAGGGAGGGAACGGGAGGCAGCAGATCGAGAATGGCTGACTAGAATGGATGCAGCTTGGGTACTGAGTACGGGGCGTCACGGCTGTGCTGGCAGGGCCTGCAGGAGGACGGCGCGGCACGGGGTGGGCAGGCGGGCGTCGCCCGGTGCTGGCCGCGCCGGGGGGCAGCCCAAGCGGCCGCGGCAGGGGGGCCGCGCGGGGGCCCGCGCCTGTGGCCGTTGCGCTCGGCGGCGGGGGCGCCGCTAGCGGGAGCTGGTCCCGGCAGGGGGGCCGCGCGGGCGGGCGCGGCCGCGGCCGCGGCGGGGGCAGGCGCGGTGGCCGGCAGCTGGCTGCGCCGGTGGGCGGCGGTCGGCGCGGGGAGGGAGCAGGGGGGCGCAGGGCGTGTATTATGGGACCGGATAAGCCTGGCGCTTTCTAGTTTTGATTTTTAGTTCGCGCTTTGCCGAGTGTGCAAGCCTCGGCAAACTTTTCAATTTCTTTTTTTATTTGTTTCGGAAAAAAGTATTTACGCTTTACCGAGTGTTTTGAATCTAGCACTCGGCAAAGCTTAGGTTTTTTAACACCTACCAACAAAATAAAAGTCAGAATCAAATAAAAAAATAACTTTGCCGAGTGTCCCCGCTAAACACTCGGCACAAATACCACTTTGCCGCTCGGCAAATTAATTTTTTTTCATTTTTCGCTTCCAATTTTTTTCTATAACCTTTCTACAATACTTTAAGCAACATGGTAAATTTTGGCACAATTCTCAGACACTTTGTTGTATTTCTTTATTTTATTTTATTTTATTTCATTAGATTTTTTATAAAATGCAAGTTTGAACCGTAAGTGAATGAAATAACGACATTTCATGAATGCAAAAATGATATCTATGTTATTGAGTGTTGTTTGAGGCCGTATCCAGGAACACACCCGAAATTTCACACATCTTATTCTCAAAACATGACCACGAACTTGGGGGGAATAGTTTTTAAATTGTTTAAAATGCAAACGAAGTCAGAAAATCGTGAAACTTGTCGACAAATCATGATATCACATGTGGATATTGTGATAAAAATTTGAGAAGATTTCAAGCACGTCGTCACGTACGATGCTTAGAACCCTAACATTTCCATATGAGATATCATGAGGAGGAGGTGGGGATGTTAGGTTTTATAAGCATCGTATGTGACGATGTGCTCGAAAGTTTCTCAAATTTTTTTCATCACATCCACATGTGATATCATGACTTGTCGACAAGTTTCACGAATTTCGGACTCCGTTTGAGTTTTATACAATTTTAAAACTATTCATCCGTAATTTTGTGGTCATGTTTCGAAAAGAAGATGTGCGAAATTTCGGTTCTTTTCTTGGATACGGTCTCAAACAATACTCAATAATATGAATATCATTTTTGTATTAATGAAATGTCATTATTCGATGCACTTGCAGTTCAAACTTGCATTTTTCAAAAAAAAAATCAATGAAATGAAATAAACTAAAGAAATATAGCAAAATATCTTAAAATTGTGCCAAATTTCAACATGTTGGTCAAGGTATTGTAGGAAGCCTACAGAAAAAAATAGAAGCCAAAAATGAAAAAACAAAATTTATTTTGCCGAGTGTCTCATAAAAACACTCGGCAAACAGTGAACTTTGCCGAGTGTTTTAATGGGACACTCGGCAAACTACCCATTTTGCCGAGCGCTAACGGAAGACACTCGGCAAACTACTGACGGCGGCTACCCCCGTCAAACTTTGCCGTGTGTTTAATTTTGCCGAGTGTCGACACTCGGCAAAGTGCTCTCTTTGCCGTGTGTTGGTGTTTGCAAACCATTTTTTTTCCGAGTGTCTCCATTTTGCCGTGTGTTTAGAGCATAACACTCGGCAAACCGTCGCTTTGCCGAGTGTCCGCGTTTTGGCACTCGGCAAAACATAAAACACTCGGCAAATTATGGATTTCCAGTAGTGTACGTATTACAGAATAATAATCATTAATCTGACAATTGAAAACTATAAGGATAATTTGACATCTCCCATTTCTCATCCCTTCTTTATACCTTGAAGAAAATAGTAATCAAGTATTAAGAAAAGCCTAACTTCCTAAGACATCTTCGCAATTTCAGACCACTTTAGCCATTAGTGACTAGCATATAAGGGTATACGGATTTAATTTATATAGCAAGTGAACCAGTATATGCCTTATCAATAACATAATTAGTTTCTTCTTTGTTTAAGCATATCAGAGAGCACATCTCCACAGTCCACACAGCATCAAGAATCAATGATTCAGCTTTTACCATGGCCACTCGCCCACTTGTATTGAACCTATTGATCGAATTCTGCAGTTCAAACTGCACTGACTAACTGATTTTCTTTTCAGGGAACACTAAATGTGATTGACATGCTAACCCATCAATGCCTCATTCTGTAAATCAGTAAGCCAAGACAAAGAGCACAAACAACTCAGTTTTCATTTTTTTCTGATGGGAATTCTTTTGATGTTTGATTTCTCATGCTTTTGTCCATAATCACCAACACAAGCTGAACTGTAGTGATATTCTTTCCTGTCCAGCAAGAGTGTCGAATCATTACTTCCTCTGTTGTGTAGCAACGCCGCTTGGTGCTATTATTTGCTCTGCCAACATGTAGAACTAAATTGTCTTTTTGTTTCAAAGCTAATAGTTACCCTATCACTCCCAAGCGTTTGAGGGTTAATTCAATGGAAAATAGTGTCTCTCCGACACCATTGGTTGACAAGACTAACACTACAAATGGAGGTAAACATTATAATTTAACCTTTTACTAAATTATTATTATTAAATTTAATGTTTTGTTTACATTATTATAATGATAATCAATAGTATATGGATGTAACACTGTAGGAAGCAATTGTGGAGAACGCAAAAGAGAAAGATTAAGGCTCGATGGCACGCAATGTCTCAATAGAAAAAGGGCCGAAAAAATAAACAACGTCGAGAAGCATATATATAAAAGAAGCAAAGAGCAACACCTATGTATCAAACCCACCAATGGTTGTATACTAAAAGCGTTGGTGAATAATAATATAGATATTAATTTTGATGTTTTTATATGTGATGTGTTACAATTGGTAGATGGCCAGGCTGCATCAAATAAGGAAAATATGGATCTTAATAAAACAGATGATTGGTTGCATACGAATGATTCATTCCATGCAAACAAAACTGATGGCTTACTTATATCAAATCGAATATCAGGTAATTACATTGTTATTATTATGGCACTACATTTTTGTGTTGGTGAACCAATCAATTATATGTTCCCGTTGTAACGCACGGGCACTCGACTAGTATATGTAAAAAATAGGTAGTGGCCTTCCCTGCCGTTCCCTTAAAAAAATTTGGAGATGAGTGAAAGAGAGAGGGTCCATTCAAGCGTGTTGTATGTTTGATTAATCGGTTCTTTTTTAATATAATGATATGTAAATCTTTTATGTATTTGAGAAAAAAAATGTGTAAGTTGCTGTTATCCGATCAGGCCGAGCCCGTTTAGTTGCCGAAAAGTAGGTGAAAAATATATTATAGCACATGAGGAATTTTTTCTAATAAGTGTTTAATCATGATCCAAGTAGACTCAAAAGATTCATCTCGAGAAAGCCTGATAAACTGTGTAAACATGCAAGAGTTGTTACTTTATTTAATACTCCATACATGCGTAAATGATAATTAATGTGAAGAAAAATCAATAAACTTTTTTAAACTAAACAGGAACCCAGAGCGCATCGCGCATCCACAGGTGCGCCTTGTTTCTTAGAGCCAATTTTCGTGCGTGGTCTCGTCGCGCGCCTCTTGCTGCCAACAAGTCGCTTCATTTGGATCTCGCAGATCAATCAAACCTAGGGATCGCGCGCAGGCACAGATGACGTGCTCGAGACTCCTGGCAGCCTTGCATTGGTCGGTTGGCAAGGCCAGATTTCCTTCTGACATGTTGGATTTCTCCGTCCTCTGTGTTGGCACGCCGAATCACTCTCCTTCCTCCATGCGACCGATGATCGACCACACCCTGCCGCCGGGGCCCCCTCTCCGGTCGGTTCGTCCGCACGTCACATCTGCTTGCCTGCTCGATCGTCCGATCCTGCAGTCCTACGCACAGCTTTTGGCACAGGCCACTTGCTGTGTGTACTAGTTTTTCGTACTCTCCTCTCCGTTTCAGAAAGACAGCAATTTAAACCTTTTAAATTTGTCATGCAAAGACTGCATGGAAAGATAACTAGCATACGATACAACCTGTGTGGACGACGACGCTACAAAACCAGTAGTCGATCTAGAATTTTACCTATGAGTATGACAACTCAAAAATTCTATACACATTTTGGTAAAGCTATCTCGGGATTCAACGTAATTTGGCATGCATATGCACTTAATAACAAGATACTCCCGCTCGGCCCCGAAAAAAGTTCCACTTAATTTTTTGGCTCGGTTTTCATCGAACTTTGTTATTTTGTCCTAAAACGAAATTTGCTTATTTTGTTGGCCCTTCCGTCCACTTTAAAAGATCATAACTCTTCGATACGACATCGGATGAAGATGATTTTTATACGAAAATTGTAGATCTCGATGAGATCTACAACTTTATAGTTTTAAGTTTTTTTATTTGAGGAAGTTCAGATGCCCAATATATTGATGTTTTTGGGTATTTGAACTTCCTTAAATGAAAAAACTCAAAACTATAAAATTATAGATATCGTCAAGACCTATAATTTTTATATAAAAATCATCTTCATCCGATGTCATATCGAAGAGTTATGATCCTTCAAAGTGGACGGAAGGATAAAAAAAATAAGCAAATTTTAGTTTAGTGCCAAATAACAAAATTTGATGAAAACAGGATTAAGAAACTAAGTTAAACTTTTTTAGGGCGAGAAAATAATTTTAAAAAAAAGGTCGTTGTAGGATCCGTCACTTATACCAAGGCTGGTGAACAATGACCTGCATACCCCTATTGATAAATGCTCATCAATCATGTCATTTGCTACAGCCAGCATGCACCGTGACAGAAATCACCACTGTACCCACCTTTTCACGTGAAAACATGCACCTGCATTACTCCGTATGATACTTTCTTTTGATTCGAGACTGCAGAGACCGGCAGATGCCTATAGCTGTAGACTGACATACTCTAGAACAACGTTTTTTGCGTGACAATTTTTGAACGCCGGAACGACGGTTTTTTGCGGGACAGAGGGAGTAAGTCTTAAATTTTAATAAAAACATCCATAAATTCTCATATAAATAGTTCAAATGACTACAAACACAGTTTGAAATTAAATATAGGATGATGAGTGCCATGGAGCGGAGGTCACCCTCACGTCGTTCCTAGGCGGATGAAGTCGAGGAAGAGCTTGCTCAGGCGCAGGGCTCCTCGCCGGGGCTGAACCCCAATGCTGAGCCCTTTGTGCCCGTGTCGTCGTCCTCCGGGTCGGTGCGTAGCCTCAGGGCTAAGTTCTCCTTCTCCGATTCCGAGGCATCTTCCGAGGATTCTGCACCGCCGTCGCCGCCTGCGGATGACAGGGGGCAAAGCACCGTTCACCGTTGCTGCGCGGCACCGTCGTCGCTTCCCTACCCCTAGAGGATTCATGGCTGGGGCCCGTCGTTTGCACGCGCCTGTGCAGGCGCCTCGCCTTGCCTCTATCATTGTCCACCCTGCGAGGCCTTCTGGCCGGCCGGATGATTACGGTGAAAGGTCCTTTTTGGTTTTAGTAATTGAGTGACAACTTAGGTGGACTAATATGTGTTTAAGTATTAATTACACAGGTGATTAGTCCACAGGTACATGTGTGTGAGCAAATATGCCATGAAGGTGAAAATGGCTAGGGATGATTGCTTAGCTCACATATGTGGTGATGAAGGAGCTTAATGCGCATGATACATGACATGGAATCATGTGGCTAGGTGGAGAAGATCAAGACATGACTTGGCGTCGACGGACCGGTTGCAAGTGTGAAGGGCAAGCTAGTGGGCTTGGCGCCGATGGATCAACGCAACGGTGAAGAGCAAGTGAAGTCGAGGATCGATGAACCAAAAGCCACGTGATGATATGAAGTGGATCATATCATTGTTGAGGTGTTAGTGCATGTGTTGCACCGGCATCAATAGTGTTGGAGACGGTGATGAAGACGGTGATTGGAATGGAAAGCGCAAGGCAAATGTATAACCTAGGGCATTTTCATTTCACCGGTCTAAGGTTGAGTAGAGAAGTGCTTGACCGGGTTTTAGGATAGATGGCCGTACTATCAAGAGGGGCAAACTTGTTTGCATATCGGACATCTAGTGCCACTTGAGTGATCTAATTTTGCATACGTGCTAGGATCGAGTGGCGCGGTGAAAAGAGAGAAAATCCTTTGTGAAAATGTTTGTGAAAAGCTAACACACTTGCACTTAAGGTTGAACAGTTGTGGTATTAGCACATTTGCAAAGGTGAAAGGTGGCTTAGATCTCTCT
This sequence comes from Eremochloa ophiuroides, assembly GCA_038502445.1. Lineage (NCBI taxonomy): Eukaryota > Viridiplantae > Streptophyta > Magnoliopsida > Poales > Poaceae > Eremochloa > Eremochloa ophiuroides. The sequence continues at coordinate 1,962,362 of JAHLJS010000009.1, read as the reverse complement.
TCCTCCTGCCGAGCTTGCGAGGTAGGATTCAAGGGTTTTTGGCGAAGTAAAAGGAGCGTCGGACTGTGTGGAGGGGCAGCGTCGGACCATTGAGTAGAGTCCGACGCCTAACCCTAGTTCTGGCCAATGGCAAGCGTCGGACGCTCGGTTAATGAGCGTCGGACCATTGCCCACTTAAATCCGACGGTGGCGAGCAGTGTCGGCGTGACGCGTGACGTTCGGGAGAGCGTCGGATGCTAGAGCTTCGTCTGACGGCGAGCGTCGGACTGGAGTCCGACGGCTTTGAGCGAGTTGAAACCTCTCTGGAAGCGTCGGACCGTGGCGATCATTGGTCCGATGGCTAACCTCGCGAGAGTCCGACGGTGGCCTAGCTACGTCTCGTCTGTGAGAGTCGGACGGTTCGATGTCTGGAGCAGTGCGCGCGTCGGACCATCAGTTTGAGCGTCCGACGGTTGGGAAAACGGCGCGAGAAGTAGCCGTTGAGATCCAGCGGCTGCGGCTGAATCGAGCTGACACGTGGCGATCATCGGAGGCGTCGGACCGTGGACTTTTAGTACGACGCTGTCGCGGTTGAGCGTCTGACCCTCAGTCCGACGGTCGGTTTGAGAGGGCAACGGCTCAATTCTTTTGAGGGCTATAAATCCAAGCACTTGGCGGCCTTGGCCGATCAGCTGAGCACCCTTGGACCTGTGTGGCTTGTATAGGTATGCTTGGGAGCTCTCTAACTCACTAGTGTGTTTAGTGTTCATCTAATTGATCGCTAGTGAGTAATTCTAGTGCGTTGCATTAAGAGATTGCAAGAGTTGACACTAGGTGATCGAGTTGCAAGCCGGTGGTGCTTGTTACTCTTGGAGGTTGCCACCTGCTAGACGGCTTGGTGGCTTGTGGCTCCGTGAAGCGAACAAGAAGATTGTGCTTGGCTCCGGAGAAGCTTTGTGAGGGGTTCGAGCTCACCCCGCGGGAGATCGTGAAGAGCATCGATAGTAGAGCGAGACGTGAAGAGCGACAAGTGGTCCGGTCGAGTCAAGTGCTAGAGCTTGTGGTAAGCACTCCACGTGGGAGAGTGTGACTTGCGGGTCACCACTAGCAAGAGGACCGGCGGCAACCTTGGAGCTTGTCTCAATGGAGGACGTAGCTTGTGGCGACAAGTGAACCTCCAGGAAATAAATCACCGCGTCAACATCTTCCCATCCTTCGCGGTGGTTTGCTCCCTTCTACATAAGTTATTTATTTTGTGCATTACTTTACTTGTGTAGTTGTAGTTGCCCTTGTGAGACTGGTTAGCTTGTGTAGCTTGCCACTCACATTCTTAGCTTGTGTAGCTTAGAACTAGTGTCTTGCTTAGCTTGTGTAGCTAAGTAAGTTGCGCTCTTTGATTAGGATTGTGTATCCTTGTCATTGAGCAAGTAGTGAGCTTAGGTGCTTAGTGCGCTTTTGCTTGCTAGTTGGTAGGATTTTGCCCTGTGCTTAAAGTACTAGTGCTTAGGTTTGTGTGACCATGCGCTAGAACGGTTTAGGGAACCTCAAGCTAGGCTTGCACCTTTGTTTTTGCTAGGATCTTTTACGAGATGCATAGAGTTATAGTTAGAGGGGTGAATTGTTGCTAGAATCGAATAGGTTTTATTCCGCTGCGATTAGTTGTTAAAAAGGAGTATTCACCCTCCCTCTAGTCCGCCATCTCGACCCTACAGACGGTTACCACATTGTACAGAGTCGTCGACGGTGGTGGCGTCGGGGTCCACCACGCCCTGTGAGGCCCGTCCCGAAGCACCTCCATGGCCGGTGCTTCAACTGTCTCGCTAATGACCATGTCAAGGTTGACTGTAGGTCCGCCGCCAGGTGCTTTCATTGTCGTCTGGAGGGCCACCGCGCGCGGGACTGCACGATGGCGCCGCCTCCGGTGGCTAAGCGCGGTCGCTCCCCGGGCCGTTCTCGCGAGCGCTTTCGGGAGGCTACCCATCACCGACTCCCTCGACGGGAGCCGAAGGGGGCTGGTGCTGCGTCGGCGGAACGCTCCTTCTCCGCGGTGGCTTGCCTCCAGCCGCGCGTCGCTCTAGGCCCCCGCCTTCCTCGCCAGCTGCCAGCTGTGGTGGCAACATGTCTTCGACCTTCTAGGTGGGGGGGTCCCCGCCAGCGTCACCTCGCGTCGCGACCCAGCCGCCATTCACGATGCTCGGCAGTGCACCTCCTGAGGCCGACGCCGTTGAGCTCGTCCTGCTCCCGCGTACGACTGAGCTCGACGCCAACGAGGATGCTCTATCCCTTGCTCTAGTCGCCGTCGTTGGGGGCACCCGGCCGCACGTGACGCCGGCCATGGTTCGCTCTCACCTCTTCAACGCCTTTGGGATTGCGGCTGTCACCATCCATCGTCATGCGCCTCAGGACTTCGTCGCGTGGTTCGAGAGGCGTGAAGAACTCGAGTTGGTGCTTGGAACATCTATGGCGGACGCCCCCTTCACCCTCATCTAGAATCGCTGGCGCCGGACTTGCTCGGCCTCGCCGGCCTCGCTCCGGTTCCGAGTGATTGTCGCCATGACTAGTGTCCCTCTCCACGCACGCAGTGCGGCCAATGCGCAAGCCATCCTCGGAAGGTCTTGTGTGCAGGTGGAGGTAGCTCCACCGGAGGCAAGGGTCCCGGAGGACGAACATGAATTGTGAAAGAACTGCCTAAATCACATGGCCCACAGGCACCTGTCATTGTCACTAATGACCTCTGACAGCCGGGCCCGTGTCCCAAATGATCTAGAAAGTCCTGCCGGGCTACATTAGCGCCCGATTTCCTCCGACAGGATCCCATTGTGAAGCCATTACAGAATTACAACATTTCATAACAAATTACATCAGAGTAAAAGCGCGGAAAGATTATAAGGTACTTAGATTACAAACCATTTGTCCAAATATGATTAAAGTGCAAATATTACAGACCATAAATAAAATAAGTAGCAGTGGAATGACGATACAACATGATTAAGTATTTAATGATAAGAACCCTGCCCATGGGTTCAACCTTACTCCTCACTTCCTTCCTGTACCACTGTCACACAGCAGGGGGCGAGACAAACCTCCGACTGTTGTATCCCTGCAACATGGGGTTAACAAACCTTGAGTACTGGGGTACTCCGCAAGACTTACCCGACTAAGAAAAAGGAATGAGACTCAGGAATGCAGGCTGGGGGAAGTCAAGGTAAGGCTTGAGCAAGAGTCAAAGATTTTGCAGAAAAGCATTACTATCCTATTTCATTATTTTACTCAATTTTTATTCTAATCATAATCCATAATTCCAAATTCATTCTCATATAAAATCATACTTTCAAATTCTTTAATCATTCTCAAAACACCTAGTTCCGAACCACTTTTTAGTTATAGGTCAAAGGATCAAGTCTCCATATCCGAGGAGCAACGACGATTCGAATCGATTAGTACCCAGCTGGGGATCCCTATCCACACTGCACACAGTAGTCCTCTCCTCTCCAGGCACGCCGGCCACGAGGGTACACGCTGCTCTCGCCATCTTTCCACTCCTAGTGCGTGGTTGTCGGTTCAAGTAGTAGAGCCACCGGAGTCAGAGCTTTCCGTAGTATGTGGCTAGTTGCAAAGTCTCGATCACAGCAGGCCTACAATGAACGGTCCCTAATTCTTTTCCGCTGGCGACATTGCATTGGGACTCTAACCCAAATACAATTGTCCCAACGGTTTTCAAATCTCTCTCCCACTGATGGTCAAGCATTGGGACTCTAACCCAAATTCACAACTAACGAACGGAAAACCCTTTCCGTCGGTTACGGTGCATTGGGGCTGCTACCCAAGTACACAATCCCCGAACAGACTCCTGTCCCTTTTTCCTTTCTCATGATTCATAGTTACCACATTCACATAGGTCAAAAATAGCCTTTTTATGCAAAGCTAAATTGATTAAGTAAGGCTAAGCATTTTTGAATATTTTTATTTTTTTAAACAGGTTTCCGGGATATTATGTATCAAGGCAGGTAATGCATCAATATAGGTGACAAACAACTCCTAACAACCTAATGCAATAATAGACTCAAGTTGTAAATATTTTATAAAACACAAGGCGATGCTAAATGCACCGGGACTTGCCTTGAATTGCGTACAGCGTCGGGTCGGGCTCGGTCCCGCAGATGTCGAATCCCTGGACGACTTCCGGAGTGACCTCCTCGGCAGTGGCCTCGACTTGGACCTCCTCGGGGACGGGCACTACACGTATGCAATGATGTATGCTTAGCATGGTATGAGGACAATGAATGAAATGCTTAAAAGTAAACCATTTAGACCTTGAGTACAACTTTCCTTCACGGTAAAGTTGTAAACGTTTTACGGAAAGTAATACAGTGTTTTCAAACTTTTGTTTTATTGATCATTTTAACGGTCATAGAAAGCCGCTGCACAGCTTTACTACAACCAACAAGTGACTTCATTAATTTTGCTTAGGATCACTATGGTGAACGATCCATGAACTCAATCAATCCAAAATCACACCAAACAGCAGGGATTAGTTGCTTAAATTAATTCTATTATCCCATAAACCCCATATTTAATTAACAAGTGTCCTAACAGTTTTCAATTGAGCCCAAACTTACCCAACAGATAGGTTCTACCATAAAACAGTACCACATAAATTTTCATGATTTTTGGATAAATCTGGAATTTATTAAAATTGCCCAAAGTTGCATTTATTAATTAATATGCTAATTTTTAGTTCCGACAGAAAATGTCCAAATCTTATATTTAATATTTTTATAAAATACTAGATGTTCCAGAAAGCACCCACAATTATTTTTATGATTTTTAACTCAACAGAAATATTCCTATGAAAATAACAATTAGCAGTACTGTTCATCTAAAATTAAAATGGAAAGGCCTTTTTAAAATCGCCTGGGAAAATGAAAAAGGGATTTAACCCGGGGCGGCCCACGAGTGAACAGGCCGGCCCACACGGCCTGCCCGCGCGCGCGCGCAGGCGCCTTTGCAGAAAAGCCCTCGGGTTACAAGGGAATCAACCCGCGGTCCGACGGTAACTATTTATATGAGTCATCCATTATGCAAATAACCCCCTGGACTTTCGTTTCTTCTAACACGAGGCCCCTCGCCACTTACACAGCCGCTGACCGACTGCCGTCGGCGTTTGACCGGCCCTAGCTCGCCGTCGGCGAGCCGGCTAACCAAACCGAGAGCACCATCGTGCTCCGGAGGTTCCTGCGAACACGACGACCTATTGGGCTACGCGGTTTTAGGGTTTGGAGCGTACCCGGTCACGACCACGGCGGCTCGGTGACGGCGGCGCGGTGGGTGCCGGCCTCGATGAGCCGGTAGAGTCCAAGGAAAGGGCTTAGGAAGAACCAGAAGCTCACCGCGACCCTAGATGGGTAGATGGTTGGGACGAAGGTGGTGCTGAGTGACGGGCTTGACCTCGAGCAGTCCCGCGGCGGTGCTTCCTGTCGACACCCTCCCTGTTCCGGCAAACCTAGGGCACCAGATGAGGAACCGTCGCACGCATAAGCATCACCATGAAACAAATAGCCCAGAACGCTAGACCTAGGGAGGAGAGGCTCACCGCAGCAAGCTTGTCGAGAGGGGACAGGCTACGGCGGCACTCCGACCGGCCGCGAGAACGGCAACAACTGTTCTGGGGCCTTCGGAGCACGATCGTCTGCGCAAGATGAGGCCAACGGTTCGCGGGGAAATGGGGAGGCTAGAGGTGGGAGCAATTTGGATATGGTGGAGTGGGAACGGCTAAATTGGACGGGGACCCGAGGTGAGCACGACGGCGGCCGGAATGGAGAGGGGGACAGAGGAGCGACCGGTCGCCATTATATGGCCGAGGAGAGGGGAGACAGGGGTGATCCAGGGCAGCGCGGGGTCCCTACTAGCTCAGCTGTGCCGGGGAGGGGCACACGGCCGGCCGGCACGGGCGGCGCCGCGTGCTCGGCGCGGGCGGCTGCCGGCCCTGTTCGCGAACAGAGAGGGGGCAGGTTACTGTAGCGGTTTCAATGCCTCCCTCACGGTTCTTGACCAATTCCGCAAGATTTTGTATACCAACTTGAAAAGTGCAAATACCAAAGTTGTAGGATTTCAAATTCTGAACAACATTGGTTTTGCGACCAACTCCAAATTTTAAATAATTTTGAAACTATTTAAAAGGGGTAAATTCACTATTTGAAATCCATTTCTAATTCTACAAAATTCTCTGGATTTTTCACAATAACTTCAAAATCTTCAATAATAAAAGTTGTTCTATTTGTGAAGCTTCACAACTTTCATTAAAGAAGTTTGGTTAGATTCTTGATATTTTTCAAATTAGCATTTAAATTTTGAATTTCAAGGTAGTAATTAGGGTTTAATTTAAATTTCTATTAAAGGACATCAAAAACAGCCAAAATAAGAGTTCTTCCATTTTAAAAGATCTACAACTTTTATTAAGACACCATCACTAGGTTCCAGGTATATTTTGATTTAGGGTTTTAGGTCCGATTAGGGCTTAAATTCAGATCTTTCTTTTGATTTGTTTTTAATTACCAAATCAGGGATTTAATTGTAACATCCATAACATTCATGAATAAGCCACTCTAAAGACCCTAATCACACTCATATGCAGATGCTTAATAATAAATATGATGACATGGCATAATTAATTAGCCGTAATACCCGGGGTATTACATGAATTCTTCGTGGCTGCCTGGTGCGTCCACCCCAAGCTCATCCCGCAGAAGGTGATTGTTGCGGTGCCGGAGCCGAGGGTTTACGACGGTAGGAGTCCTCTGTACCTGCGCGCGGATGAGATCATCCACTCGCACCTGCCGGCACTCCGCTACCCGGTCAGTCTTCGCGTCGTCGAACACCAGGACTGGACCACGCCGCCGAGCTCACCGGAGGATGGCGAGGGGTGGGGTGACGGTGGGGACGGCGACGACAGCGGCGACAGCAACTACAATGGCTACCACCCTGGGTTTCCTGCTCCGACGAGCTCCGGTCGCAGGCCCTCCACCGTGCGCCTCGCCAGCGAAGGTCCGTTCGTTGGGCCCTTGCCACGGGCCCACATTCCGGACGCGCGCCTCCCTCATCGTGGGCACAGTCGTTTGCCCGGTCGGCGCGGCTCCCGAGCGGGCGCTCGTGACGACGCAGGGCGCCGGGTTCCCTGCTGGAACACCGCCAAGGACTTCGGTCGCCGTGTCGCTATTCTCCCTGATGAGGTTGACCCTGTCGCATCTCGTCGCTTCCGTGCGTCCGAGGTTGATTTTGGTATGGTAGCAGACCCCATGCAGTGAAGCCTCCATGCAACTTTCCCTTTCCGTGAAAGGGAGCAGGGAAAGACCTGTGGGTTGGGCAGACTGCAGCGTTCTGACTGCATCTGTCGACATCGATCCATGTGTTGTTGCTATGTTTCCTGGCAGGATTTCGGGATTTGTGGGGTCCGCCATTGACGATGATGTCGCTGGGCTGCTTGGCGCTGCCTCTCGGTGTTCGTTGGACGACATGGACGGCCCCGGGCTACTCCTAGACCCAGCTGGTGCTACCAGTCTGCCACAAGTTGAACCGGCAGCGTGGGTCCCGGACAGCTGCAACGTTCCGGTTGGGACAGACTTCACGCCTCTAGCCAGCCCTCTCGCCCAGGATGGGCCGACCTTCACGCCTCTGGCCAGCCCTCTCGCCCAGGATGGGCCAGACCATGGTTGGGCTCCTGTCGATGTCAAGGAGCTTGTCGCGGAATTTGTCAACTCTATCACGGTGCCCCTTCCACCGCCACTGATCTCCTCCCCGCCAAGGCTGAGGAAGACCAAGCCGGTCTCAGCTGTGGCGGATGATGACTGTGTGCTCCCGAAGCGGAGTGCGAGGCTCGCTGCGAAGAGCAAGTACCGGGCCGACAAGCCGGACGCACATGCTAGAAAGGTAATGATGAAGAAAATGGGAATAGACGATGAGACTGAGCTGCTGGATCAGGCATCATTTGAGGAGTTTCAGAGCTCATTCAGATCGCCGTTGTCGTCGGCGAAACGTGCCGGGATGCGTGAGTTGTTCCCGGGGCGCGATCGTCGCTGTCCCGCAGAGGGGGACGAGGCTTAAGTATGCTCCTGTGCCGTTGATCGGTAGCACAATAGGTTGTGTCGCCGGCTATTGCCATGGATGTAACGGGACCGGATTTCCTGTACCTTGCTTTGCCGTCGGTTGGGGCCTCTGGTGGCATCCTGGTTGCCTGGCGTTCGGCATCCTGGACTGCCTTGCTGCATTGCATCCGTCGCTATAGTGTTTCCGTGCAGCTTCAGTCTAATGTTGATCAGGCCACAGTCTGGTGGCTAACTGTGGTGTACGGGCCGGTCGTGGATGGTGAGAAGCAAAATTTCCTCGACGAGCTCAACGCGTCGTGCCCGCCTGCGGGGTCGTGGCTAGCCGTGGGGGATTTCAACATGATTTACCAGGCGGCTGACAAAAGCAATGGGAGACTCAATAACCGTGCTATGCGTCGTTTCCGGCACGCCATAGACAGCCTGCAACTATCCGAACTTTACCTAAATGGCAGGCTCTACACCTGGTCCAATGAGCGTCGACGCCCGACTTTTGAGAGGATTGATCGGGCGTTCGCCAACTCTGGGTGGCTAGAGTTGTTTCCAACCCATCGCCTAAGCTGTCTTTCATCTGACTGCTCGGACCACGCGCCTCTACTTCTACAGCTCTGCACCGAGCCATGGGCTAGGCCGAGGTTCAGATTTGAGGCCATCTGGACCCGCTTCGACGGCTTTCTTGACGTCGTCGCGTCGGCGTGGGCTGCGGCGCCCCCCAATGTCGACGCTTGTCGTGTCCTTGACTTTAAATTCAGGCGCACGGCTCGAGCGTTGAAGAGCTGGAGTGCCAAATGTGTTGGCAGCGTCCGGCTTCAGCTGTTCATATCAAGGGAGATCATTGCTCAACTTGACGTGGCTCAGGAGCGGCGTCAGCTAACTGCTGAAGAATTCATCCTCCGTCGTGACCTCAAGAGGGAGTCGCTAGGCCTTTGCATCTCTGGCAAGGACGATCGCAAGGCAACGTTCGCGCATCCGATTCCTCAAGGATGGTGACGCCAACACTAAGTTCTTTCACCTGCAGGCTTGTCATCGGAGTCGAAAAAACGTCATTACGTCGCTGCACGCTGATGGCCAGTGGCTCACGGCTGAGGAGGCAAAATCAGAACATGCGTTCCAGTAATTCAGCAGCATCCTGGGTACCACGTTCACAAGGACCCATGGAATAGACTTTGCAACCATTGGCGTGCCACAGCTGATCTTTGAGGGGATTGATGCGCCGTTCACTGAGCAAGAGGTCTGGAGCGCTGTTAAGGATATCCCGGCCGATCGCGCGCCAGGGCCGGATGGTTTCACCGGCAACTTTTACAGGGCGGCTTGGCCGGTAATCAAAGATGATATCATGAATGTCTTCCAGGCTCTGTGGACTTTGGACAGTAGAAGCTTTCACCTGATCAATGAGGCGCTCATGATATTGTTGCGCAAGACACAGGCTCCGACTGTGCTCAAGGACTTCCGCCCTATAAGTTTGATGCACAGCTTCGGCAAGTTGTTTGCAAAATGCCTCGCCAGGAGGTTGGCTCCTTACCTGCCGGACATTGTGCAAATCAATCAAAGCGCTTTCATTCGCGGGAGGAGCATCCATGACAACTTCAGGGCTGTCCACCTTGCTTGCAAATGGCTGCATAGCAAATGTATTCCCAGCACCCTGGTGAAGGTGGACATTGCAAAAGCGTTTGATTCGGTCGCCTGGCCGTTCCTGCTCGAGCTGCTACAGCACATTGGCTTCCCACGGCGCTGGACGAACTGGATGTCCATTCTGTTGTCGTCAGCCAGCACACGAGTTCTGACGAATGGACGACCCGGCAGGCGGATTGCGCACGCCCGCGGTCTGCGCCAAGGTGACCCAATTTCTCCCATGCTTTTTGTCATCGTGATGGAGGTACTCAACCGCATGATAATGGAAGCGGATAGGAGAGCACTATTCTCGCCGATGCCGGGGTCTGTGATCAAGCACAGGACGTCCCTAACTCCCTATACGCCGATGATACGGTCGTGCTCTTGCGGCCGAATGAAGTGGACATGCGTTGCTTAAGGGCGGTCTTGGATTGCTTTGCTGCGTCGTCTGGTCTGGTAACCAACGTTGACAAGTGTTTTGTATCCCCCTTCAGGTGTGATGGCGTGGACGTCGACCGGGTCCGTGCATGCTTCCCATGCGTTGTCGCGCAGCTACCCACCAAATACCTGGGAGTTCCACTATCGGTCCGCAGGCTTGCTCGAAGTGATGAGCTGCAGTTGATCGATGCTGTTGCCGCGAGGATCCCCACATGGAAGGCCGGGCTACTCAACTTGGCAGGCAGATCCTTGCGAGCCAAGGTGACGCTATCCGCAATCCCAGTGCATGTTTCAATTGCGGTGAATCTCTCGTGGTGGGCAATCAAGCAAATTGATAAGCGTCGTCGTGCTTTCATGTGGGCGGGATCAGAGTCAGTTGCTGCAGGTAAATGTAAGGTGGCTTGGAGGACAGTTTGCAGCCCGAAGATTTATGGAGGCCTGGGGATGATGGAGCTTCGCTTCTTCGGCTATGCTTTACGACTAAGGTGGGAGTGGCTGCAGCGTACTGAACTGGATCGTGGATGGTCAGAGCTGCCGTGCAAGATGGAGAAAAACGTGGCTGCTATGTTTGCGGCCTCCATGAGTGTCCAGCTGGGTGATGGTTCTTCTGCGCTGTTCTGGACCGACCGATGGTTAGAGTCACCGCTTGCCGTTCTGGCGCCTACCCTCTACAAGGCGATCACGCGTGCGGGCCGCAAGCGCACGGTCCGGGATGCACTGGCTGGACGTCGTTGGGTGAGAGACATCAGAGCGGCAGCCACCACCCAGCTCCTCTGCGAATACATCATGGTGTGGCAACTCGTGGAGGAGGTCACCTTGCAGCCAACACAGTCTGACCGATTCGCTTGGAAATGGTCGTCGGACGGCACGTACTCAGCTTCGTCGACTTACCGCGCATTCTTTTTGGGCTCCACGGAGCTTCTTGGAGCGGAACTGTGGAAGTCGAGGGCGCCGCCGAAAGTTTCACTTTTTCTTCTGGCTCGCACTGCACGATCGGCTTTGGATGGCGGAGCGTCGACTCAGGCATGGTTTGCAGGACTGTGGTGTCTGCAGCCTCTGCGATCAGGAGATGGAGTCGATCCATCACCTCCTCCTAGGCTGTGTCGTAGCCCGTCAGGTTTGGTTTCTTCTACTGCAGCCTGCTGGCCTTGAGGCGTTGGAGCCTCAAAACGAGGATGTGCTTGGGGAGTGGTGGATCAGGAAGCGTCGCTGCCTCGTCGAGCCATTGCGCTCGGCTTTCGACTCTTTGGTACTGCTGATCTCTTGGTCCATCTGGAAGAGCCGTAATGCAAAGGTTTTCAGGGGTATCACAGCTCGCGCGACGGACATGGCGGCGGCTGCGATCACCGAAGGGAAGGAATGGCTCGAGGCGGGTTTCTCATCAATTGGAGCGTTCGCGACGCTCTTTGATGCTGCAACAGGCAGCGACTCGGTCGCCCAAAGAGTTAACGTATAGTCACAAATGTAATCGCTTGTTTGTCTGTTCACGCTTGCGCGGCCTGCATCGCTACTCGCAATCGACGGCCAAGCGAGCTGCACAGATTTGTAACTGAATTCTCTCCTCCTTAATGAAATACGGGCACATACCCGCTCTCGAAAAAAAAGACATCCTTTAATTCAACGCATCGTTAGTTTACGCGCCCCCCCCCCCTCCCGGATGTTGTTCAAGTTCCAGCACTTGACAAATGAAAGTTTCCTTGAGAGGTCCAATTTCATGTTAGTTTTACACCAAACTTTTTTGTGATTTTGTCCACTGCATAGGAATCTTAAGGGAATTTTATAAGGTTTACTCCTTGAACCTATAGGATTTTTTTTCTATAGGTTATTAAGATTCTCCCAAAAGTCCTATGTTTATCTTATTTGTTCCAAAGAGGCTCTAAATGCATGGAAGTTTAGCAGAAAGCGTCACAAATTTTTTATCAAGTCCTAGACCTTTTTTTGCAGTGCCCCAATGGTTCCTATTCTTCTTTTACCTACATTTGCAAGACCCATCCTGTGTAAGGATTGACTGAAAGCTGACAATTTATCTTAAGAATTTTTAAACATGTTTTTAAGCACAATTTTCTACAAAGTTTTCGTTGTCAAATAATGGGTTCTACATAATTTACACGAGACGACTTTTATGACTAATAATCTATTCATAATGTATGTAGATGAAAATTTGGTAGGCTAATATCAATAATAATAAAAGAATACAAAGATTTTTCTGAATGTTTCCTCCATCCCATAAGTGTCAGTCTCACTTGCCAAATTAAAAAAAAGGAAAAAAATAAATGCAACCATAACTTACTAGTTGGGTTAGGCAATTAGATTTTAAATAATCAAAGGCAACGACAAAAAGAATATTGGGTAAATAATACTCTTCCACCTTATGCAATCCTTCACTTTTTGATGAGTCAAACAGATTGAAGTTTGACCAATGTTATTAAAAGAGATTGACACCCAGGTGGTCAGGTCTAGGTAGGATAAGGAGGGTATGTTCGGGAAGGTGGTGTAATGGTGGAGTTTTTTGGTTTTTTCAGGAGTTTATATGCAATGCAGGGAAGCAAGTGATAATGCAACAGTAATTTAAATAAGTAAAATAAAGAACATAAATAAGAACAACAGATAAATATATAAGTAAATAAACTAGATAAAGAACATAAACAAGGATGCAATGCAGAACAACACGAACAATGGATAAGTATAAATATTTTTTGGATTTTTAATCATATATTTATCATAACAAGAACACACATATGATAAATGAAGAACGTGCTCAATAAAACATAGTCCTGGATTATATTAGGTACCTTGATAGTCAGAAGGTGAATCCTCCTGAGTAGTACACCAGGTTCTTGATACACACGTAGTAGTACAAACTTGATTACAAACTCTCACTGGACTCTTACAAACTCTCACAAATAGACTCAGATATGAGTCTTTTATTTAGGATACAATACTGGATACAATACTATGGTGGATGGTGGAAGCGATGTGTGATCCTCGTGGTTCGAGCGATCGACGGATGAGTGAACCTCGAGAGCGTGCTCGAGTGATCGTTGAGGTGGTTGTTCAAGCGATGCCCTTCCCTTGCCTCTTCTTCTCTTTATATAGGGATGGCAAAGGTATTGTGGAGCCCCTTTTTCATGATGACATCTTTGACTTGTAGTTGTATATGATGATACTTTTGACTTGTAATTGCATTATTGGGAAATTTTTATAATTATTTCTTTGACTTCACCAAGGTGATGATGAAGCATCTTCATGATGTTTCTTTTATCCATTCATAAATATTATGATAGCTCTTTTGAGTAGCAAAAAGGTCTTCATGATGTACCTTTAGACTTTAATAAAGATAGCCTTATCTTCAATAGTGAGGAATCCTTATCTTATCATGACACTAGTCTTCATCTTCTTCATAGTCTATCATTGGCACACATTCTATACCATCAATTGCATCTGGCTGCCACATCTCTTGCCAAGACATGAACTGGCGATATTCTTTCCGTAGTTTTGTTTCCTTGCCATAATCTAGTTTTATCAGTCTTCCGACACATCTGGTGATTGTACCCGAATTTCCTTGAAGTCCTGGAAGAAAGATCCTCATAATTTTATTCTGGAAAACCATATAATATGAAGGATCAAATCTGATATTTTCTTCAAGTTATTTGGCTTCATTGAAAATCCTCCAGTTGTCATGATTCGTATCTCTGGAGAGTAGTTCTTTATAGTCTTCTCCCAAATCATAATAATATTCACAACTAGGGAAGTTATAACATCCCTTATCGATATAGATATCATGCATTGCAGGTCTTATTGGTGGAGTGAAATTTTGGGGGAGATGAATAGAACATTATCCTGAATTTCTCTTTGACATAACATAGCTTCTTGCAGTCTTCTTTTATAGCCATTCCCAAGTCAGAGTAGAGAATTTCTTCTGTTGATCCATAAATTGCATGGACCAACCCTTGATCTATCATTGTTTGCAGATAGATCTCTTCAGTAGAATATGTTGGCAAGCTTCTGAAATATTTTAGATTTATATCAACCCGAAGAATGATATATTTGTGCCTTGATTGGATGATTAGTTTGCTATCAAGGTAGAGAAATGGGAACATATGGATATTGACAGATATTCCTCGATGTTTGTCTCTCTTGGTGTATAAATCTAGGAAATAATCCTGGAGGCCGAGAAACACATTCATCTGTCTCTGGTGGTATTTTTCCCAGATTAGATCAATAATCTCTTGTGAAAGGATTGAAAGGGTTTGCTCGGTTTTGAAGCTAAGTCTAGCAATGAGTAGCTCATAGGGAGTACTTGTAGGTATTGAGTATGTCTTGTTTCTTTTGGGCAAGGCAAGGTGGTTTTCAGGAATATCTTTTGTAGGATCATAGGTAGTATAATTTTGGTGACGACCAAAGGCATCTGGAATATTGTGTGGCTCAATTTGAGTGGATACATCTTTTGTGTGCATGGTCACATCATGAGACATCTCATTCTTTTGCATTTCCTTTTGAAGGAGAGTATCTGCATGGAATATGGATGCATCGTGATCCAATAATTTTGCATCAGGATCATTTTGATCATATGTCTTTGGAGATCTCTCTCCTGACATAAGAATATCATTAAAATCTGATAATTTTGAGGACTCCTTTTCAGGATAGTCATCTGCTTTGTCTATTTTCTTCCATCGAGGGAAGATCATCTGATAATTCTGGAAATCTCTTTTGTGTAGAGAGATCACCTAGTGTGCAAGGATAATTTTCTTTGCTTATCTTTTGGAAATAATATGCAAGCCCATTTAGAGCATGAGCTTTATCTTTCCTGGTCTTTACTTGCCAGAGCAAGTTCAGTAACTCTTGCTGCAATTCATTTACATCAAAGTTGTGATTGAAACAATCACGATCTCCTTTTGGAAGTGCCGGCAACCTCCAAGTACTCATTCTTATGAGATGTTCGTACTTCAGAGGAGGAGCCATCTCTAGATATTGCTGCATTGAGAAAATCCTTTTTGTTAGTATTAAAAATCTTTTCTCATATAAATTTGTAACCTTCTTATGACAATAATCTTTTCTCTGAAGAGGTATCATTTTTTGATAAGGTGTAACAGGTACCAAGGCTTTATTAGAGGATACCATGTTAACAGATTTTGAATGAATATATTTTGAAATTTAATAAATTTTTGTTTCTTCCAATTTTGAGGAAAAAGGATATTTTTACCTCTTTTCCGTTTATTTAAAATTGAATACCATCTTCAGTAACCATAAAGTGACAAATTGAAGAAAGAAAAGGTGTCCCTAGAATAACATCTTGTTTTAAATTTTCTACTAACAAAAATGATGCTTTAATATGAATATTATCAATGCATATATTTATTTCAGGGACTTTGTAATTTACCTTTAGCAAGTGACCTTCGGCAGAGTGAATCTTATAAGTACATTTTTCATAATACCTGAAGGGGATAATGTCTTGTCAAATGCAATTTACATCAGCTCCAGAATCTAGTAGGGTGTTATAGGCGGACCTGAACCCATCTTGGAATTCATATGATATATCATTGGTGTACCATTTTTGTTTAAAATATCTTCTTATAGAGCCAATTAATTCATCATCTTGATGCTCTTCTTCAATAATTTTATTTTTGCAGTCTCCCTTGGCATTAAGCTCTAGGATTTGATTTCTTTTATTAAGATCTCTTAGTTCTTCTTTAATAAAATTATATTCTCTTGCAAGATCATCAAGGCTTAATTGTTTATTTTTCTTCTTTAGATCTTCGACCCTTTTGAAGACCTCATCTGTAGAACAGAATTTCTTTTTCTGGATTTCAGTGACCAACTTTTCTTTGTTGTTTTTTACCCTTGACAGAAATTTTTCAAGGATAACCTCCTTCTCCTCAGGGTCCTGAACAGTGTCAAAGGTGTCTAAAACAAATTGTTCTACATCAGTTAAAACCAATATGTTTTCATCTGATTCTTCTTCAAAGGTTCCTTGTTCATAACATGAGCATTCATTATTCTCACAACAGTTTACCTCAGTATTTTCTTCATTTTCAGAGTCAGTGTCACTTTGAATATGATTCAGGATTTGGCCCAATCTTGCTTTAATATCTTTGGTATCTGATTCAAGCAAGGCTTGGATTTCTTGTTTTACTTTTGATTTATAACAATTTGAAGCCTTATGACCCTTTTGTCCGCACTTAAAACAAACAAGGTCATTTGGTTTGTTTTCTCTTTTAAAATGTTTAAAAGTATTTTCTTTATTATTTATCTTTTTATACCTTCTTTTAATAAGGGGGTGCTTGGCTTTCTTATTATCTTCATAAATTCTTTTATGGTTTTTATGTAAATTTTTCGTTTTAGATTCAAAGGGATCTTGGAAACCAAATTGATAACAAAAATCTCCTAATTCTCTTTTTCCAATTGCCCTTTGTTTTTTAAGCTGCTCTTTGATTTTCAAATCATTACATAGCTCTACACCTACCATTTGTATTTTTTGAGTTATTTTTCCAATATCTAGATTCTGATAATTTATACTCTCTTCCCCTTCTTTTCTTAAGACCTTTCTAACCTTTTCAGCAAATAAGGGAGGTAAACTAGATATATATTTTTCTTTCCAAAAATCCTGATTAGGATCTGGAAGTGTATATAATTTTGATAGGAATGAATCTTTATACCACCTAAAGTCTGACATAGTTTTGCATTTCAAATTATTCAATTGTTCTCTATCCTTTTTATAGATGTCCTGATAGTTTCCAGCAAAATGGTAAACTATGCTGTAGAGCAAGGTTGATATGGCATCTGAGACTGTTCCTAGAGGTTGTCCTTGGTCATTTGTTTGGATAATGGGTCTACCATTTTCATCTATTTTAACAGCATCTATTATAGATTTTCTTTGGGTTTCATCTAGGTAGTGATCCCACCAGTCCCTTAATTGTCCAGAAAATCCTATGACAATCATATGGGGTGCTTCTTTTTCTTTATTTCCATTTGCAATGCATGCATTCGCATACATAATCATTTGATGTCACATGGTAAATATTTGATATTCTACAAACCCATCAATATTCCATTCAACAATTTCTTTACCATTGAAGCATGTCATATTGGCTATGTGAGGCAGTTCTTCAAACTGTAGCTCTGCATAGGTTGGCCTGGGATAATAATTCCTTGTCATAGCCGTTTGGGTTGTAGTTTTGAAAGTCCTAATTCTATTTATCACATTATCACTTCCTTTATCAGTGATTTGATTGATATTTTTATTGACTTTTATATTTCCCAATTTATTTGCTAACTCATTGACTAGTTCCTCAGAAATAGAGGATCCCAAAGCCTTTTGTTTTCCAAGTTTGATACTAGACGAGAACATTTGTGGGATAAAAGGTGGGATAACTACTTGAATATTGGAAATATCAGAATGAGAGATAGATGGAAGATTTACCTTTACTTCACTTTTGTTGGGCTTTGTTCCGTCAATGAGGAAGGCTTCTATGCAATCCGTTTGCTGACCAAGGGCATGCAAAGATATGTTTGAAAAGTTTTGTTGTTCCACAAGGTGGCCTATGTGTTCAGCTTTTATAGGTTCACTATGTGTAGTTTTGGATAGGTTTTTGAGTGGGCAAGCTTTGATGCTTTCGCCCTTTGCTTCTAACTGGATACACTCAAATGGTGGATGTACGGATTCTATCTGTTTTCCACTAGTAGTCTTCCAATCTTTAAAAGTTTTTTTTATCATGGTTATCTTCTTATTATCAGATTCTGGTTCAATTTTTTCTTTCTGCCGAGAACCTGGTTTGAAGAATTCTTCAAAATGTCTGATTTGACTATTTTCATACAAATCAAAAAAGAATATGTTCTTCTTTTGCTCAATCAGTTCTTTATGCCAAACTTCTCTAATCTTTAGCCTAAAAGGTCGATCCACATTTTTGAAATATCTTTCCTTTTTGGCTTTATTTTTTGGAAGACCTATTTCCTTTAGAAGAAGCTCTTTATCTATTTGGAACTCTTCTTCTTCTAGAATTATGACACAATCTGTTTGACATTCAGGGTCACCAACTTCAATAACATTGATGTCAAAATCAGAGATTGAGGGTTCATACGAGCTATCTTCATATGTAGCATAGACACTATTTTGTGGCCGCATCTGGGGTCTATTGTCAATACTAACAGAGGGTCTGGCTTGGATAAATACTTTTCTTTTTGAAGAGAACATTACCTCAACATCCCCATCAGGAGTCTCGGTGACAGATTGGACTTCAGTTTTTCAAGATTTTGTGGCTCAATTGCTTGGGTCAAAGTCCATTTTTTGGGAAGTTTTATTTCGTCCCATTTTAAGGCTTTTGGAGTGATAACATTGTTTTTATGATTAGCTTGGAGTAGAGTACTCAACCCTTTGGGTGTATTTTGCTTTGCACATGAGACTAAGGAGGTCATGGCTTTATAGTATATCCTGTAGGTTACAGAGATATTTTCGCTTCCTGGTTCAAGATCAAAGCCTGATGTTTGTAAATTCAGGGTAAGAACTTTGTGGATATTTGGATCTGATAAGGATACTGAGAAATCTGGGAAAGTGTTAAAAAACACTGGACCATTGCTGAGGCTGGCTTCAACCATCCCAAGTAAAGAATCTTGAAATCTTTTGTTTCTACAGTCCCTTAGGCAAGGCAAGATGGATACATTTAAACATTTTCTAGTTAGGGATCTGATGGCTATTTGGACTAACCCGAAGTGTAGATAATGATATTGGGGTTTATTTTTTATATCATTTATTTCCTTTTCAGAAAGAAGATGCAGGGTTTCATGCATAGAACTAACACGAAATGTTTTTTCGATGGTTTTAATAAAATAGTCAGAACGAAGACAGAAAGTTCATACATGATAAATTTCTCTAATATTTATTTTAGAAATTTTCCAGTTAGCAATACTTTTTTCAATATCTTCAAAGCAAACAGATGATGCATTCTTCACGGACATAGTCTTAACCGACTTATCACTGCTACACGAGGCTATAGACCGGTCAGAAGCAGTAAGCGTCCTTACTAACCAAGACATCTTATACGAAGACAAAGGAGTTTAGATGGGTAGTTTCCAGTCCAACGGCAGGGTAATTAAACCTCACAATTATAATCAACATATAGGGTAGATGGTTTCCAGTCCAACGGCAAGGTAATTAAACCTCACAATTAAGACCAACTTGTTTCTTTTGCTAGGCTTGGATAATCCAACGCTTCCTAATCCAACGCTCAAACGCCTATTCCAACGCTCTAACGCCAACAACGCCTATCTTCGGCTAAAAGGCTCACGGGTCCGGGCAAACGGGTCCGTCCAAGCTTTTGCAAAAGAAACAGGGTCTCCGCGACTACGGCTTACCAACACTCTACGGGATTTCCGCGACTACGGCTTACTACCACACCCTCTTCCCCCCCCCCCCGGTTCGGAGAAGATGGCTTGGGGAGTTCGGGCACACACTGGCTCCGATACCAGATCGACACCCAGGTGGTCAGGTCTAGGTAGGATAAGGAGGGTATGTCCGGGAAGGTATCTGCCGTTGGACTGGAAACCATCTACCCTACAGGTTGATCGTAATTGTGAGGTTTAATTACCCTGCAGTTGGACTGGAAACTACCCATCTAAACTCCTTTGTCTTCGTATAAGATGTCTTGGTTAGTAAGGACGCTTACTGCTTCTGACCGGTCTATAGCCTCGTGTAGCAGTGATAAGTTGATTAAGACTATGTCCGTGAAGAATGCATCATCTATTTGCTTTGAAGATATTGAAAAAAGTATTGCTAACTGGAAAATTCCTAAAATAAATATTAGAGAAATTTATAATGTAGGAACTTTCTCTCTTCGTTCTGACTATTTCATTAAACCCATCGAAAAAACATTTCGTGTTAGTTCTATGCATGAAACCCTGCATCTTCTTTCTGAAAAGGAAATAAATGATATAAGAACTAAACCCCAGTATCATTATCTACACTTCGGGTTAGTCCAAATAGCCATCAGATCCCTAACTAGAAAAGGTTTAAATGTAGCCATCTTGGATTGCCTAAGGGACTGTAGAAACAAAAGATTTTAAGATTCTTTGCTTGGGATGGTTGAAGCCAGCCTCATCAATGGTCCAGTGTTTTTTAACACTTTTCCAGATTTCTCAGTATCCTTATCAGATCTAAATATCCACAAAGTTCTTACCCTGAATTTACAAACATTAGGCTTTGATCTTGAACCAGGAAGCGAAAATATCTCTGTAACCTACAGGATATACTATAAAGCCATGACCTCCTTAGCTCCATGTGCAAAGCAAAATACACCCAAAGGCTTGAGTACTCTACTCCAAGCTAATCCTAAAAACAATGTTATCACTCCAAAAGCCTTAAAATGGGACGAAATAAAACTTCCCGACCATTACTCCACCTTCCCGGACATACCCTCCTTATCCTACCTAGACCTGACCACCTGGGTGTCGATCTGGTATCGGGGCCAGTGTGTGCCCGAGCTCCCTAAGCCATCTTCTCCGAACGGGGGGGAGAGGGTGTGGTAGTAAGCCGTAGTCGCGGAGATCCCGTAGAGGGTTGGTAAGCCGTAGTCGCGGAGACCCTGTTTCTTTTGCAAAAGCTTGGACGGACCCGTTTGCCCGGACCCGTGAGCCTCTACCCGTGAGCTTTTTAGCCGAAGATAGGCGTTGTTGGCGTTGGAGCGTTGGAATAGGTGTTTAAGCGTTGGATTAGGAAGCGTTGGATTATCCAAGTCTAGCAAAAGAAACAAGTTGGTCTTAATTGTGAGGTTTAATTACCCTGCCGTTGGACTGGAAACCATCTACCCTACAGGTTGATCATAATTGTGAGGTTTAATTACCCTGCCGTTGGACTGGAAACTACCCATCTAAACTCCTTTGTCTTCGTATAAGATGTCTTGGTTAGTAAGGACGCTTACTGCTTCTGATCGGTCTATAGCCTCATGTAGCAGTGATAAGTCGGTTAAGACTATGTCCGAAAAGAATGCATTGTATAATTATAATACGTGTAGTATTAGTTATATGTATGAACCCTGTTTTCTAAACTAAAAAAGAAATAAAAATTACACAAGAAAACGATTCCCAAGTAGTATCAATCTCTAATGTTATTGAAATAGACAATCTCAAAAACCAAACAAATTCTGTCACAATATATATATATATATATATATATATATATATATATATATATATATATATATATATATATATATGGTGTATTTTATATACTCCCGGGAGTAGTTACTCTCACCTTCAATAAACCACATTGTGTATGTGTACATACCATTTTATCAGTTTGAATATGTTTAGATACTCAATTTAAGATACTTCAAATCTTTGTATGGAAAAAAATTTCAACAGAACCTATACTTTTAAATATATTACTAAAATACCACTGCAGTAGTATATTAAAAATTATAATCATATACTATACGGATAACAACAAAGTATAACCATATAATATTCTAGATGGTTTAGTATGATCATATATTTCGTCTATATATATTTTTTCAGACCATAGACGATCCAGATCTAGAGATATAAACATGCGAGTAACTACTCCCTCGGAGTAGAAAATAATTTCCATATATATATATATATATCAGAAATGTTGAGCTACACACGGGGTATTCTACCACCCATGGTTGGTAGCTACCACCCTACATAATTGACCAAGCACAGGATGAACATGTCTAAACTTTCTCTATTTGTTCAACCACTGCAGCGGTCACCACCCGTCCTCCATGTCGTTCACTCTGTTCGGTTGGCTCGTATGGTACGACTGGCTGACTAATTATTCTAAGAGAAAAACACTGCTAAATGGTTGGCTGTTGGCTGGACCAGCCAGCCGAACCGAGCCGTTATCTGTTTGTCACCACGGATCAACTGTACCAGCACTATCTGGCTCAGCAACATTACGCCCTCAAAAACGGTTATGCATTCCAGTTTGATTGTAAGTTAAAAGTGAATTAAATGGGGCAAATTTCACGGCCGCATACCTCCTGTAAATCACTATTTGTAACAGACCAGACACATGAAAACTACGACGCCAAACACACATACCGTCACTCAACATGATGTCATCTGGTCAAACCCATAAAGCGATGCTTGAAGCGAAAAAAAATCTGACTGCCACACTGCAGCATGTGCAACCGGCGCACTGGTGTCCGTTCTGTAAAGCAAGTTGCTGATGCATCTCCCTTAAAAAAAAAAAAGTTGCAGATGCATCGCTTACCCATACCCCTGCCAAAACTAGACAAGCAAGCACTGGTAGTTTTGCTAGCACATATATTTTATAAATGTATTTTGTTGAGGGCACATACGTATACGAGCATTTTACTGGCATTTATAGAACTATTTCACTGGCATTTTTAGCAACCACTGCTGGAAGAGGCTAGTGAAAATTAACTTTTCCACGGAAGGTGACTTAAGAACCGTCAGTATAAATGGTTGTCTAGAAAATATAAATCGAGTTTTAAAAATAACGGAAAATATTTAATCGTACGAGAGGCTCAACCTCATCCATCACTCCACCTATTATTCAATTTGTATATATTAGAGTTTGGTTCCCCACGTCCACGTATTATCCAAAATTGAGCATAAATTTATTGTTTAAGACCCTAAAAGAACTCAAATGAAAAAGTTATCAACTTCAAAGTTTCGCAACTTTTTAAGATCTGCAACTTTTATTTTGATAGTTTCTCCATCCCAGGTCGTTTGTAAATTTTGAATTTCAAATTTGACAAATTCAATTTGAAATGAAAAATTTGTCAACTACAAAAGATTCGTAACTTTTTGAGATTTACAACTTTTATTTTGATGTTTTTATTGTACAAGGTTATTTCAAAAACTCAAAAAATTAATTTTAAATTATTTATACTACTGATTTCTTAAGAAAACCACCGGTACAAATCAATTCATACTGACAGTTATCTTAAAAAATCATCACTACAAATGCATGATTTTTAGAGGCTGCTGTTAAGAAAACTGTCTGTAAAGATCTTACACTGACGGTTCGGAACCATGTAATTTTTACTCTAGGCGTCTCCAATATTTTTCCGAGGGTTGAGCGTTAATTCCCTTTGTGCCATATCGCCAAAGCTCCTTCTAAATGAATGTAGCATGTAATCAGCTCCTTACTATCGACTCAAAAAATAATTTCATTTTCTAATTAAATATATATAACTTTTGATCAAATTTATATGAAATACTATCCATAATAACATAAAATATGTATATGATGCATGACAAATATTTTATAAGAATCCAATATTATAAATGACAATACCTTTTATAGCATATATAAAGGATAATAATAATTTAACTTGGTAATAGAAATATGTTCTCTTCCAGAGTACTTCTCGTTTTGCCTAGGTGTTGCATACTCCCTAGCAGTGATCAGTGGCTAGCTATTAAGAGAGACAAGGCGGCAATGCTAGGCCGGCGCTGAGCCCGTCCACGTCGTTGTCATTTCGGAACTGTCTGATCTGGCATGTGGACGGCTCCGATCGGCAAAGTCTCGGTCATTTTAAAAAAAGCCCTCAGACTTTGACAAAATGAACCCGCAGTTCGGCTTCCTCTCACAGAATATTTTTTGAAAAAACCCTTGGACTTCAAAAAAACAACCCGCAGTTTAGGCTTCTCAATGGGCCGGCCTGCCTCAATGGGCCAAAAACGGCCCGTGATCTTCTTCTCTTTTTACGTTTTAATCTTTTCTTTTAAAGCTAAAGACCTCTCAAAATTCATATAAAATCACGGAAAAATCAAAAAAATACCAAACCAGTTTTGTTGGGCTTATTATGACTAGATCTATGCATTAAACTTAAAATATCCTACTTTTAGTGTATTTAATTAGGTATAATATAGATCTATACTTTTACGTGATTGATTGGTTTGTGTTTTGTACCACATATAAACTAAAAATAGCTCCTCTACCTTAACTCTAATATCATATACCTTTTCTCATAAACTTTAGTGGCCAATTAATTTAACGCCAAAACGAAATATAGATACTCGAATATAAATTATAGGGTACATGCTTATGCATATAAAAAAAAATACTTGAACATAGAGTATATGATATTCCGTACATTCGCATACACGAGCACATCATATCCCATACATAAATACTTCAAATAAATATACACAACTAGATAAATATACTTGCACTATGCGTGATGCATATAGCCTGCAGAAAGTCACCGAAATATACAGTAGCCAAATACCCAAATTATGTATCATTGCTTCATAAAAAAATAATACGTAGTCGCAACATAAATATATGGCCAAACTGGCTAAAAATGGTAGGCACTCCACGCAGCCGCGCGTCAACATATTAGTACATATTTGAGAACAATCCTACGAGATACAAACACAAAATCATACATTATTGATTATATCATGTATACATGCTCTAAGTGGAGATTCACTAATTACGTATATCAAAGTACTGCAATTCAAACACATGTTGGTTTCCATGTATTAGTATTCAAATCTTAACTCGACTTTTACTATCACCACTTTTGACTGCGCGGGCGCGCGAATGCGCGCGCCCAGCCACTAGTATATTGACATGGCCATGCATATCCCGTAGCCCAAAGGGTTCACATTTCGCAGTCAGAGAGCTCCGGGTCTCAGGTCATCAACGAATATAAGGCCGAAACACAGCTTGCAATAGTAGAGAAGTGGCATCATCAGGAAAAATAGCCTGTTTGTAGAATATGAAACAGTACTAATAACTTGCAGTAGTTGTGCGATTATAAATACAGTTTATACTGGTTACATTCAAAAGACCAAACACCATTCCATAGTTCCTTCTTCTGTGCTAGTACTAAGACAGGTGGTTAAAATAGAAAGTTGTAAATAAGACCGGTGAAGAGTACTAGTACTAATAATACAATAACTCCATATTTTTATGAAGCCTCAACCAGACAACATTCCATCTAGCCGACATTCCTATCTAGCTCCATAAAGAAAGAAAGAACACAAATTAAACTAAATAAACTAACTACTCGGTCCTACAGACCTACAGTATGCATGGACTGTCCAGAATGCATGCCATCTCGCTCACCGGCCGGCCTAGACCTTCTGCGCATGCATTGCCGCCGCCTCCTCCCTCACCGCCTCCTCGGGGAGCTCGATAACTACCCAGTGGAAGCAGTAGCCTACAATCAGGAGCAGGAGCCACACAATAACGGCCAGGGGCAGCGGAAAGCCACCGTCGAAGCTGTCATAGCAGAAGAGCGCCGACAGGAACGACGCGAGCCCGACGGCGGCGTAGCCCAGGCCGCGACGAAGGGCGGCGTGCTGGTGCTGCCGGCGCCGCCAGTACAGGGCCATGTACAGCAGGAGCAAGCAGGCGTAGCAGAGCGCCAGCAGCCAGGGATCAGACCTGTAGTGGACAACAATGGCGATGACGAACACCGAGTTCACGAACAGCGTCAGCGCCGCCACCAGCAGTCTAGGTCCAGACATATATGAAGGTGACTCTGCTGTCGATCGGGATGGTGGAAGGGCGAGCTAGGGCGGGACTGCAACTGGAGTGCGGGCGGGGCGATCGAGCTGGGGCGGGAACGCGGAGAGGCCACGACTCCAATATATACTCCATGATGCATTATATTTGTGGACAAAGCAGTAAATATAGTGGACCTATTAAAGCAATGCAAAAAAAATCCCTCTCATGGTGACTAACTCGGTTATTTTATGAACCTACAACCAAAAAGAAAAAAGAGTTTAGGAGATCATCAGGGAAAACCATTGAGTAACCAAAAACAGGAAAATATACTGCTAAAGAGTTCTTCTTATGAATATTATTTTTCTGTCTCCAACTATTTATGACTACTTGATGGTGCTAGAAAACTAACCAGGCATGAAAGTGCGGCGTTTTACATAGGACTAGGGACAAAGTTAAGCTCAAAATAAATGTTACATGAAGAAAATGCACTTTGACAGTTCATAACTGAAACTGAGGCCAAAATGTAAAATTTGATTGAGGACTGAAATGGTTATTTTGATAGTTTTGGGATAAAATCTGGTCTACAAGTAAAGTTTTGACGACTGAACTATCTATTTAAAATGTTGACAGATAAGGTTGGGTCTTGAGAAATAGTTTAATGACCAAAATGACTATTTCACGTTTTTAGTTTTTATATATATGGGCATGTGTAGTTGAAGAACGCAGGCAGCAAGAAACGAGAGTTACTACTTTCTGCATCAACAGCGGCATGATTTGATGTGCGCCCTTACGAGAAAAAGTATCTCTTAGTTCTGCATTGAATGGTGAGCTTTCCTAGTGTTGACTGTGGGCCATTTCTGGCAGATAACGAGCGATGATTGCGGGGATTGCCAAATCTCTCGGGAGTTTTTTTTTTTTTTTTTTATCTCACACCTCGGCCTATGGTCTTATTATATTAAACAATGGTAACTCAGATGAATCGCGCGCGAGTTACAACGAGGCTAGCTTACACCGCTAGGAAGAGAGCCCGTCCATACATGTTCCGATCCTGGCCCGGCTTCCATTATTCTCTAGCTATTTAAGCAGCCTCATGCGCAGACGAGTTAAAGGAACGGGGTACATGCTTAGAAGCATATAAGGAGAAGTTGATGTATAGCTGTGAAGATCACTCTGTTGGGGCCTATTGGAAATAGCGAATTGGTTAGCAAACTCCAACGCCTTTTGACATGTTGTTGCTTCCGCCATGAGAGCATCATATGTGTTGTCCATGTTGACAGCTCCCGCCAATACGACACTCCCCAAATAATCATGGATTACGAAACCCCATGTGCCAATTGGTGTTGATGGAGTGAACGCCCCATCCATGTTTATCTTCGCCCTTTGATGCCCATGTAAGCACCTGCACACCTAATAGGTCTCTGGTTCGGCAATATCCGTGGTTGTTTCTTCTGGTGATTCTCAGACATGATAGCAACAATTTGCAAGGTTGTTATGTGCCACTCTCTAGAGGAATTGACTTATTTTGTATGTACATTGCAACTTCCAAATTTGCTGCCATATATTAGTACTGGTGTTACTTGCAAAATTAGAACTCTTGCCCTATTGCTTCTTCTTGTTACGCTGGGCCTCATCATCAAGCGCATGGTATACTGATTTCACACAGAACCACCCTTTCTGTAATACCTCTGGTATTACATTTAATTAAATTACCATGTCATCATGTTTATTATTAATCATCTGCATATAATTGTGCTTAGGGCTCCTAGAGTGATTTGATTTCATTTAGTGTTGATTGTGTAATTAAGTCCTCAATCAAAAGTCAAAAATAAAAATTAAAGAAGAAATCAAAATAAGCCCTAGGGTTGACCTTAACCCCTAATTCAAAATCTATTGAGAATCTTATAAAAGTGTCTTAATGAAAGTTGTAGAGTTTTTAAAATGGAACAACTTTTATTTTTGGAGATTTTGAAGTTTTTTATAGAAATTCAAAATAAACTCAAATTACTATGTTGAAATTCAAATTTGAAACTTCAAATTCAAATATATTAAGAATCTAATCAAATTTCCTTAATAGGAGTTTTTGATCTCACTGAGTAAGACAACTTTTATTTTGACCATTTTTTCAAGTTGTAGAGAAAATTTAAAAGTAATTTCAAAATTTCAAATTGAAATTCAAAACCACTTTTACCCCCTTTTTGATATTTTTCAAATTGAGCCGAATTTGAATTTGGTGTCAAAATAAAAAGTGATCTACTGGAAATGTCCTACAAATTTTCTATTCACAACTTCCTCGGATTCGATTGGGATCAGATCGAATTTGCATCCAATAGCTTTTGACCTATAACTCTACTACTGTAGCTAGGGGGGTCCCCTGTTCCTCTTCTTTCCCGTACCGCGCGTGCCCGTGCCGGGCGCTGGCCACCGTCCGGCCAACCGGGCACGTACGCCGCCGTGTCGAGCTCCGCAAGGGGGCCCCGGACCGGGTCCAACCTTATCTACTCCTCCCCGCGTCCCTTAAAAGCGGTGAGCGTCGTCCCTTTCCATTTTCCTCCGTTCGGTTACCGACGAGCTCGTCTCGGTCGCCGGCACAATTCGCCGCCACCTCTCCACCATCGTCCAATTGCCGGTGCCGACAGCCCCGCCACTCCCTTGCGCACCACCTAGACCACTTGGGTTGGCTTGTTGCCGTCAGGAACAACCCCACGTCCTGTTCTTCTTTCTCGAAACCGGCCGGTCCTCTGCTGTAGGACCTCATCGTCATCGCCGAGCTCCTTGGGTGAGCTCTGGTCTCTTCTTGGTCCGTTTTGGCTTTCGTATGATGACTGGTTGCTCATGCGCGCGGCGTTTCCTCGGTTGGTGCCCTAGGATCTCTGGAACGGGCGTTCGCCGGCGAGTCCGAGCCGCCGCACCCGCACCGTCACCACGCTCGTCATTTTGCTCTGCCTCAGTCTCATCTAGCTGTCCTACTAGCTTTGTGGTGAGCTACTGGATCTTCCCGACCTCTTTTACTTGAGCACTACCGGGTCCTAATGGCCGGAACGCGCTCGCCGTGCCGCCGGATTCCGCCGTGGACGAGCTCGAGCTCGTCGGAGGCATTTGTGGCGAGGGGTATGTGAGCTAGATGGTTCACTAGGTGCATGGCTTCACTGTGACACGGTCGGGTTCGCTGTTGCGGTCACCGGCGGTGAGGTCCGCGGCGGACCGACGCGGACATGCGCACGCAGGAGGCGTGCGTGGGGTTGGGGAAGAAGCTGATAGGCGGGGTCCGCCTGTCAGCGTCTTCGCTGGCTCGGGCGGGCAAGCTGGGCCGGTCCGGCCGTTACTGGGCCGCTCGGGCTAGATTTTTTTTCTTTTTCCAGCGATTAAGTGGTGCTTTTCTATTTTAAATTGTGTGAATAGTACTCTGTTTTGTTAATTTTGTGGAAATTAATTCGGTGACGCAAAAATCATAAAAATAATTGTAGATTCTCTCTGTGATGTATATTATTTAACAAAAATATAAGTTGTGTGATTTGAACAATTTTTAATGAACTATAAATCTGTAAATTTAATGATAAATGTAACTTTGGGCAATTTTAATTAATTCTCTGTAAGTCCAAAATCATGAAAATTTATTTGGTACTATTTTAGGCCAAGAGTTATCTGTTGGTGAAGTTTGGCATCAAATGAAAATAGTTTAATTATTTACTAATTGTATGTTGGATTAATTGATTAATAAAAGAGTTAGGGAATTGAAATAATTATTGAATGGTGTGATTTTTGGATTGATTGAGATTCTAGGTCAATCACCTTTGTGACCTAGGGCATGATGAATTAGAATATTCATGGTTAGCCTGTGGTAGGTTTAAGATGAGGTTTGTACTATTTATTATTGGATCGCATCTGTCATTTCATGCGCATCGCATTTATGCATTTATTTTGCATACATGCAGTGACCGAGAACTCTGAGGTGAAAGCTGAGGGTCCATCTGAGGAGACTGCTCAGAAGATTGTGCAGGGCTTTTATATTTGTGGCACCGACCCAGACCCGACTCTCTACACCATCTAAGGTAAGCCCCGGCGCATTTGCCCATCCTTGTTGTTTTAAAATTTTTTATCACTTGAGTTAATTTATTGCATTAGGTTAATAGGAGTTGATTGATAACCAATTGATGCATTACCATCCTTGACCACTTATCAATGCCTAAGAGCCTGATTTACTAGAAGTATTGAAAAATGCTTAGTCATGCTAAATGGTTAGATTTGTAAAAATACTATTTTCAACTGTGATGATACAAAATAAATGAATCACTTTGTGCGAATGGTTACGTCCTTGTTGGTTGATAGTGTTCCTAGCTAGTTCATTGTCATCAACGGGGATGGGTTTTTCCCGTTTGGTTGGCCAACTGTTTGGGTTAGAGTCCCAACTTTCGTCGCCATCGGGAAGGGGATGTGAAAACCAGGTAGTTACCAGTGTACTTGGGTTAGAGTCCCAATGCATGGTTTCTAACGAAAAAATATTAGGGACCGTTCGTTGTCAGGCCTGCTGTGATCAAGACTTTACATGAACTAGCCACATACTACGGAAAGCCTCTGACTCCGGTGGCTCTACTGCTGGAACCGACAACCACGCACTGGGAGTGGAGAGATGACGAGAGTAGCGTGTACCCTCGTGGCCGGCGTGCCTGGAGATTAGAGGGGTACTGTGCTCTCGGGTGGCGCAAGACCGGTTCCGGGGTATGAAAAGCCGTGGTAGGCGGGGTTGGAGTATGCAAGCTTAAGTGCTACATACGCAGTGTGGATAGGGATCCCCAGCTGGGTATTAATCGATTCGAATCGTCGTTGCTTCTCGGTTATGGAAACTTGATCCTCACACCTACAGTGAATAGTGGTTCGGAACTAGGATGTTTTTGGAATGAATAAATTTATTGGAAAGAATGATGATGGATATTTGGAAGGACTTGGAAATATAGTTAATGATTAACAATATTATGAAAATAAAATATTGAAATAGGACTAGTAATGATTTTCTGCAAAACTCTTGAACTCTTGTTCAAGCCTTACCTTGACTCCCCTCAGCCTGCATTCCTGAGTCTAATTTTACACCTTTAGTCGGGTAAGTCTTGCGGAGTACCTCATGTACTCAGGGTTTGTTAACCCCGTTGCAGGTAGTCAGGAGCCGGAAGTCTGCCTGGCCCCTTGCTGTGTAACAATCATCCAGGAGAGTGAGGAAGAGTAAAGTGAACCCGTGGGCAGGGTTCGTGTATTATCTATCTTTCATGTTATGTTGTTGTTCTACTGCTACTGCTACCACTTTTATTGATGGTCTGTAATAACTGCACTTAATTTCTATTTGAACAATCGGTTTGTAATCTAAGTACTATTAATCTTCCGCACTTTTACTCTGATGTATTTTATTATGAAATGTTGTAATCCTGTAATGGCTTCGCAATGGGATCCTGTTGGAGATAACGGGTGCTTATGTAGCCCGGCAGAGCTGCCTAGATCATCTGAAACACGGGCCTGGCTGTCAGATGTTATTAGTGGCGATGACAGGTGCCTGTGGGCCACGTGATTTAGACGGTTCTTTTACACTTTCTGATCAAAATGCCATGCTATTGTGTCCTCCAAATCAATGTTAATTGGTATGGCCAAAATGTTTTCAACATCCTCATTCTAGAAAACTTCGTTGACCAGCTTGGCATCCCACTGTCCAGTATATGGATCAATGAGTTCAAAAACTCGTGGTAGTAGCACACTACCCCTTGGGGTCTAAGGTTGACGTGTGACTCCTAATGGAATCTAGGGGTCCTCGCAAATTCTTATTTGGTTTCCATTCCCTACTCTCTGGATCAAGCCATTCTTAAGTGCTTGCGATCCTCGTATATTAATACTTCTCCAAGTTTGAATAATCCCTGTTTTTCCTTTACCAACATGAGATCACCATCAGCCCAATATTTTGCACATAGCAGCCTGGTACATAAGGAATCCAGCTGATCCTTCAACATTCGCCATGCCTGTCTCGCCAACATTGCCAGATTAAATAGATGAAAGTCCCTATACCCGAGGCCTTCTTTCTTGCCATAGTCATCAGCCATGCCACCCAGTGGAGCTTGTTCTCCTTCTCATGTTGTGCCCACCAAAATCGACACATCATTGAGCTCATCTCATCACAGAGAGTCTTGGTGATATCGTAGCAAGACATAGCGTAACTGGGAATTGCCTGTGCCACAGCCTTCAAAAGCACATCGTCCTTCCTTGCTCGGGATAGGAGATGTTCCTTCCACCCTTGAATGCGCCTCCACACTCGATCTTTTAGATATGCAGATATCTTTAATTTTGCTTTGCCCATATATACTTGCAGGCCTTAGTATTTATTTGATCTTGCCTCTTGTGATATGCACATACATTCTAGAATTGTCTGCCTTGCCTTATTATGTGTGTTTTTGCTAAACAACACTGCCGACCTTTCGTTATTAATAACCTGCCCCAAGCACTCCCCATGCACTTATATGTTGTAGCTAGCTTACATTCTCATCATTTACTTTCACAAGAAGGAATCATCTACAAACAGTAAGTGAGTTAGGCCCTGTTTAGATCCACTGCAAATTGCAATTACAACTAGTCACATCAACGTTGCGGCACCTGCATGGAGCATTAAATTTAGATGAAATGTTTGCATGTTTGTACTTTTTGCATGCACATTACGAGACAAATCTTTTAAGCCTAATTAGACATATTTTCTATAAATCTAGTCAAAGTTAAAAAAGTTTGACCCGCATGATTCCCATAGCATCCTCTATTATGGGACGGAGGGAGTATCAAAATTCAAGCGCCGCAGAGGTATCACTGAAGCTATGGTTAAAGTCGACGAGAGCAAACATTGACCGCGCGCTGTTAACTCACCTGCATCCAAATTCAACACGTGCAGTAAATTAAGGCAGTCCCAATAGTATATTTACGATGATTTATCTGTATATCAGTTTTTTTTCTGATGTGTCAAAGAAATTAATGAGAAGAGAGAGCGTAAAATGGAGAAATAATTTCTTCTTAGACCAGTCTCAATGCAGTTTCATGGAGTGTTTCATGCACATTAAATAGGGTGCCATGTCAGTAGAAATGAACTTTTTGCATGAAACTGGCAGAAGAGAGAAGGAGTAAGTGTCGTGGCCACGACACGAGTCAGCACTGTTTCCAACTCGTTGGAAACCGCACGAAACTAGCACTGAGAACCTTCCATCGTTTCATGGCGGAGCTCGCGAGGAGAAAAGCGGCGCGGCCATGGGAGAACGCCCGCCGCTAGCAAGGCGGGCTCCGTGCGCGAACGCGGACACCGGCGAGCGAGTGAGCGGGCTCGCCGTCGGGCACGGACGTGGGCGAGACGGGGCCGCCGCCGCCGGCCGTGGACGCGGCCTGGCCGGAGTTTCGCTAGGCGGGCGCCTCCGCCGCGGGCGCAGACGAGGGCGAGCCCGCCGGCGCCGTCGGCCGTGGACGTGGCCTGGCCGCCGCGGGTGCAGACGAGGGCGAGCCCGCCGCCGCCGGCCATGGACGCGGCAAGGCCGGAGCTCCACTAGGCGGGTGCCTCCGCCGCGGGCACAGACGAGGGCGAGCCCGCCGCCGCCGCCCGTGGACGCGGCAAGGCCGGAGCTTCGCTGGGCGGGTGCAAACGAGGGCGAGCCCACCGCCACCGGCCATGGACGCAGTGGCCCTCCGATGCAGATGTGGACGAGGGTGCCTCCGATGCGGATGGACGAGGACACCTCCGATGCGATGCGATGGACAAGGACGCCTCTGATGCGATGCGGATAGACAAGGGCCAGCAACGTGGGGACCACCAGTTACTAATTAAATGATAAAATCGTCCTGTGAAACTGTGAAATCAAATTATGCATTGAGGAACCTCGTTTCATGACGAATGTCATCGTCTTGGAAACTGAGAGATGAAACTCCACATTTGGATTGGCCTTGGATACCGGGGTGACGCTAGCACTGATGCACAGATAAACGAGGGAGCCTCGGCTTCTACGCGGATCCTTTGCGCCGCCACCAACGGGCGGTCGCTCGCGCGCTTTCCTTCCTGCCGTCAGTCGATCTCACTTGGCGGCGTTGTTAGTAGGAGTAGCACTGCAAGCGCAGTGGCGGGATGTCACACCCAATTTTAAGGATAAAATGGGATGCATAATCTTATGTGCGCCCAGAGATCAGTCACACACATAAACCAACAAATTACATAAATTGTATCATAACCAATGTTTAATACATAGCGAATAATATCAAAGTCATTACACAGCGGAAAATAAAGATAACTCTCGCGGTAGCTCCATAGCACAGGGACGTCGACTGGTGAAGCACAAGTCTAGTAGTCCTCTGGGTAGTCCTCATCACTATCACCATCTGTTACCCATCCGGGATTTTTAACCAAGTAATGAAAAATAAACAAGCGTAAGTACATGTCGTACTCAACAAGACTAGCATGGGTTCATGAGGCTCAAAAGGATTGACACGGTTTAACAGCAGGTTGCTTTTAATTAATCATCTTTTACGCAGTTGGATAGCAACAAGTTAATAAGCCCATTCTCATGATCATAGTAAACATAATTAATGAGTAGCAATAAATAGACTAGCAACAAGTAAACATCACCCCGAAAAATAACTACTCCGTGAGTTTTTCGGGCCACTCGTGACCGTGAGCGCGGCTAGTATACCAGTTTTACACTCTGCAGAGGTTGTGCACTTTCACTATGAGCCGTGATTCCCATTTGCTTGGGTTAATTACTCCCATAACACTACCAAGGTGAGAGAGCAGGGTTTCACTATGAAGTCTTTCAAAATACTTCGTCTAACAAGTTAAGGCCGCTAGGAACCCGGCAAGCAGATGTAGAGCCCCCCTTCTTTGTGGCACAAGGTCACGCAGGTTATACACACTCGGACAGGAGCCGCACTATACCCGAGTCGTCAGGCCCCATCACGCTTTTCGGTAACCTCTAACAAGCTAGAAAAAGGACCTATACTTGACTAAAACCAGAGCCATGTAGCCCTCATAGTTGCACTGTAAGTCCCAGCTTTTGCTGACAGATCATTACCAAGGGGGAAGGATATGGAGCATCACAAAACTATGCTCCAATCCCCTAGTTCCATGTTGTTAAAAAGGCATCTTTTAATCCTTATTGCATATTCAATTAATCAGTTTACATGATCATGATAGCAATAACGCACTAGCATCAATTACCATATGCATAATCCCATAGGTTGCAAGGAACAGGATAACAAAACTAGGAAGTAACTATGGTTAACAAGGAAGACACATGCAAATGCAATTATTTATTTGGTGAATAGGACAACAAGGATGATCCATACTAATACTTGCCTTGATCAGCAAACTCCTGGTGATCCGGGTTGTCGAAGTACTGATCTTGATCACCCACGTAAAGCTCACCGTCTATACTCGATCACCAAATCAACATACACACATCCAGTGCAATCATACAAAGCAAACAAAGCTATTGATTAGAACAGTATACCAACAGAGATAAAACAAAATAAAAAGTTTATAAAACTAATCTATACGTTGCTACGATCATATCGATATAAAGTTTGCGCAAATCGGATTTAAAACGAGGAAGATATGAATTTTACAAGATTTATAATAGAATAATAATAGATTAAATATAATCTCGAATTTTAAAAGTCGAGAATATATGAAACAGTGGTACCATCAGATAGATTATGAAATTACGAATTTAACGCAATTTGAATCGTTCAAATCGGAGCTAAAACGTGAAAATTATAAATGAAACAATTTTGGTTTCAAATCTGAAAACACATTTTCATCTACACCGAATTGAAATGCGCCTTTTAAACTGGAAAACGTATTTTACCGAATACCGAGAGGAAATACGCTTTTGAAAGGGCAAAACGTAACCGGCTGGAGGCGCTAAGGAGTGCGGGTTTGAACATTAAAAACGTCGAGGTCTCTTTTGCAAAAAGGCGACCGAAGGGGTATCTTCTATTTTGGGCCGTCCGATTTAAAACCGACGGCCGAGAATAGATCGGGGGTATGGGCGGCGGCCGGCCGGAAAACAGAGAGGCCACGGCAGCACCATGGCCGGCGCATCGCCGGAGAAGGTGAACTCGGCCTTCGGTGCATGAAATAGGTCGGGAAGGGTACCGGTAGATCGGGAAGGGTACCGGGAGAAAGAGCAGAGCATCGCAAGCTCACCTAGGGTGATGGGAAGGTCAGAAATCGACTCGGAGATAGCTCGCAGCGTGACCCGGCGGACGGTGGCTCTCTGCAACGGCGGCGGAGGCGTGTCAGTGCACAAATCGAAGGGGGAAAGTGCTCGGGAAGTTCACAAGATCACAGCGAAGCTCCTCAAAGGCTTACCGGGAGGAAATTGGTGGCGAATCGAGCTAATTGCTCGCGGCGGCCGCTGCTCGGTTCTCGCGGGAGCTCGGCAGTGGCGGCGAGAAGAGGCGGCTAGGGTTGGGTGACGGCTACGAGGGGGTGTGGCGCTGCTTAAGTACTCCCGAGGCGTGACGACAATCTCGGAGATTGAATCAAACACGGCGAGCGGTGAAATCGGCTTCGGCCGTTTCTTCTCTGCTTCGGACTCTCGGCGTGGCGTAGAGGGAAGGGGAGGGACTGTCCTGTGGGTCCCACAGGTCGGTAGCACCGAGCGCTGGGGTCGGGCTGGCAGTCACGGCAGAGGGACGCTTCGCGCACGCGTGCTCGGCCGCGGCGGATGAACACGGCAGCAGCGTCTCTGTTCGCACGGCGAGGGAGGTGGAGAAGGAAGGGGCTGACCCGTGGGTCCCGCTCGTCAGCTGGAAAGGAGGAAGGGGCAGTGTGCAGGCCTGCCTGGCCGGCTGCTCTGCTTGCAGGTCAGCCTCGGCCCAAGAACAGGAAGAGAGGGGGGAGAGGATAGGCCGAGCAGGCCAAGCTGGCTGCTCTCGGGCCAGAACAGGGAGGGAGAGTGTTTGCAGTTTCCCTTTTTCCTTTCCAATTTCTAAATACAATTTCCAAATAGTTTTGAAATGGGAATTTGAATGGTTGGGAAATCAGATGAAATACAAGCAATACCAAACACAATGCTCCAGCATAAATGCAACAAACATGTATATGGCCTAACATTAGTTTTATTTCTCAATAAATATTAATTTCCCTATATTGGAATGATCAACTAATTGCATAATTAAATAAATTCCCACTATTTAAAAGAATGCAATTTTTCGGTGTTACAATTCTACCCCCCTTAAAAATAATCTCGTCCTCGAGATTCGGTTGGTGCTTACTCAAACAACTCCGGGTACTTTTCTCTGAGATCTTCCTCTCTTTCCCAAGTAGCTTCTTCCTCAGAGTACCGATGCCACTGCACCTTACACATTTTTATAACTCGACTTCTTGTAACTCTTTCTGCGGTTTCCAAGATTTTCACTGGATGTTCCTCATAAGTGAGACCCTCCTTGAAAACTATTTCCTCGACCGGAACCTGCTCTTTCGGTACTCTCAAACACTTTCTCAACTGAGATATGTGGAACACATCATGCACACCGGACAAACTTTCCGGAAGTTCTAGCTGATATGCCACTTCTCCCCCCGTCTCTCTAGGATCTTGAAAGGACCAATATACCTTGGTGCCAATTTTCCTTTGCTGTTGAACCTTTTCACACTTCTCATCGGGGACACTTTAAGATATACATAGTCTCCTACATTAAAAGCTAGTTCTCTTCTCCGTGTATCCGCATAGCTCTTCTGTCTGGATTGTGCTATTCTCAAGTTCTCTCTTATTGTTTGGACTTGATCCTCTGCGTCTCTCAACACATCCGGTCCAAACACTTGACTTTCTCTAGTTTGATTCCAAAACAAGGGTGTCCTGCACTTGCGTCCATACAATGCTTCGAAGGGTGCCATCTTGAGACTTTTCTGGTAACTATTATTATAAGAGAACTCCGCATACGGCAGACTCTTATCCCAACTCGTTCCATACTGTAAAGCACAACCTCTCAACATATCTTCCAAAATCTGATTAATCCGTTCAGTTTGACCGTCAGTTTGAGGGTGATATGCAGAACTGAAATTCAACCGTGTTCCCAATGATCTATGCACTTGTTGCCAAAACTGTGAGGTGTACTGCGTACCCCTATCGGACACTATCTTCTTTGGAACTCTATGTAGACATACAATCCTTTCCATATATAACTCTGCAAGTCTTGCTCCGGTATAGGTGGTCTTGACGGGGATGAAATCAAAGTCATATTTTGAAGACCATGTCGTTATCCTAAATGACATAAAATTTTTGTACGAAAGGAATAAGAAGCTAGTACTTCGGCCCTGTTTAGATTCACCACAAAATACAAAAAGTCACATCAATTTTTAAACACTTGCAAGGACCATAAA
Organism: Eremochloa ophiuroides; assembly: GCA_038502445.1. Taxonomy (NCBI): domain Eukaryota; kingdom Viridiplantae; phylum Streptophyta; class Magnoliopsida; order Poales; family Poaceae; genus Eremochloa; species Eremochloa ophiuroides. The sequence continues at coordinate 1,924,414 of JAHLJS010000009.1, read as the reverse complement.
ATGTTGATGAATAACGAAACTAATTTGACAGTTTCGCAAAATGTTATCTTACGAATCTTTTGAGTCTATTTAAGTCATAATTGAACACTTAATACAAAAGTTAGCAAGTTGCTACAATAAACCATTTTGCAAAATAGACGTAACTAAACATGCCCTTCAAACGAAATTAATTTAAACAAACGAGTGCTCACTAGTACTCCTTGTACTCTACTCGTACTAGCAGCAGTAGAGGACAAATGTAGTATATCCGAACTAGAATTTCGAAAGAAACGCTGAAATTCGCTGTATGATTTCCTCTATTTCAAGAAACTGCGTCACTGGTCAAACGGGGAGAGGCAGACAATGCGATGGCGACAGACAGGACACCCCGTGCCCGTGGGCCGTGGCGTCTGGGTGCGGCAGGCGATGGCGTGCATGGGTGCGTGTGTCCAATGACGTCCCACAGACAGCTTGGGCATGTGGAGACCGCAGACAGACAGGTGCTGACACCAACGCAGTCCGCTGTCGCGTGTTCCTGACGCTAACCGCACCGCACCGGTCGGTATGCCTCACGCTAAAGGGGCGGGGCCCGCGCTGCAGACGCAGTACAGTTGCGTTGAAGTGCTGCGCGGCAACCTCTATCCGCACCGCCATCGCCTCGTTCTCTCCGTCTCCCACTCCTCCTCGCTGGCGCCCAGCGGCGTGGCCCGAGCGTGGTGAGGCGGCCCCAGCGCGGCGGCTCCCCTCCTTCCTCTCCCTGGCGTGGCAGCGTCCTTCATCCCGGCGCGGCCTTCCCCTCCCCGGCGTAGCCTCCCTCCACCTGCGGCCATGGCTGGGGCGAGCTCGGCTCCGGCCATGGCGGGCCCTCTCCGGCGTGGGCCTTCCCCGGCCCAGCGCAGCAGCGGACAACCTCGGTGGGGAGAGCTCGGCTCCGGCCATGGCGGGGATGAGCTCGGCTCCGGCCATGGCGGGCCTTCCCTGGCGCGGCGCAGCGACAGAAGATCTCGGCGGGGAGAGCTCGGCTCCGGCCATGGCGGGGGCGAGCGCGGCCCCGGCCATGGCGGGCGGCCGGCGGCTGCCTCCCTCCTTCCTCCTTCTTCTCCCCGGCCATGGAGCTCGTTCGCCGGAGACGACTCCCTTCTCCCTTCTCCCTCCGGCCTCTGCGCGCCCTCCAGCGCGGCGGCGTGGGGCCCGCTACAGTAGATAGCGAGAGGAGAGAGAGACGCCGAATGTAGAGTTTCACTGTGCCGATCTCAACGATATAGGAGACTTGAATGCAGTTTCGCGGTGTGGCCGGCGCGCCTTAACATTTGCCGTAGCGTGCGGTTTTCAGTACCGCGGTGCAGTTAACCTGAGGCAGCCGCAGGCATTCAAGTCGTAGTCGTTCACCACGACATGACAGTGAGTCAGTGACAAAGAGGACTACTCCCTACGTCCCATATTAGATGACGCTATGCGAAACGTGCAGATCAAACTTTTTCAACTTAGACTAGATTTATAGAAAATATGTGTAATATTTTTATTTTCAAATAAATTTGTTAAAAAACTAGATTTAAAGATCTTTTTAATAATACTAGTTGTGTACGTTCGATATAAATTAGTCAAAGTTGAAAAAAATTTACTTCTCGAGAAATGAGAATGATATCTATTTTGAGACGGAGGAAGTACTGTATTCGACAGTGGAGATGTACTCCTACTGTAGTGAGGTTGGACACGGGAGATGTATGCCTACAAAATTCGCCACCTGCAGGCGAACGCAGAGCCGAGAGATCTCCCTGTCGGCTGTCGCCATGTCGGCGATGGGGCCGATCGAAACAATTTAGTTTCCTTCCAAATTAAAAAATCCATTACATCAATTTTTTTATCAAATTTTTAAATATGTATGGAGGATTAAGTGTAGATAAAAAACTAATTATACAGTTTGTATGTAAATCACGAGACGAATTTTTTGGTTCCACTTAGACTATGATTAGACACTTATTGTAAAAATTAGCACGTGTGCTATAGTGTTATTTTTGTAAAACCTTTGCACGCTAAACGGGCTCTAGTCTAACAGTTTTAGTTTTGAATCTAGTTTTATACCTACAATTTTTGTCTTCGATACCTGAACAGTAGCAGGTTTGGCAACGGGTTCTTAATTCCCCGCGGATGCACCAAAGGAGCCCAAAATTATTCAGCTCACTAGTAGCCCATGTACTAACCTAGGGATATAACTGTAGCTCTTGAACTCTGGCCCTGTTTAGATCCACTATAAATTGCAATTGTAACTAGTCACATCAACGTTGCAGCATATGTATGGAGCATTAAATATAGACGAAATATTTGTATGTTTGTATTTTTTGCATGTACGTCACGAGACGAATCTTTTAAGCCTATTTGGACCATGATTGTCTTTTAAAGGAATTCCGAGATTTAATTCTCTCTAATTGAGTGGAACTTCAGGAAGCTGTTACAGGAAAAGTTGATTTCTTTGCTCCAACAGCAAAGAACTTATTGGAAGCAAAGGGGCAGTATCAAATGGGTCACTCTTGGAGATGCTAGTACAAGTTTTTTTTTTCATGCACAGGCTACTATTAAATATATATAGAAGAAATTATATCTCACACTTGGTGGATGATTCTGGTAATGTGAAGGTCAATCATGAGGATAAAGCGTTCCTTATTTGGTAGACTTTCAAAGAAAGAATGGGTTCTACCTCTTTTGATGACTCATCCCTTTCTGTCTTTCTCAATCATATGAATAGTCCACCAGATTTCTCTGGACTAGTCTCCGCCTTTACTCAGCTGGAAATTGATAATGTGGTTAAAGCTCTTCCCTCCAATAAGACCCCAGGGCCTGATGGGTTTAACACTGACTTTATTAAATATTGTTGGTTAGTTATTTCAACTGATTTCTATGATCTCTGTCATGCCTTCTATAGTGGAAACATTTGTCTTCAAAGTATAAATGGTTCTTATATTACCTTAGTGCCCAAGAAGGATGATGCACTAAAAGTGTCAGATTTCAGGCCCATCTCTTTGCTGAATTGCTCCATTAAGATTATTACAAAGATGCTTGCCAACAGGCTTCAATGCTATTTGCCGGTTCTCTTGCATAAAAATCAGTATGGTTTTATTAATAATAGGTCTATGCAAGATTGTGTTGCTTGGGCCCTTGAATACTTACATACTTGCCATCAGATCAAAAATGAAATTGTTATCCTAAGCTGGACTTTGAGAAATCTTTTGATAGGGTGGAACTTGAGTTTATGGTGAAAATCATGGAAAGAAAGGGCCTTCCTTCAAGGTGGATACAATGGATGCAAGCTATTTTCTGTTTTGGTACCTCCGCAGTTCTCCTTAATGGTGTTCTAGGAAAACATTCCATTGCAAAAGAGGAGCCAGGCAAGGAGACCCCCTCTCTCCATTATTATTTATTTTAGCAGCAGATTTTCTTCAAACTCTACTAAATGAGGCCAGGGTTCAACAGAAAGTTAGTTTCCCTGTACCCATTAGTCAGGATGAAGATTTTCCTATTTTGCAGTATGCTGATGACACTCTGATCTTTATGAAAGGAGACATTAATGAGTTGAACAATTTAAAAGATTTATTGGCATCATTTGCAACTTATTCTAGCCTTAAGGTATATTATGAAAAAACAATGATGGTCCCAGTAAATGTTACAGATGAAAGAATGGACATTCTAGCAAGTTCTTTTGGCTGTAGTAAAGGTTCTCTTCCTTTCACTTACTTGGGGTTGCCTCTGAGCTTGACAAAACTGATTGTCGCAGACTTTTGGCCCATTGTTTCAAAATGTGAAAGGCATTTAGTGGCTTTCTCTACCTTTCTAAGTGAAGCTGGGAGATTAGAGCTTACTAATGCAATGCTCTCTGCTTTGCCTACTTTTGCCATGAGTACCTTCCTCCTCCCTAAAACTATGATTAAGCAAATTGACAAATATAGAAAGCATTGTCTCTGGAGAGGTTTAGATATCCACAGTAGGAAACCTCCAAAAGCTGCCTGGACTCTTGTAACCTAGCCTAGAGTTGAGGGAGGCCTTGGTGTCCTCAATCTCTATATCCACAATCAAAGTTTGTTGCTAAAGCACCTTCATAAATTTTATAATAAGGTGCAGATTCCCTGGGAGAATTTGGTGTGGAATAAATATTATCATAGAGACAATTTGCCTTCTGATGCTGTGGGTCACTTTAGAGGTTCCTTTTGGTGGAAGGATGTGATTAAGTTAATGGTTCAGTATAAGGGTTTCTCTAGAGTCATTATTCAAAATGGAAATTCGACTCTTTTTTGGCATGATCTTTGGCATAATTCCATCCTTTGCCAGGTTTTGCCACATCTTTACTCTTTTGCCAAGGATCCTAATATTATTGTTTCTGTGGTTGCAAATTCCAATCAGTTGCATGATCTTTTTTTACTTGCTTCTCACACTTGAAGCTTATGATCAGTTTCTATACTTTGAAGGTTTAATTCAGTCATTGATGTTAAGTTAAGATATAGATCAATGGACTTATATTTGGGGATCAACGAATTTTTCTTTGCAAAGGGTGTATAGACACCTTGTTGGTCACAGAATAACCCACTGGTCATTTAACTGCCTCTGGAAATCCTCTTGTCAGAACAAGAGGGAATTTTTATTTTGGTTGATTGTTCAAGAGCGTCTATATACTAGAGCTCTGCTAAAGATGAAAAAATATGTTCCTCCCTGATTATAGCAGCATGCTTTGCCAGCATAATATTGAAGAAGACTTGCTGCACTTGATGTTTAGTTGTCCTTTTGCCCAAGTGTGCTGGGCAAGTTTAAATTTGCAGATTCAGTCCTATGATGATATTGGTGACATTTTGACTTCTTTGAGATGGCAGTTACAAACTTACAAGTCCCTTTCTTCATGGAAACCATAGTTACTATGTGTTGGTCTATTTGGACAATGAGGAATGATTTGATCTTCAGGGGTCTCTCTCATTCGTTGGTTAGTGTCGACAAGTCTTCAAAAAGGAGGGCAAAAGCAAATTTACATCCACTCATAGATCTATGGCGAGAAGCATTTGTGTAATTTTCCTTATTTTCTTTGTAACCTTCTTTGTCTCGTGATGTAATTTTGGAGCTTGTAGACAGTTTTCATTAAATAAATTCCAGTAGGGGCTCATCCCCTCATGTTCCATCAAAAAAAAATTGTGGCACTGTCAAAACCCTATTCATGTGCATGACTAAAATAAATTTTCATTTCCAGATGTGATTGTGCATAAGTGATTTAAAGTGACTTATTATATAAATGTGTGTATTTGTGTGTATACATTTAAATTAAATTCAAATTAAAAAGAAAATCAATTATAAACCCTAAATCGGACCCAAAACCCTAATTCAAAAATCAATTAGAATTGGATGTTGGGTCTTAAACAAAAGTTGTAAATATTTAAAAGTTGAACAACTTCTATTTTGGGTAAATTTGAAGTTATTAAATAAAATCACAAATAAAACCCTAACCAAGTTTTAAAAATTCAAATTTAAAATTCAATTTCAAAAACTATCTAGAATCTGACCAAACTCCTTTAATGAAATATATAAACCTTGTCAAGTGGAACAACTTTTATTCTTGGATATTTTCAAGTTATTGAGAAGAATTTTGATTTTTCCATCAAATTGTATTTGAAATTTAAACACCCAAATTACGCCTTTTTCATAATTCAAAAATTATTTGAAATTTCAAACTTCTTCCAAAACCAAAGCTATTCATATTGAAATTTGCTACAACTCTTATTAAGGTAATTTTTGAAGTTACTACACAAAGTAAAAAGTAATTTTGCAAAATATCTGCAACATGTGGGTATGGGTGCTACAGTGCTCGCCATCCTTTTCCCCATGTGCAGCGCCGGTGCCAGGGTGCACGTCGCCGGGTCTGCCGCCCATCCTTCGAGGAGGACGAGTCTGTGGGGGTCCCAGCCACGTTCTGCGTTCGTCATCTCTCCATTTATAGCCCCGGCGTCGCCGTTTCCTTCTTCCCCCTCTCCATTGCCATCTTCGACGAAGTCCGTGGTGAAATTCGGCGTCTCCGTTTGATCACTGCCCAATTCCGCTTCCACATAGCTCCGCCGTAGCCTTACGCTCCTTCCCAAACCAGTGGTGCCATTGTTGGTCGCCTGAGTCGTCCACCCGGCATCGTCTTCCTCGCGGCGGTCCGCCATGGCCGCGAAGCTTGGGTTCATCGTGTCCAGGTCGTTCGGGTGAGCGCTGTGCTGTGCAAGCCCGTGTTTCACAATTCCCTTGGTCCCGCAAAACTCATGCGCGCGGTATTTCCCTGTTTCTTGCTTGACAGACGTCGGAACGCCTTGTGCAGAGCTGTCGGTCCGCCATAGGCGCCGGCAAGCTCAGGCCACACATCTTCCGTTCGTCTTTATTGAGGCCGATCGCATATTTGTCTTCCCCTGTTTGCGCCTCATCTCCTACGCCACTCCTCCGACCACCACCATCACCGGAGCATCGCCTGCAGTAGCCGCCGTCGGCATGAACGCTGCAGGTGTTGTGCGTGCACGTGGCCAGAGGGCCACAGGCCATCTCCGGGCAGGCTGCAGCCACTAACGAGTGCGTCCGGGAATGGGGATTCCCTTGCATTTTTCCCTAACTACTGATGAGCATCAACGGGCCGGGAATCGAGCTTCCCATGCGCTGTTCTGTTTCCAACTCGCGACCAGGGACCCAGGTGAGAAGATAACTCTTTCCATGAGGCTAACTGCATAGACTGTGACTCATATGAATAGTGCCATAAGGACCTGTTTGTAGAGGTTTTGCTGAATCTTTGGAAATTCATATCTGGAGTTTGGTAATTCCAATTTTGATGAACCAAATTTTTTTTGCTCCTTGAGAGGTCTAGTTTTTATTAAAAATATAAAACATACAGGTTGTTTATTTGTTTAATGGTGGTTTGCTTTAATTTTTTTAAATAGGAAATAAATGCTTATTTTAATTGTTATTTTTGTATATGGCGTGATATTACTCCAAATGGCATGTAAATTTATTGGTAGCTTCTCTGAATAGTGTGTGTTTCATGGTTAAAATTTTATGATTTATGGTGTATGGATGTCTGAGTTATTGATTTACCTTGTTTGGTGCCTACTAAGTAGTTTTAAATGCATTATAAATAATATATAAGTGTAAAAATAGAAAATGGTGCTCCAATGCCTTTGAATGATGTTGTGTTAGCCTAAGAATCAATAATATGGCCATGTTGTTTCAGAAAACGTTGAGTTTCACATTTATTTTGCTATCCAATGTAGAGTTGCACTATAAATTTGTTTATTTTGTAGTAATTAATTTATAAAACCCGAGCATGTGAAATTTATACCTTGGTCATGATTTGTAATCACCTAACTCTCATTAAAATTTGGGATTCATTTGATATGTTTATCATATAACTTAAATAATTAAATTATAAAACTGATATTAACCTTTATAACTTAGGATTTTGTGTGACTTTGGGATTGTGTGTTAACCTTGGGTCATTGTCATGTGCTGACCCTTGGTACCTTGCTAACCTATTTAGGCTTATGCTAATCTTGTTAATTAAGATGTTTAAATGTTATTTCATGTAAGTAGATAAATTGTTAATAACAAATTGGTTTTGTTGGCTTGCAACTTTATCGTAAAGAGAAGTTATACTCAACTTTCTTCAATTAATTAATTAACGTAATGCACTTGTATATTTCTCATCATGCATCATGATCATTACATTACATCATGTTTAAAGCATGCATCCTTATTACGTGTAGTATGCGCGAGTGAGAAGTTTTTCGTCGAGTTCGAAGGGAGTACATCGATCAAATGGTGGTGGTGTCTACTTCGTGATCTCAGTGGAACTAACCTACCCTGCAACACGGGCAAGCCCCGGTGCATTCAGCCCTCTCCTTATGATTTGCAAAATGTTTATAACTTGAGTTAATCCACTGCATTAAGTTGATAGGAGTTGATTGATAACCCAATTGATGCATTACCAACCTTGACCACTGAAATATCTGGAAACCATTTCAAAATAAAATGTTTGAAAATGCTTAGCCCTGCTTGAATAATTTAGATTTGCACAAAATGCTATTTTTTAGCTATTGTGATATATTATTGATTAATTCATGAAAAAGGAAATTGGCAATGTTCTCGTTCGGTGGCTGTGCACCTGATCAGTACATCATCATTGACGGGAGGGGATTTTTCTGTTTGGTGGTCATGTATTTGGGTTGGAGTCCCAATGCATTTTCGCCGACGGGAAAAGGAAATGTGTCCATTCGGTTGATGTGCACATGGGGCGGCGCCCCCATGTCTTATTGCCGACGAGCATGGATTTGGAAACCGTTGGGTAACTGTGTACTTGGGTTAGAGTCCCAATGCATGGTCACCGACAGAAAAGAATTAGGGTCCGTTCGTTGTAGGCCTGCTGGATCAAGATTTTGCAACTAGCCACATACTCTGGTAAGTCCTGACTCCGGTGGCTCTACTGCTTGAACCGACAACCACGCACTGGGAGTGGAGAGATGGCGAGAGTAGCGTGTACCCTCGTGGCCGGCGTGCCTGGAGACGAGAGGAGTACTGTGCTCTCGGGTGGCGCAGGACCGGTTTAGGTTTTGGAAAAGCCGTAGTAGACGGGGTTGGCATATGCAAACTTAGGTGCTACATATGCAGTGTGGATAGGGATCCCCAGCTGGGTATTTAATCGATTCGAATCGTCGTTGCTCCTCGGTTAATGGAGACTTGATCCACTGACTTACCCCGAAAAGTGGTTCAGAACTAGGTTTTCTGAATGAATAAGAAATTAGAGAATACATGTGAACCAACTTTGCTTCAGGACTACTGATTAATACTGAGTTACCATATTGAAAGTAGAAATTAAAATTTGTGAGCGTTTTTCTGCAAAATACTTTGATTCTTGCTTAAGCCTTACCTTGACTCCCCTCAACCTGCATTCCTGAGTCTTCTCCCCAATTTTTAGTCGGGTAAGTCTTGCGAAGTACCCCATGTACTCAGGGTTTGTTAACCCCTGTTGCAGGTGAGTCAAGCTTACAGTTCTACTTGGGACCGTGCCGGTTGACGGATCGTGCATGGATAAAGATGTGTATATGATATAACCCTTGGGCAGGGTGTCTAGTTGTATGATGCTACTTCACTACGAAACACTAGTTCGGGATAATACATGTACTCTGATTCAAACTATTTGTGTGAACCGTTGTAATACATGTAAGGTCTTTATAATGAGATCCTCGGGGAAATCAGGGTTTCCAAAGGAACCCGGCAGGCCACCTAGGTTACGGGGAACTCGTGCAGACTGATCGGAGGTCCTTAAGGACGATGACGATGCATGTGGGCTCGGTGATCTGGGCGGTTCTGTCACAGGTAAGTTGAAGCATGTGACCATTAGTTAGACCATATCTTGCATGTAAGCATGTTTTGTATGTATGTTTTGAAATCTGGAGAACTTGGAGTCTGGACACTATATTCTGTACATGGATAGATGTTGACGGTCGCTAACACCCTATTTTACCATCAATATTTCACCCATAATCAAGGTAAAACCTCATTAAAAGCAAAGAACCCACCTTGAAACTTACCTAGTTCCACATGTCCTTGGAGAAATATTGTGTATGCAGGAAAAATGGTGAAAACAAGGAAAAACAAAGCAAGGCAAGACACCTCAGCACCTCAGCTACCACGTGGGAGCCAAAGGGGGGCACCCGCCCTGCCAAGTAGGGCGCCTACCCTGTCCAAAGTGCCAAATGGCATTTGCCACCTCACTGATCTATGTGCCAACCTCTCAAATGGTCTGTGGCACGTTGAAACAACATCAACGGCTCAGATACAAGGCACGAGGATCCGGTGGCCCTATCAACAGGGTGCCCGCCCTGTCCAAGTTGAGTACCACGTCCACAATCCGAGGGAAGGTGTCCAGGAGTCATCTACACCATCAAATGAAGTTGATTTTCATCCAATGGTGATCAAGTGATGTGCCATGGATTGAAGGACCCATATGTCATCCTCCCAGGGGTTGCAAACCGCCTTTCCAAGGCACCAACGGACTTTGCAACCATCTATGGGGAGGAAGGAGAGCCGCTGGATGCAAGACGGTGGATCCAAGGGGGCACCCGCCCCCTAGGAGGGCGCCCGCCCTGCTCCTTTGCGCCACCGACCTCCAGGAGCTCTACAAGTACCCCTGATGCACTCCTACACTATAAATAGGACTAGAATCCTCACATGTAAGTGGGAAACACACAAAAAACACACTAGAGATACATTAGAGAGTCCACTTGAGATTTAGCTCAGTAGCTCCTCTCTCTCTAGCGAAGCGCTGTTCTTAGGAATAGTGCTAGCTAGAGAAGAGTAGAGTGTTGGAGAGAAGTCGGGAGAAGGAGGAAGTCTGTGGTGGAGCCGGGCTTGTCAGTGACCTCCTCTGCGGTGTTCTTCACTCTTATCGGTAATAAAGATCCCCTTCTTCATTTACTTATTGTTTTACTTTTAGTAGCTCTATACTTACTCATTGCTTGGTTAGAGTGCTCTAATTCTTGAACTCGAGTTAGAGTAGTAAATTTTATAGATTAAGCGCGGTGCTTAGTCTATAGCTTACCCTTGAGTGCTGCTAAGCCCACGGATAGTAGTGGTAGGTTCTAGATGGTGACAGCCCTAAGATCTTCTGTATTCCACCACGTTCGGCCTTGTATCCGGTATAAGCATAGGACTTCGCGACGTACGGTGTCTAATCAGTTGAACCCCGCCGAGTTTAGGACTTTGCGTGTCCCAAGTATAGCAGTCTCTTTGGTATAACAATCATTTGATCTTTTACTGAGATAGAGTTCTCCCCCAAAACTCCAGAGCTACCTAGTGCGTGTTTCCACCTTAGTTATACTTCATTGATTTATCTTTAATAAGGTTATTACCCCATTTATCCATATCTAGATCCTTGACTATCATATCCTTGGAATCACAAACCCAGCCTTCCTTTGGGAAAATATAAATTTGACACCTGGTACTCTCAGGTAAAGTGCTACACGATAGTTCTGTGCGCGTACAGAATCCCATCACTTATCCTATAGAGCTACCCATAGCATTTTTGGCGTCGTTGCTAGAAATAATTTTATTCCTAGTAGCTGCGTTAGAAGTGTCGACAATTACATACTTTGAGCATAGGGATTGATAACCCCGTGATTGCGTTGAGAAGTATTGTTACCATTGCTAGAGGATAGATTTGGCTACATTCTTTTGATAGCATTACTATCTATCAGGAAGCATTTTTGGCGCCGTTGCCAGGGAAGGCAACTGTTGAATTCCTTTGATTTGAGTCAAGTCTAGATAGTTATCCTTAGAATCACGAATATGGCCGAAAGGACTATCCGTGAATTCTCTGCACCTTCTGCTGCTAATATAGTAACAGGCCCTAGTGTCATCGAGGCGAACACTCAGTTCGAGTTAATGCCCGCATTGATCACAATGGTTCGAGCTAGCCCATTTTGTGGCAAAGCTCACGAGGATGCTAATGCACACCTCCAACACTTCTTGGAGATATGCAGCACCTTTACTATTAGAGGAGTAACCCGAAACGCAATTCGTTTGCGACTCTTTCCTTTCTCCTTGTTAGGAAAAGCCAACAAATGGTTCTATATGAACCGAAATGATGTGGACACATGGAAAAAGTGTTCCAACTCTTTCCTAGTGAAATTTTTTCCTCTAGGCAAGACCAATGCTCTTCGCAATAAGATCTCTAGTTTCCAACAACAAACTGATGAATCGATTCTCGAGGCTTGGGAACGAATGCAAGAGTATGTCACTGCCTGTCCACACCATGGTATGGAGGATTGGCTTTTGATCCAAAACTTCTACCATGGATTAACCCCTCTTGATAGAAGTCATCTAGATGCTGCCGCTAGTGGAGCATTATTTTCTCTTAAAGTTACAGATGCAAAGGCTTTGATCGAGAAGATGGTGTCCAATCAAGGATGGAACGAGAAACGTCTGCAACCGCGCAAGCGAGGTATGCGTTCTTTAAAGGAAGCTGACATGATTGCAGCTAAAGTGGACCTACTGGCCAAAAGGCTAAAAAATTGCGAGAAGATACGTACACCTGAGACCGTGCAAGCCATGGAGACTCACATGACGTGTGAAGTCTATGCAGAAGTTGGCTATTCTTGACTCCATTGTCCTTAGACACATGAAGACCTCAACTTCATCAACAGTGACAATAATTTTCATTTTTCAAATCAAGGATGGACTCAGCGCTCCAATTCTCAAGGTAACACTTTCAATTCTTCGCAACGTCCAAACAAGTAAGGTAATAACTACCCTTCTCTTAAAGATCTTGTCTATGGTCAAGGTAGAATGACTGATAGTATAAATAAGAAGCTCCATGCTAATGATAGGATGTTAGATAGCATAAATGCTAAATTGGATGGTTTCTCTTCTGCAATTAAGAATCAACTTAGTTTCAATAAGATGCTTGAAACCCAATTAGCACAACTAGTTTCTGCAATTCCATCTTTTGAAAAAGATAAAATACCAGGAAAGCCTGAACCAACCATGGAATCTGCTAATCTTATTACTATTAGTTATAATAGCTATGAACTAGATGGATGGAATTTTCCAACTAAAAAGGGAGATCCTGGAACCCCTGTCATATCTTGTTCTATTCAATCTCAAAAGTTCCAGAATGCTATATGTGATCTAGGATCTAGCATTAACATCATGTCTAAATAACATTATGAAAAGTTGTTCTACACTAAACTAGTGCCAACTTCTGCATATGTGCAATTAGCTGATCAAACAACTTGCTACATAGAAGGAGTACTTTATGATGTTATGGTAAAAGTAAGAAACAACTTTGTGACTGCTGATTTCATGATTTTAGACATGAGAAATAGGGACAACTTACCCCTCATTCTTGGCCGACCTTTCTTGAATACTGTGAATGCATATATATTTGTTGCTAGTGGTAGCATGGATTTCTATATAAATGGGAAGAAAGAAAGATTTGTTTTCTCTTGTGCACCGCACCATGCAACTAACATGCAGAAAAATAAGAGTCGATCCATGAGGAGGAGAAATCCAAGAATTTGGAGAAACAAGAAAGATAGAGATGCGGTTAAGAGGAAACCATCATCTACAGCCTCTACACCTGACCCCGCTACCGTCAAAGAAGGACAAGATGAGAAGAAGATATCGGTCAAGAAAGAACCTCCTTCCGAGGAAGGACAGCTATGGAAGTAAGTATTTTATCTCTCTCTTTAATTATTGCATTGGCATATTTCCCTTCTTCGTGCATTAAATCAATTAATTGTTAGAAGTATGTTTAAATTTATGTCTTGCATTTAATGAAAACCATGATAAAAGAAAGATAATAATAATAATAATAATAATAATAATAATAATAATAATAATAATAATAATAATAATAATAATAATAATAATAATAATAATAATAAAATATAAATTAGATTTATTATAGTAGCAATAAATAAAAAAGGGTAGAATAAAAAGTAAAGCCTAGTGATCATAATAAGATGCAAAAGAGGAAACAACCCGACCAAGAGGAGAATCCGATCATAGAGAAGAAGCTAGCTTGGGGGAGCCGTCATCCTCGCTAAGGTATGGGTTCTAACCCCAGCTCTTTTCCTTAATTACTATGAGTTATAATGTTCTTGTATAGCAATAAATAAATGAAAATAATGATAAGATGATATGTCTTTGTTGAGATGATGAACAATTGCTCAATGATGATTTGCAAAATCTTGTCATACAGCCCTTGCTATGAAAGTTTTGAGTGTGATATCTGAAATCTGTCTTGAGTCAAACACTATTGTGGGTTGCACATGCTAATAACCTAAGTTATGCTCTTGCAAGATTAAAATTGGTATAAATAGAACTTTTACTTGATCTAAGAAATAAGTGAGAACCAACTAGAGATTTTTTATTTATAAAATTTAAATTCTTGCTCATGGTTCCTTTATGGAATTAAGTACCTATCATCAAGCCATACATCCACAACCAACTAAAACCACTAAAAGAAAGAGCTCTTGTCTGCTTTGAGCTTGGTTAGACCTTATTTGATCTTGGTAGAGAAACTAGTCATATTCTTTGATCAAGATCACGTACATATTCCGCCTATGTATTACTTCTACACTGGAAGTATACATCTATGCTCCACACACTAATTGAGACAACCAACCACAATCAACCCTTATCCTTTTGATAGATGGGGAGTATAGGTTACTGAAAAAAAAGAGAGCAAGTGCTCAAGAAAAACAAAAGAGGACAAATGTCCCATGGGCAGGTGCCCATATACCTCCTTAAAAAAACATATGTATTCAGTAACCTTGCTCTCCCCTGTCTAAGGCAGAGGAATAAGTCTCAAGGAGCCCACCAAATAATTTACACTTGCACTTCTTGATCATGTTTTATAACTTGTTGCTCCTTATGATCTAAGAGTCTAATCTTGTAATATATTCAGTTCAAGTATGCTTTGCTCCAATCCTATAAACCCCACATAAGCTTAGGATAGACATGAAAAGCTCTTTTGAGCTATTGTGAGGTCCATCACACTAAGGAGTGGTTGAGAGTGCCATTAAAGGAACCAAAGCAAGATTTTCTTTTTGAAAAGAATAAAAACTCTCTAGTGAACAGTCTCACTCTACCAAAGTAAGGGATAAAGTATCTACTTATCTATGCTATCTTGTTTTTGCATGACCTATGGTGAAAAAGCTATAAGCCCCATATAGTTAAGACATAAGATGAATTTTTGAATCATGCTCAATACAAGAATAGTGTTGGTTTGTGTGCAAGATCTTTGTGAATTGTTACATCAAAGAAATTCTTGATTCAACATTGCCATGTTAAAATCATGTCTTTCCTTGAGGACAAGCAAAAGGTTAGCTTATGGGAGTTTGTTGACGGTCGCTAACACCATATTTTACCGTCAACATTTCACCCATAATTAAGGTAAAACCTCATGAAAAGCAAAGAACCCACCTTGAAACTTACCTAGTTTCACATTTTCTTGGAGAAATATTATGTATGCAGGAAAAATGGTGAAAACAAGGAAAAACAAAGCAAGGCAAGACACCTCAGCACCTCAGCTGTCACGTGGGAGCCAGAAGGGGGGCGTCCACCCTGTCCAAAGTGCCAAATGGCACTTGCCACCTCACTGATCCGTGTGCCAACCTCCCAAATGGTCTGTGGCACGTTGAAACAACATCAACGGCTCAGATACAAGGCACGAGGATTCGGTGGCCCTATCAACAGGACGCCCGCCCTGTCCAACTTGAGTGCCACGTCTACAATCCGAGGGAAGGTGTCCAGGAGTCATCTACACCATCAAATGAAGTTGGTTTTCATCCAACGGTGATCAAGTAATGTGCCATGGATTGAAGGATCCACATGTCATCTTCGCAGGGGTTGCAAACCGCCTTTCCAAGGCACCAACCGACTTTGCAACCGCCTGTGGGGAGGAAGGAGAGCCGCTGGATGCAAGACGGTGGATCCAAGGGGGCGCCCGCCCTGCTCCTTTGCGCCACCGACCTCCAGGAGCTCTATAAGTACCCCTAGTGCACTCCTACACTATATATAGGACTAGGATCCTCACTTGTAAGTGGAAAACACACAAGAAACACACTAGAGATACACTAGAGAATCCACTTGAGATTCAGCTCAGTAGCTTCTCTCTCTCTAGCGAAGCTCTGCTCTTAGGAATAGTGCTAGCTAGAGAAGAGTAGAGTGTTGGAGAGAAGTCGGGAAAAGGAGGAAGTCTGTGGTGGAGCCAGGCTTGTCGGCGACCTCCTCTGCGGTGTTCTTCACTCTTATCGGTAATAAAGATCCCCTTCTTCATTTACTTATTGTTTTACTTTAAGTAGCTCTATACTTGCTCATTGCTTGGTTAGAGTGCTCTAATTCTTGAGCTCAAGTTAGAGTAGTAAGTTTTATAGATTAAGCGCGGTGCTTAGGCTATAGCTTACCCTTGAGTGCCGCTAGGCCCACGGATAGTAGTGGTAGGTTTTAGGTGGTGACAGCCCTAGGATCCTCTGTATTCTACCACGTTCGGCCTTGTATCCAGTATAAGCGTAGGACTTCGGGACGTACGGTGCCTAATCAGTCAAACCCCGGCGAGTTTAGGACTTTACGTGTCCCAAGTTTGGTAGTCTCTTTAGTATAACAATCATTTGATCTTTTACTGAGATAGAGTTCTCCCCTAAAACTACAGAGCTATGTAGTGCGTGTTTTCATCTTAGTTATACTTCATTGATTTATCTTTACTAAGGTTATTACCCCATTTATCCATATCTAGATCCTTGACTATCATTTCCTTAGAATCACGAACCCAGCCTTCCTTTAGGAAAATATAAATTCGACACCTGGTACTCCCAGGTAAAGTGCTACACGATAGTTCTGTGCGCTTGCAGAATCCCATCACCTATCCTATATAGCTACTCATAGCATTTTTGGCGCCGTTGCTAGAAATAACTTTATTCCTAGTAGCTGCGTTAGAAGTGTCGACAATTACATACTTTGAGCATAGGGATTGAAAACCCCCCGTGATTGCGTTGAGAAGTACTGTTATTATTGCTAGAGGATAGATTTGGCTACATTATTTTGATAGTGTTAGTATCTGTCAACACTAGACTAGTGGACTATGCTCGGTACATGGCTGTACATGTCCTCTTGCTGATTTATTGCAATATATATTGTCGGGTTTCGGTGAATTCGTCGGATTTAGGTGATCTGCGGGTTTCGAGTTCGGAGATGGATTCTCATCCGAAATGATGTTCGGGGCGGATTCAGATTTTAGGTTCCGGTTTAGGTCTTGGGAGGCTTCACCTGATCCAAATCCGAGTCATTGCCATTCTTAATGTCATATGACCCTAAGGCAACCGAACACATTCTAAGTCCGTGGGTGTGAACATTCTTGTCATAGTCGATGCCTGACGAAGTGATAGTAACAAAGGGCGCCCGCTCGTCTGATGGACATCCAATGTTCCATCAACGCGGGAGATGTAGCGGGCATCACCTCTGATCCTATCATATGCCTACAAAATTCACGCTCCTCACCGAAATTCTATACTTGACATAGGTCGTGTTTGGCTAAAAAGGGATTTTTAACGATTTGAATAAAAATATATAATGTGTTTTGGATTATGCTTAGTTTGATGTGATGGGTGATGGGCATGCATGGATCGATTAGAACGCATCTTGTCTTGCAAAGTTGCAATGTGATGATGACCTTGCATGCGTCGTCGATCGATCTAGTTGCATGCAGTGTGAATATAGAAGAAGTAGCAACACACCAGTCAGAGGCGGAGCCACCACTAGGGCGAGCTAGGGCTGCCGCCCTAGGTCCCCTTGGCCGGGCAACGCATCCTCACCCACCAGAGTTCGAGCAGAAGGGCGGCGCTCAGCGACGCGGCAGTGTTTTTTAGCGAGGCGCAGCCTCCTGGCGAGTCATGGGCCGAGTTAGTCGCATACTCGCGTTGCGGCGTTGGCCCAGCCCAGGAAGGCCCATCAGCACTCACCTATGACCATGTTCAGCAATCAGCAGAGGCGACACCTCTCATCCTCTCGCATCGCCCACCCCAGCTCCTTGCTCGCTGCCGCCATCGCCTGCCTGCTTGGCTCAGCGCTCACCGGCTTGCCGCCGTGCTTCCAGTCCCGGGTGGGGGCGCTGCTCCCTAGCCGTGAGCCGCCACAACCAGCCCAGCGCGCGCCCCAGCCCCTTGCTCGCCGCCGCCGCCTGCTCGCTCACGGCTCAGGTGCTCGGCGTTCCCAACCTCGGGCGCGAGCAGCTCGGGCAGCGCCGCTGCACGGGCAGGGCGACTGTGAGCTAGCCAGCGGGGAACCCGGCTAACCGATCAGGCCAGGCCAGGCCTCCAGTGGACAGACCCTCTGCAGTCTGCCCTCTTCCCTCTTCTGCTCTACGGCCTCCGCTTGCAGGAGAATGGAAATTTGTGTTTCTCTTATTCATGAATTGTGAATTTGTGATTTGGGAATTTAAGAATTTTTGCGATGGACGAGAGAGTAGATGAAGTTGTTGTGGGCTCGAAAGATGAGTTTACCACCTCTAAAATGGCTTCGATGTCCTTAGTATTTTAGGAAAGGTATGCTCAGAAGTCTTTTTTAAATTCTTCAATGCATTTTTATGATTATTGTCATTTTTTAATTGATTTGCCTCTAAAAATAGCAGGTTCTACACTTCATTTGTACTTTATGTTTCCATCGATTGAAACATCTGTTATTGATACTTCTATTATTAAAAGGTAACATCTCAATTTTTGTTGGTTGTTCTATATTTTTTGCTCAAAACATAAATTGTCGTAGGTAACAAAAATTTTAGCATATGAGTCCGCCCTAGGTGAATTTTCTGACTGGATTTGCTACTAGTCACAGTTGATTTTTCTTTTATTTAGATGCATTTAAGTTATTCTTTGGATGGATAATGCAATAGAAACTATGGATTGAGAAGGAGTAGTTTCTTATGCGATATTCCGATTTTATAGAAACTGTTATAGTTTCTTTCATTGGGACTGTCCTTATCCCTAACAAGTCCCACGTTCCCGGTAAAAAAAAAGTCCCACATCCCTCACCCAGGCTTTAGCGCCGCACTTCATTTTCTCCGCGACCTGCACAACACTCGCGGTCCCCTGCGCCACACACACTCGTCGCGCTCACGAGTCAGCGTGCCCGCCGTCCGCTCCCCACCTGCATGCCCCATGTGCTGTCGTTCACGACCCCATAGGAGACCGCCGGGAAGGCCAAGCCGCCAACGACACCAACGGACCTGCCGCTTTCTAGTGGGCCAAGGTCACCGATGGACCTCTTTCTCCGCATTTGGTGGGCTTCAAGCTGGCCCAACACACGTCAGTTTGGCCAGGCTTTTCGGATTTGCTCGGTACGGAAAACAATCGGTAGCACCGTGGGCCGCCAGCTGGGCATAAAGCCCAGCCCTGCTCGATCCTGCAGCCGCCCAATTAATAAGAAACCCACTGGCCACGGGCACCCCAGCGAGGCAGAATACTAACACAGCATGCATGGGTACCTAGCCTGCTGTCTTGCTTGACTAGTGGATACACACGGCCACATGCTACCTACTAGCTGGTGATCTCGAATTGCGCGGGAAGCTCCTGCACCCGGCGAACGGCGACCGTGGCTGCAGGCAGTGCCCGCGGGAAATAAATCCATTCAACAGCTAGCAGAGACACCAGTACATGATCGGCTTTTACTCCCGGTTGAAAACGGCCTTTGCTCCCGGTTTTCCAGCCGAGAGTATGTTTTCGGGAGTAAAGGTCCACCCTTTACTTCCGGCTCAGGAACCGGGAGTAAAGGGGGGCCTTTACTCCCGGTTTGTAACACGGACCGGGAGTAAAGGTCCCTCCAGCCTACTCACGCTGGTGGGAACCTTTAGTCCCAGTTCGTATTAAGAACCAGGAGTAAAGGTCTTTTTTCTTTTTTGGCTCATTTCAGCTTATTAATTCATATTTAAGGTTTAATGTTTAATATAGGTATTTGAATACACATTCTACGTTAATGTTATATGCATACGAGTATCAAACATACGTAAATAATTAACTCAAATATAGTTAGGAAACTACATTTATCACATGTATGATTGAATATACACATATTGTATATAAAATATACACACGTGTTTGTTCGTGTTCTTAACCTAGAATTACAAGCCGAGAAAATTAATTTCGCCGCAGTAGTGCTCTCCATCGGGATTCAAAACTTTTTCATTAAGAAAGCCTGCTATTGTCTCTTGGATGGCTTTGACAATGTGTTGTTGTAGGATCCTCTGCCTCAACCAATCAGTCTTCAAATTGAGAGAAAAAATATTAGTATGCATATATACGATTAATTATACACCCAAATATATTTTCCAACTTACTTGGATCCTCTCTTCAGGAGTTATATTAGAGTGCACCCTAATGAACTCGCACACGTAGTATCCACATAGGTTGTCCCGGCTCCTGCTGCAGACACCACTATACGAGAAAAAAATTCTCTCGTCATCCAGTAATTTGAACTATGGCAAATGAAGATGTTAGACACTACATATAGCAAAGTGCTACTTACTAGGGGTGTGACTATTTGTAGCGGCGCTTTGCACTCGGGACGATGTTTTAAAATGAATTCTGTCCAAACACTGCCCAATATCCAAAAGAATCATTTTAGAGTTAAGAGAGAGCAGGTATGTATAAACGTATAGTGAGTTGTGGAAGAGTGAAATTAGATTACCGCTAGATCATGTCTCTGTTTCTGAATAAACGTTTCAAGCGTGGTATTATAGGAGCATACCGCATAACCTTCGCAGGGATTTTTTTTCTTGGGACGTTCTCCGTCGCCCTCGGCATCACCAGGGTTATCTCTTCGGATCTTATAGCGTGATGTATGACATACGGGGTATGCTTCTAAATTCTCATAGTCCTTGCCACGGTACAGGATGCAGTAATTAGGACATGCATGTATCTTCTGGATTTCTAACCCCAAAGGACATACAATCTGCTTTGTTTCATATGTGGTGGAGGGCAATTATCCTTCGGAAGTATCCTCTTTTGGATCTGCAGTAACTGCCGAAATCCCTTCGGATAAACCATTCTTTGCCTTCTATTGCAACAACTCTAGTATGGTACCCAACTTTTTCTGGCCCGCATCGCAAGTTGGGTAAAGCAATTTCTTGTGATCCTCTTGCATGCGATCGAATTTGATCTTCTCTTTTTCACTGTCGCATTCTCTCTGTGCATCACAGATGGCCTGACCAAGATCATCAGTGGGCTCATTTTCTTTAGTTACGTCTTCTTCGGCTTTCCCCATTGCAATGTCATGTAAGGGACTGTATTGGGCAAATATATCGTCATTCTCTTCATCTTCGCACTCTTCCATTACAACCCCGTTTTCTCCATGCTTAGGTCCAACATATATAGTTTGGCATGAAACCCGACTTAAACAAGTGTGAATGGAGAGTCCTTGAGCAAGCATACCCCTTCAAATTCTTACATACAGCACATGGACAACACATGAAATCATCACTGTTGTTTTCCTCGGCCACACTCAAGAAATAATGCACGCCCATAATGAATTCTACGGAGCGACGATCAGCGTTGTACATCTAGTGTCGGCTCATCTGCATTACATGACATACTGTACGAAAATTTTGAATATAATTACTTAATTGCACAACACCAGTCATCATGTTCATTTAAAATGTTAGCCTACAGACACAAACTAATCACTTTATGTTAAGCTCACTACAATGTACCAAATCCCAACTAGCACTAAACAGAGTAAAACTAAAATGCACTTCAGCAACATAAGGATCTGGTGACCAATCCCAACTAGAATAGACAGATCATGCGCTTCCTTTGCCTCGGTGGGCTGCTTGTGCTGGCTCACTGCCTCACCCGTCTGATTATTTTGCACGTGTTGAACATACTCTTCCTCCCAGTATCATCCTTTACATCCGGTGCCATCCCACTGAAATTAGAACAATAAATTATGAACTTTAATCAAAACCATCAAAAGAATGTAAAAAATAATCATAGTACGTCAAATGAGATCCAATAACTCACATTGCGATTCGGGCACTTGTAGAAGATACGACCTTTATTGGGACACTCCTTCCTCACTTGGAACTCCATAAGCAATCTTCTGCTTACACTCGCCACACGCAATGAGAGGGAGGTGCGGCCTAAGTCGCTTAGAGACCCGATGAGAGTTTGAGAACCCAGAAGGAGTCGCCATGTACTCTCTATATTCATTTTTAAAATTGCTATAAATTTAAGCTTAAATGCCCACAAATTAAAAAATAAACTATATTTTCTAAAGTGATATATTCAAAAAACCAATAATAATATATATTCATTTTTGTAGATTGCTATGAATATTATTCACTAATAATACGATTATTAAGCTATATATGAAAACAACTATAAGATACATATATGAAAAAAATAAATGATGCATACTAGTTGGAACAAACAACTACAAGCTTTCACCATGTAAAATTACAAACAATCAAGTGAATACAAGTATAAATGCTCAGAAATCAAGAAAATCTACCAAAGGTGTGAAATTAGTTAGACAACCTCTAAAATCAAGCATAAATGACCATGAAATGAGATATACAAGTAATGAAGGTGTGAGAATGAAGTTAGTAACCTCTAAAACCAAAAAAATCGATGTAGAAGTGAAAGAAAATCGTGTGGTGGCCGAACAACACAGGATGAATACTAAAGAAGAGTAAGAACAGAGTGTGCTCGGGCTGGAGGTGGAAGAAGAAAAATTTGAGCTTATATAGGTAGGGGACTTTTACTCCCGGTTGGTATTACCAACCAGGAATAAATGCCTGTTTTTAGCCCCGGCTGGTGGCCCCAACCGGGAACCCTGACACACCTGCCCGAGCCACTAGCCATTGGGTATGGACCTTTAGTCCCGGTTGGTGGTTAGAACCGGGACTAAACGTCCCTTTACTCCCGAACACTAAATTTGCCGAGACAAAAGCCCATTCTCAGGCTTCGGATCAAAGGTCCGTTCTCTGCTAGTGAGAGAACGTGGATCACCGCATAAGACGCTTGACTCATTGACTTGAACGAATGGGAAACAAGCTCTCTCCTGCATGCTTCGCCGATTCCGCATAGCACCATCAACTGTCTACGAGATGATCTCACGGATCGATCGACCTAGTGATCGTGCATGGTCTGGCCCATTTTGTCTCCTGGAAGGCTTAGGCTTAGACGACTCTTACATGGTGGAAGGATTTCCTTCTGACATACTCCCTCCGTCCCACAATATCAGTCGTTTTTGGATTTAAATATATAATGTCCCGCAAACATGTCGGTTTAGCTTCTGCCGCACCTACGCGTAGGTGTACGATGACCATCATCATGACCCTCTGACTCCCTGTCGTCCACTACCACTCAAATAAAAAAAATGGATGAGGACTACTCGACGAGCTCATCTTCTCCGTCCTGCCCAGAGCCCCGGCGAAGCTAGCCGCCATCGCCTCTTCTCAGCACAGGTCGCTCCCGGAGCCTCGGCGCAGGCCGACCTCCTCCGCCAGCACCACAGCATCCGCTCCCGGCAACGCCTCCGGCCCGAGGAGGCGCGGACGTACAGCTGCCTGCCGGATGCCAGCGCGCCGGTGGGGAGGAGCGGAGGTGCGGCCGGTGGCGCGCCCGCCAGCTGGGGAGGACCGCGGAGGTGCGGCCAGGGCTCGCAAGCGGCGGTGAGGAGATGAGGCCAGCGGGGAGAAGAGCGGAGGAGCTGCCAGGGCTTCGCGAGCGGGCGGCGAGGAGATGCGGCCAGCGGGGAGGAGCACGGAGGCGGAGTTCAACCGGCACGCCGGCGAGGAGGAGCGCGGAGGAACGGTGCAACTGGCAGCCCGACGCCAGCAGGGAGAAGGGCGGAGTTGCGGAGAGCAGCTCGACACCGGCTGGAAGGAGGTCGGAGGTGCGCGCCTGACAGTGAGAGGATGGAGGTGCAAGCCAGCGGCGCCACCAGGGAGGACGCACCCTAGCCCGAGCCCCCAGGCGTAGAGGTCGCGGCGTGGAGGAGGCCTCCAGCGGACGATGAACCAGGAGAGGAAGGAGGAGGCGAGAGAATAGCACGTGGGAACGATGGGAGCACCGTAGGGGCATGCAGGTCCTTTGCCGTGCTCCTTGGTAATTGCGTTGGAATCTAAAACGACTGATATTATGGGACGGAGGGAGTACATGTGCGATTTTTTTCCTTCTGTTGGCATGGTGGATTTTGTTTTTACTACCTACCGCGCGGTGCAGACAATGGCACTGTTGGTTCACGTGTTACCCTATCGATGAAATGGAGGTTAATGCTGCGCAAGACTGGAAAGCACATATAGGGTGTGTTTGGTTATATGAGCACCCACGGTAGCAATGCAATGTCTATTCTTGACCAGGAAGTAGTCAACAAAGGGGATTTATGGGAAAATCTATACAGGTCCTACATGGAATAAGGGGTTTCTCATGATTTAAAGGAGGACTAGCATTAGTTGAGGGTGGTACTAGATGATAAAGGAATGATGCGAGATATTTGGCATAAAGAAAGCAAATTGATAGCTCATAGCACCTATAATGGCAGCCGTTGTAAGTCAACGAAAGCCCAAACTATGAGCATGCGGTGAGCGTTCTAGCTGATCCCGGATTAATAGTATAGCTATATAGCATACAACATGGGAGAGATTTTTGGGTAGAGCCGCCTCTATATCACTTGGCAAAGCAAACCACCTTTGAAGATGACTCATTTACATGGGGAAAAAGTCTATATAAACCCCCACCTATTGCATGGAGTACTTCATCCCCCAACCCATAAAACCATGTATTTAACCCCCTCACCTTTGTAAAATCATTCAAATAACTCCCTATGTTGGTTTTTCCATGCTGGCGCGCTGAGGTGTACTTTGATGCTAATGTGGACGGACGACAAGTAGGCCATACTTCAAAGTGGTGTACCTTATCTCTCTCATAGGTGGTCCCTACACATCATCCCCATACCTCTAGCTCCTTCGACCTTCCATCCATGGACGAGGCAACGACGTTGGTCTTATCAAGCAAAGCCCTAGAAGAGATCCTCTTTGAGATTAGCAGTTGTGTGTACCTTGCATTTCTTGTCCCTTTGCCATAGGATTCGTTAATTCTATTTCTCGATGGGACGGGAAAGGGATATAACTTAGTGGTAGAGTATCACCTTGATGTGGTGGAAGTCATTAGTTTGAGCATCAATCAAACCAACCAATCTCTTCTCCACAGGCACTCAATCCCTATTTGAAAACACGGTGATTGCTGCGAGGAGTGGAGCTCGGCTGGTGTAAGATCTGGAAAGCACGGGAGGAGATGCGGGCCAGAAAGGATCGGCACCAAGGAGTGGCTAGGAGGGCTATTTGTGTTGCTACAAAGCGGAAGGAGGTGAAATCATGGTGGGGTACAACTCTAGAAAAGATCGAACCGATGGCACCGTGGCTATCACCTCAGCCATG
Organism: Eremochloa ophiuroides; assembly: GCA_038502445.1. Classification (NCBI taxonomy): domain Eukaryota; kingdom Viridiplantae; phylum Streptophyta; class Magnoliopsida; order Poales; family Poaceae; genus Eremochloa; species Eremochloa ophiuroides. Next base: position 1,899,450 of record JAHLJS010000009.1, on the reverse strand, counting down.
GGAATGCGGCTGCAGGCTTTGTGCCCAAGTCGCTCTTCGAGTAGTTCCACCATGTTGCCAACTCTGCACCACTTCTATCCTTCTCCCGCATATCGTCAGCATTGCCATGTCCAAGGAGGCCATTGAGCACTGCCGTCAGAAGCAGTAGGTGAGCGCACACTACATGCCTCGCTCTGTTGTACGTCTATGGGTTTAACAAGGCATTGGGACTGGTGGATGATGATCCCTCGCTCGCATGGATGGAAGGTAGGAGCGGGAGGTAGGTGATTGAAGCATCTAGGCCCTAGTGGGTTTAAGTGATTAATGACAATGCGTAATTATCATGACTAACGTGTACATTTTGCAGCGGCATTAGAAGTTAGGTCATGGTAATGGTAAGTTCATGCCCTATGACGATGGAGATCGATCAGTTTTCACAGGATGGACGACAAGGTTAAGGAGAGACTAGTTCTAAGTACCATTTAGTGTTGAGAGACACTTAGAGTAGTTAAGGACTTTGTTTTTCTTTTACTGTACAAATAAGAGGGGGGCATGGATGGGTAGCTTGACCTAGAGAAGGCTAATTATGAGTTTAGGTGTGGTGCATACTTGCCAAACTTAGCACTAGGTAGCTCAGAGAGGATCTTGAGACTGAGAGGATCAAACTTCCTTTTGGAAACTTTTCGATTCAGCGAAATTTTGGTCGAGTTTGAGGCATTGAACGCTTGTGAGTAGAGAGCACCAGGCTATTTGTGAGCGTCCGGTGAACACATGTCACTCCCAAGTAGCCCCTCAAGCGCTAGGAGGCATCGGACGCTGTGGTTGGTGGTCACTGGACTATAAGCCGCCCGTCCTACACTGCCTATATGAGTCAGAGAGCATCGGATGCGAGCATCTGTGAAGCTCCAGACTGTACACAGTTAGCATTCGACGGCTTCCAGAGAGGTCCAGAGAAGGTCAAAATGCATCTGACGCCGTCTGACGGTTGGCACCAGATGATTGTTTACCGGTGTTTGGCACAGTAACGTCTATAGAGCCGTTGTGACGGTCAGACGTTGGTGTTTGGTCCGATGCTGCTGGTTCTGTCGGAGTCCAACGGTTGCGCAAAAAATGTTTTTCAGCCCAAAAGACTTGTTTTGAAAGGGAGTATTTATACTCTACCACTACTAGAAACTCGAATTCTTCTGCGTGTGTGCAAAAACACACACAAAAAATATGAATACAATGATAGAAAAATATTTCACACAGAAACACAATGACATAAAAATATTTCACGTAAAAAATGTTGGTCGTACGCACACAAAAAAATTACGTCCACCCAAATTTAAAAACTATTTTTCTGTGTGGATATTCAAACAGAAAAATTAAATAAACGCACAGAGAAAAATTATTGTTCCTTCAGTTTAGCTGAACTCACAAAAAAGGAATAACACATAAAAAATTCAAACAGTAGCAACAACATATTATAATATATAATTGTCCATATAGTAATTTATTGACACATCACATCGTATTGTAGTCGCATTAGAACGACATTTCAATGACCATGGCCTTCGTGCCAGTTGTCTTGCCCATTTGTTCAACTGGGAAACACTGTTGGAGTGTGAAAGAAAGAAAGAGCCTAGTGTAGTAAGAAATTTGAGAATCCAAGTGAGTGAGCTACACTAGAGTAAGTTCAAGAGCAACAAGTGTGCATCTATCCATCTCTTTGGCCTTGTTATTGGTCAAGTGAGAGTTTAGACTAGTTACTCTTCGTGATCGGCATCACCTAGACGGTCCGGTAGTGATTGGGAGGTTGAGATCATCCGGAGAGCATGTGGATAACTCAAGCCATCTTGTGAGTGGTTGTGGCCGAAATGCCAAAGAATCAGCCCACAGAGAGCACTTGATCCTTGCGGATTGTCAAGGGGGAGCTATACCCTTGCACGGGTGCTCCAACGAGGACTAGTAGGGAGTGCCAACTGCCCGATACCTCGAAAAAACTTGGCTTGTTCGTTTTCTCCTTTGCTTTCATGCAATTTACTTTGAGTACTCTACATTCTTAGAATTGCCATGATAGAGTAGGATTGGAATTAGGTTGCGAAACTTGTTTTAGGATTGGAAGAACAATTGTAGGCACTATGGGTGATTGGGCTACCTCGATAGGTTTAATTCTTGTGAGAAAATTTAGAATTAGCCCAATCCACCCCCTCTTGGGCATCTTGATCCTTTCAGGGATGATGATAGGGACCACCTATTTAGGCAGAACTCATGGTGGTGCTGCTTGCTTCACATAGGGGATGGAGGAAGGGCTCAGCCAGCTACCTGGCCAACGGTGGTAGGTGGCCATGCTCCTAACCCGCGTGGCACGGAGAGGCAGCAGGGAGGAGGGGACCGCGAAGCCACTGCTTGGCCGAGCTTGGCCGGCGGGAGGGCGAGAGCTCTAGTCGGCACTGTCGACCGGTGGCTAGCCGGCGTGGCGGCGCGAGGAAGGGGCTCCTAGGCGACGGACGACATAGGTGGGGCCACAAGGTGTGTGGAAAATGTGAAGATATGTTTCCTCCATCCATGGTCTTGTTCGTCGGAAAACACACCGGAGAAAAAAAAAGAGAAAAAGGGAAAGAACGAAGATGGATTCAAGAAAAGTATCATACCACGGCGTAACAAGCGAAGAGAGCTACCTCGTGGTGGTGTTGGTTTTCGTTGTGGAAGATCAAGATGGCCGAAAAAACTTGCTGGAGAGTTCACCATAAACATAGGTGTTCTGAAATTCGGCTTTATATTAGGAGGCTATGAGTAGAGGATGTGAAAATAGTTCGTAGTTTTTGAATCGGTGTGTTAAGGGATACGCGCTGCAACCTTCTTATAGTAAGTGTCCTCAAATACATTCGATTTTAGCATGCTCGCAAAGCTAACTACCAAAATTTTCCTATCACATTTTTTGATGTTAAAATTTTAGGCAAATTCAATAATTATTTAATCCATAAAGTGATTAGAAATAGGTTTGTGATCTCATATATGTGATTATGTGGACTAATCGCCATGACCTAACAAATGACAAACAAGAGCATAGCCAGCGACACCAGAGCCGGTTGCACTAGTTGACATATATAGCGTTTGTCGGTGTAGTCATCCCACTTGGTGTAGTCATCCCACTTGTTGCAGTGCAATCCAAGAGCCTCCTCCAACGATCACGGGGAAGAAGAGAAACATCAGTAGAGGTAAGATGTTACGTTGTAACGAGTAGTTATGCCGAAAATGACACTCCCTAAAAGCGTGATTGCCGCCCTTCACCCGAGCGGGTGAACTTGAAGATGACACGTGTTCCAAAGGCCTACCCTCCTAGGACTTGTGCGCACAAGCATCGGGACGGAGAAACTTTGAGGCAGTAAAAAGTGGATTATGTTACGAAGAAGGTTACCGATGTGATAAGAGTGTTTATATTGACATTCTTGTGTAAGCGAATGGGTTTTGACGGAGATCAAGAGACAGGGAGGTGATAAGACGCCAATATTATTCGCTAGCTGGCGAGGAAGAGGAAACAAAAATCTTGTCATGAAATCCTCACTGAAGTAACTTCCGTAGTTACGTGAATTGATTTAAGTGACCGTCCGTCTGCTCGCCTGACTCGCCATGGCCATAACCCAACTGACCATGGTGGCGCGAGCACATGTGTGTCTCATCTATGGCTTTTTCTGAACTGGTTAATATATTAAGAAAAACTCTAATGATATAAGTCGAGTTACCAACTTGCCAAAATCCCTGAAGCATCTAGGCCCTAGTGGTTTCGGTGATTAATGACAACAAGACGGTTATTATGACTAATGTGTGTTTTGCAGGATAACCTAGTGGTTAGGTCATAATAACATGTAGGTTCAAGCCCCTAGCGATGGAAATCGATTCGGTTTTCAAAGGATGGAAGACAAGACGGTGATAGGCTAGTACTAAGCGTCGTTTGGAGTTGAGAGACACTTGGCGTAGTCTTAGATTTTGTTTTTCTCTTTGACCGTACTATTAAGAGGGGTTTGGATGGGTAGCTTGACTTAGAGCAAGATTAGAGAGTGTAGATGTGATGCACACTTGTCCAACATAGCTCTAGACAGCCCAGGGAGACTCTTGAGAGAGAGAGAGGATCAAACTTTGTTTTGGAAAGTTTTTGATTCGGCGAAGTTTTGATCAAATTAGAGGCGCCGGACTCTACCTAGTATGGGCGTCGGACCAATAGCTAGAGTCCGACGACACGTGGCAGCCCCTGGACGAGTTTCAGCGTGCCTAGGGAGCGTCGGACCCTAGCCGGATGGTCGTCGGACCATTGGCCAGAGTCCGACGGTGACTCTGGGTTTTTGAGCAAGCTTCGGACCGTCGCGAGTAGGGAGCGTCGGACTAATGTCTGTTAGCGTCCGGCGCTTCCAGAGAGGTTCCCAGCGCGGTTTTGAGCATCAGGACTTGGTCCGACGCTGTGGGTCGGACCATTACTCTGTGTACTAGCCGTTGAGAGGTACTGTGCCCGCAGTTTAGAAGCGTCGGACTGAGGAGCGTCGGACCATCGAGTTCGGTCTGACGCCCCTCTGTCATAGTTCTGGGCGCAGTGCTTGTGTGAGAGTCGGACCGTGGCGATTGGTCCTGACGATCGAGCCTCGGCAGAGTCCGACGGTTCGCAGAAAAGTGAGAAACGGCTAGTTTTGTAGAGGATGAGTATTTATACTCCACCAAAGCCTCCATTCTACTTCTCTTGCCATTTCTAACAGCTGAAGGAACCCTTATTGAACTTGTGAGAGAGCAAGAGCCCTAGGGAGATTAGTGTGAACTCCATTGCTTGTGAGCTTCTTCCCTAGAGAGATCAAGAGTGACTTGTGTGCATCCATCACCCTCTTTGGCCTTGTTCTTGGTCAAGTGAGAGTCTAGGCTTGTTACTCTTGGTGATCAGCATCACTAGATGGTTTGGTGGCGATCGGTGGCTTGGTGACCGCTTGGAGAGCTTGTGGGCGGCCCAAGTCGAAGTTATGAGCGGTTGTGGGCGATCCACCGCGCCAGAGAGGCAAAGGATCAGCCCGTAGAGAGCACTTGGTCTTTGCGAAGATCAAGGGGGAGCTACACCCTTGCGCGGGTGCTCCAACGAGGACTAGTGGGGAGTGCCGACTCTCCGATACCTCGGAAAAAACCGGATTTGTCTTTCTAACCCTTTACATTCCAGCATTTCCTTTGTGTTCTCTACTTTTCTAGAGTAGTATAGTTGTGATAGGACTTGGCTCTAGGTTGCATAACTTGTTTTAGGAATAGAATTGACACAATCACTTGTGGGGTGACATTGGGCAAATTGCGATAGGTTGAATTGTGTTTTAAAAAATTTATTAGTTGTCCAATTCACCCCCCTCTTGGCCATCCTTGATCCTTTCAATTGGTATTGGAGCCTTGTTGCTCATTAATTTGGCTTAACCGCCAAGAGGAAGGATGTCCGGTGGTCACGATGGTCCCCCTCCCGTCTTTGACGGTAACGATTTTCCTTGTTGGAAGATTCGTATGGAGGTATACCTTGAGGCGGTGGACCTTAGTGTTCACAAAGCCGCCACACAAGGGTACCCCACTCCCAAACCCGGCGCAACCCTCACACCCAGTTGATGAAGAGCACTGAGAAGTGAAATGCTAAGGCTCGAAACATCATCTTTAGAGGCCTTAGCAAAGAGGTGTTCAACCGTGTGAGGAACCACAAAAACGCCCATGCACTATGGTCGGATATTTGTGCGCTCCATGAGGGAACTAAGGATGAGCGAGAGAACGATATTATCTTATCATTGACAAGCTCAATTCTTTCAAAATGCTCTCCAATGAAAGCGCTAATGACATGTATTCTCGCTTGAATATCATTGTAGAGGAAGTAAATGGCCTTAGACTCACTCAAATCTCACCGGCCGAGGTTACAAGGAGAATCCTCAATGCTCTTCCAGTTGAGAAGTATGGTCATATTGTAACCGTACTTCATCAAACGGATCTCTCCAATGCAACCCCCACTCAAATATTGGGGAAGATCAATGCTCATGAAATGTATATGAAGATCACCCCTCAAGATAGCTCATCATCAAAGAAGGAAGAGAAGAAAGACTTGGCCCTCAAGGCCGACAAGAAAGGCAAAGCTCTAGCAAAGTACTCTTCTCTTGACTCCACAAGTGATGATGATGATGATGATGTGGAGATCGCTCTCATGGTGAGGAAGACCACCAAGATGCTCAAGAAGCTCAACAACAAGGGAATCAAATTTGATTCCAACAAGAAGAAGTTCTTCACTAGTAGCAAGAGAAAGCCCATCTCCGAGATGGATTGCTACAATTGTGGAGAGCTTGGGCATCTTGCTCATCAATGCCCAAAGCCCAAGAAAGACAGGTTTAAGAACAAGAACAAGGGCAAAAGGCAAGATTCAAGTGATGAAAGTGAAAATGAGAAGAAGAAGGCCAAGCCATTTAAGAAGAAAGAGTTCAAGAAGAAGCAATTTCACAAAAGCAAGAAAAGTGGCAAGGCTTACATTGTTGGTGATTGGCTCACCGACATTGAATCTTCTAGTGGCTCTTCCGGTGAAGAAAGTGATGATGAAAAGGAGAAGGTGGCCACTCTTGTAATTGGGACTTCACTTCCTCCACCTGCCATCACCGCCCTCATCTCCAACACACTTTTGCCTTATGGCTAAGGATAAGAAGGTACAAAGTGATGATGAGAGTAGTGATAGTGACAATGAGTATGATTCACCCACCTATGATGAACTTGCTAGCTTGCTAAATGACTATACCAAAGTTATAAGAAAGCTAACAAGGAAAAATGAAAACTTAAAACTTGAGAATGGCAACCTTTTAGCTCAAAATGAACAATTCACTAAACCTAGTGATGAGCTTAGGAGTTGAAAATCAAAATGTGTCATCCAAGCTCAAGGAGCTCAAAGCCAACATAAAAGAGCTCAAAGAAAAACATGATAAACTTGAGAGGATACACATTGAGCTCACCACTAGCTACAACAAGCTAAAAGAGGACTATACTCAAGTGAAAGTGAATCATGACAACCTTGCTATGGCTTATGACTTGCTTTCCAATGAAACACATGATGCTCCTAACCATGTTGTTAAGTGTGACATAGCTACATCATGTGATGACTTGATTGATGAGATCATTGAGCAAGGTGCTAGTAGCAAAGGCAAGGAAGCGGTGGTGGCCGATTGCCATGATGACTATTTGAAGCTCAAGATTGAAAATGATAACTTGAAGAAAGAGCTTGAGAAGCAATCAACCACAAATACCATTGTCATTGAAGTGGTGCAACAAGATGATGAAGTTGAAGTGCTTAGAAAAGAAAACAAAATCCTCAAGAATGAGAAGTGTCACCTTGCAAGCTTATTGGAAGAGAACAAGAAGTTGAAGCAAGAAAAGAGTCATCTCACTGTGGGCTTGCAAAAATTCACAAGAGGCCAATATCTCCAAAGTGATATCCTCATGAACACCGTGATGAAGTTTGATAGAAGTGGGATTGGCTACATGGGTGAGAAGGTGCAAAATATTAGAGCTCAAAATCGCCTCAACAAAGCAAAGAACAAGCCCAAGCCCAAGCCAAAGAGATGTTTTGAATGTGGACAAGAAGGTCACTTTGCTCATGAGTGCAAGACACCGCCACCACAACCTTTGCCCAAGCATTCTAGGCCCTTTGCCTTTGTTGCTCATTACATGCTAAGGAAAGATTTTAAGGGCAAAGTGAAAGTCATGTTCCTAGGACCCCCTAATAAGAATAGGCCTAAGCAACTATGGGTGGCGAAAGCTTTGGTTAAAAAAGTCCGGAGCCCTTCTCAAGTATGGGTTCCTCAACATTAAGCTTGATTTGTTGTGTGTAGGTGAACTACAAGACCGGTGGCTCTCATTGGGTAGTTGATAGTGGATGCACTCAACATATGACCGGTGATGCTCGTATGTTCACCTTCCTTGAAGAGATTGTAGAAGACCAAGGAAAGATAACATTTGGTGATAATTCCAAGAGCAAAGTGTAAGGGCTTGGCAAAGTGGCTATATCCAATGATCATTCCATTTCAAATGTGCTTCTAGTTGCTTTTTGAGCTTCAACTTGCTATCCGTTGGTCAATTGTGTGATCTTGGCTTCCAATGCCTATTTACAAGTGAAGAGGTGGTTGTCTCCAAGAAAGATGACAATGATGTGATATTCAAGGGCTTTCGGTACAATCATCTCTATCTAGTGGACTTCAACTCGGAAGATGTAAATTTGAAGACTTATCTATTCACCAAACAATCTCTTGGGTGGCTTTGGCATAGAAGGCTTGCACATGTTGGGATGAGCACACTCAAAAAGTTATTGAAGAAGGAGATGGTGAGAGGATTGAAAGATGTTGTATTTGAGAAGGACAAATTATGTAGTGCTTGCCAAGCCGGGAAGCAAGTGGCAAATACACATCCATCCAAGGCATTTGTGTCAACTTCAAGACCATTAGAGCTACTTCACATGGACTTATTTGGGCCAACAACTTATGCAAGCATTGGTGGCAAGCTCTATTGCTTAGTGATTGCTGATGACTTTTCAAGATATGCTTGGGTGTTCTTTCTTCATGACAAGACCGAAGTAGCCCAATCTTTCAAGAAGTTTGCCAAGAGAGCATAAAATGAATTTGAAGTAAAGATCAAGAAGATTAGAAGTGACAATGGAAAAGAGTTTGACAACACAAACATTGAAGTATATTGTGATGAAGTTGGGATCAAGCATAAAGTCTCATCCACTTATACCCCTCAACAAAATGGTGTAGTTGAAAGGAAGAACCGGACGTTGATCACCCTTGCAAGGACTATGCTTGATGAGTACAACACACCAGAGAGGTTTTGAGTGGAGGCAATCAACACCGCATGCCTATTCCCTCACCGGTTGCTAAAGAAGACCCCCTATGAGCTACTCATTGGCAAGAAGCCGGACGTCTCCTACTTCCGTGTGTTTGGTTGCAAATGCTACATCTACAAGAAGTGACAACATCTAGGGAAGTTTCAAAGACGTTGTGATATTGGTTTTCTTGTTGGTTACTCATTGAAGTCCAAAGCATATAGAGTATTCAACAATGCCACTGACCTTGTTGAAGAAACATATGATGTGGAGTTCGATGAATCTAACGGCTCTCAAGGAGAGCATGAGAATCTTGATGATGTAGGTGATGAACCCTTGAGGAAGGCCATGAAGAACATGCCAACCGGAGACATCAAGCCAAAAGATGATGGTGATGATGTGCAAGTGATCGATCAACCATCTTCATCAAATGTGCCTCAAGATGATGAAGATAAAGATGGGGTGGATCCACATGAAGACACCCACATCACACAAGAAGAAATTGAGGCACAAGCACAAGATGTTGATGCTCCACAACCTCCTCCTCAAGTGGTTGATAGAAGAACTACTCCACTCCTACAAGCACATCCTCAAGATCTCATAATGGGGAGTCCTTCAAGGGGGGTAATGACTCGCTCACAAAGGCATGCTCAATTCATTGAACATCACTCGTTTGTCTCTTGCATTGAGCCTTCTAGCATAGAGGAAGCTCTTCAAGATCCGGATTGGGTGAATGCCATGCATGAAGAACTCAACACCTTCACCCGCAATCAAGTTTGGACACTTGAGGAGAAGCCAAAAGGAGCAAGAGTCATAGGCACCAAGTGGGTGTTCCGCAACAAACAAGACGACAAGGGCAACATTGTGAGAAACAAGGACAAGGCTCGTGGCAAAAGGGTTCTCCGAAGTTGAAGGCTTGGATTTTGGGGAGACTTTTGCCCCTGTTGCAAGATTAGAGGCCATTCGTATCCTACTTGCATATGCATCTAATCACAATCTAAAACTCTTTCAAATGGATGTGAAAAGTGCATTTTTAAATGGCTTCATAAATGAACTTGTCTATGTTTCGCAACCATCGGGTTTTGAAGACCCTAGATATCCAAACTATGTTTATAGGTTGTCCAAGGCGCTATATGGCTTGAAGCAAGCCCCGCGGGCTTGGTATGAGTGCCTCCGTGACTTCTTCATCAACAAGGGCTTCAAAATCGGCTTGGTTGATACCACACTATTCACCAAGAAGCACAAAGGGCACATCTTCATTTGTCAAGTTTATGTTGATGATATTATCTTTGGTTCGACTAATGAATATTTTTGCAAGGAATTTGGTGATATGATGTCCAAGGAGTTTGAGATGTCCATGATTGGTGAGCTCACATTCTTCCTCGGCTTTCAAGTCAAGCAAATGAGGGAGGGGACGTTCGTGTCGCAAGAGAAGTACACGAAGGACCTCCTCAAGCGCTTCAAGATGGAAGAATGCAAGCCCATCAAGACCCCCATGCCTACCAATGGACATCTCGACCTTGATGAGGGAGGTAAATCGGTTGACCAAACTCTCTATCGTTCTATGATCGGTAGTTTGTTGTACTTGACCGCATCTAGGCCCAACATCACGTTTAGTGTGTGTATGTGTGCGCACTTTCAAGCTAACCCTAAGGAACCTCACTTAGTTGCGGTAAAAAGAATCCTTAGGTACATAAACCACACCCCGAGCATTGGCCTTTGGTATCCCAAAGGAGCTAACTTTACTCTTGTCGGCTATTCCGATTCGGATTATGCCGGTTGCAAGATTGACCGGAAAAGCACATCCGGAGGGTGCCATTTGCTTGGAAGATCACTAGTTTCTTGGTCCTCCAAGAAACAAAATAGTGTTGCCTTGTCAACAACCGAAGCGGAATACATTGCCGCGGGTGCTTGTTGTGCACAAATTCTTTACATGAAACAAACCCTACTTGATTATGGAATCAACTTAAAAAGGGTGCCTTTGTTGTGTGACAACGAGAGTGCGGTAAAACTTGCCAATAACCCGGTTCAACACTCCCGCACAAAGCACATTGACATCCGCCATCACTTCCTTAGAGATCACGTTGCCAAGGCTGACATTTCCTTTGAAGGAGTGAGAACGGATGATAACTTGGCGGACATTTTTACTAAACCATTGGATGAGGCACGCTTTTGTACTCTAAGGAATGAACTTAATTGCCTTGATCTAAGCAACTTCACTAAAAGATGATCTTGTGTTGTCATGTGCATTGCATTGTAACATAAAACATGTCTAACATTGAATTACACGTAGGGCTTGTCTAACTCGATTAAGATAACCGCCCAAAAGCGTGTGACGAAGCTTACCCGAGAACAAACTTGACAAGAAACTAGTTTAATTTACGTGAATTTGCATTGCATATTGCATGGTTGTTGTTTTGTCGTTTCGTTCTTGGATTTCATTGCCTATCTTCATAAAATTCACATATGCCTAAGGCAAAATATTTGAAAAATTGAGGGTTTAAGAGAGGGCATCTCATACTAGTTTCAACTGGTGTTTATTTGACTCTTATTGGGGTTGGAACTTAGTTGGGAAAAATCGGCGCGAAGAAATTTGGAAGAAAACAGGTTTTAGGGCGTCGGACCGAGGCGTCGGACGCTGATTTTCCCAGCGTCGGACCAATTGCCTCAGTCCGACGGTCCCTTTCCCTGTTGACCGAGGCGTCGGACGCTGGTTTTCACAGCGTCGGACTTTCAGCTTCAGTCTGACGGTCGCTGGCAAAGCTGAAGGAAGCGTCGGACCGGAAAATTTCGGGCGTCGGACTATTGGATAAGAGAGTTCACGCCGTGTCGCGTCGCGTTCACGGCGTCGGATCGAAAGGATTGGTCCGACGAGGAGCGTCGGACTAAGTCCGACGGCCGCTGGAGCTTACCGGAAGCGTCGGACTCTGCGGAGTATTGGTCCGACGCTTGCACAGTTAGGGTCCGACGGTCGGTTCGAAGGCGCGGATCAGCCTTTTTATTTCTCTGTCGCGTGGGGCCCCGCTGTCAGATCGCGTTCGTCTTCATCCCGAGCCATCGCGCCGCCGCCCGTACGTCCTCGCCCTAGCCCTTACCGCCGCCGTGCCGCGCCCTAGCCCTTCGCCGCCGGCTTGCCCGCGCCCTCGCCGCCGGCCGTGAGCACCTTCCCGTGCGTGCAGGCCCCTCATCCCTCCCATGCGCACGCCCGCGACCTGCTACAGCCGAGCAGCGCCGCCGTGCTCTTCTCCTTCGCCGCCGAGGTGCTCGTGTACTCCCCTTCTTCTCGTCTGCGACATCTCCCACAGAGTGGTGGTGAGAATCGATTCTATTGTGTCAAATCTCTCTTCTCATCACCTCGCGCTTAATCTGCTCGACGAAATGTCTTAACTAAAATTTTTCGCGTTAATCGCAGATCTTTTGGAGCGTAGCTCTACTCTCGGCCTTCTAGGGTTCGTGGAGGTGATTCTCACCTTGTGGTAATCATCTTTTGCCTCCACACCTAGTTTCCTCCCTATTCATTGCATATCCATGTCATTTGCTCTAGTCATTGACTTGTGCCCTATGTCATGCAGTGATTCTCCTTGACCCTGTGGTGCCCCGTTCGATAGAGATTCTCACCTCTTCGCAGGTCTTTTCTCAGGTTGCTTTGCTTCTCCACTCTTATCCTATATGCTTGCTTCCATAGGTTCTCTCATCTCTAGCTTATATATGCTAATGTAAACCTTGCCTATCTCTCTCTTGCAGCTGTCGTGGTTAGAGTGTTTGGCAGTGCGTCAGTGAATCCGGGGCCAAGCTCGCGGATACGGAACGAGGCCAAGCCTCTGAGTGTCAGCGGCAGTTGTCAGTTTCTGAGGGGCAGTGACAATTGGCAGAGATGGTTCGGTGCAAGCAGGTCAGCCGTAGTCAGGGAGGCACAGGTGGAGACGAGAGGCCTCCTCCTCGTCCAACTTTGGACAAGGGGAAGGCCACTCTCATCGAGAGCAGCAAGAAAAGGAAGAGGCTTTCAGCAGAGCAGAGGCAAGCCATCAGGGTAGCACAGGCTGCAGACGAGGCAGAGCGTGGCAGAGGTATACACATTGGAGGCATCTCTGTCAGTTTGTCGGGCAGAGATGAGACCGAGGAGCAGCCACAGCCTCAGAGACAGCCGGAGACTGAGTCAGCACAGCTAGAGGCAGAGCCGAGGCAGCCAGAGCAGCAGGAGGCAGCTACTCAGGGGGAGCAGGCCCAGGCTCCACCTCTTCGTCCCTCGGGCCGCACTCGACCTTCGGTGCCACCCCGGCCCGCTGGTCAGAGGCGCGGCGACCGAGTCTCCAGGGTGCCTGCTCCCTCCGAGCCTGAGCCGGAGCCTGAGCCGGATGTTCACTTGGACTTGCTGAGGATCTCTGCAGCCCGAGTCAGAGAGCTCTGGCTGACGTCGCTTGCCAGCTGGTTTCCGGATCAGAGAGATCCCAGAGCTTCTGAGGGCTGGTACACTACTCTTCACGAGAACTTCTTCACCGCCCTCATGGCCACAGGAGTTGGACTGCGACAGCACAGGGTGTGTCCCCTAGAGGACATAGTCCAGGCTGCAGGAGAGGAAATCAGGCCGTACTTGTCTTACCTACCTGGACTAGCAGAGCTTCTTGGCCGTTTAGGCCGGTACATGGAGTCGTGGATGAGAGAGTTCTACGCTTCACTATGGATAGACCCCGACCACGAGTACCTACAGTACACCTTCGGCGGAGAGCCATACCGACTCTACGCGAAGGCTCTGTGAGAACTGCTTGGAGTGCCAGAGTCAGCTACCAGGTTGCACAGCATTTGCTATGCCACGACAAACCCGCCGAGGAGGGCTCACGGAGGACTGGCACCTGGTACTGCTCATATAGCAGCATACTTTCGACCACTGTTCGGAGACGGCTCCCGCAGGACACCTTTGGAGCTTCGTCCCGTCGTTCGTCTCTTGAACGACGTGATGAGGCGTACTCTTTTACCGCGGGAGGGGTACAAGGAGGGTCTTACTCACTTACAGCTGTGGCTCCGTAGTGCCCTGGTCTAGTAGTCTGAGTTTGACGTTGTCGATTTAATTATCAGTGAGATGGAGGACACCATAGCAGAGGGCATCAGGTCTAGGCGACAGCTCCCCTATGCTCATTGGATCTCACACATCCTTGAGCAGAGGTTGCACCGGATTTGGACAGGTATCTCCCGTGAGTTATGCCAGACTGAGACAGAGTTTTCAGTATATAGGATGACCTCTCTGATTGACGGACGCCGTGGCAGTAGAGCTTTACACAGAGTACAGCGCCGTCAGACTTCAGGGGCAGATATGGCAGAGGTACAGCAGCAGGACGAGGCTATGAGGCACGTTGCCCATAGCGAGCTTGAGCAGTTACTTGCAGACGACGACCCCGTCGACACGTCCTCGTCCAGCTCTGACATGGACTACCGGCCCATCCCTTCACGTCCACAAGCTCACGACTCGGAGGCTGGTGGGTCCAGCTCCGCTCCACAGACTTCATAGACAGACCCTGCGCTGCTTGCTATTCTTCAGACCTTACAGCAGACTCAGTAGAGACAGGCAGAGGAGCAGTCCTGGTTTGCCAGGGAGCAGGCTGCAGCTCTCACTCAGATTCAGCTCAGGCAGGATCAGTTCCAGCAGCAGATGCTCCAGATGCAGCTCCAGAGCCAGCAGATACAGCTACAGACCTTTGGGTTTATGGAGCACATCATCAGGCACACCGGAGCCCGCCGTACCTAGCCACTGCCTCTCCAGTCCAGCAGATTGGACCGGCAGCCACTGCAGCCCAGGTGACTCCAGCGATACAGTCCGGTGGACTTCAGAGTCAGGGCACAGCTTCACTCCAGCGTCAGTTTGTCATGCCGACTCAGCAGACTCAGCAGTGGTTTGCCACACCAGGCACTCAGGGGTTCTCTCTGATCCACACCGGTTTCACACCTGACTTAGGTGGCCCCTCAGTGTCCAGGAGCTTGGGTGCTACCTTCAGCGAGATCACAGGCATGCCCACACCTCCTGAGTTCAGACTGCCTGTTACCACCACCACAGCTCCACCTGCGACTGGGACTACAGAGACCCTACCGTCTTCAGTCGCCTCTTCAGAGCCTCTCCGGACTACAGTAGAGACTGCGACCGTAGTAGTCACAGCAGCAGCTCCAGAGATGGCTGAGCAGACCCGGACCGCTTCTCCTTCCCGTGCTCCGACAGAGGGTCAGGCTGTTCAGAGTTCCGAGTCCGAGAGAGACCCTTCTCAGTATGAGCTTCGGCCTCACTCCTCCGACCGCGACGCTGCAGCTTCTTCTCCTCCTCCTGAGTTTTAGGTCTTTGGTGCTTGATGCCAAAGGAGGAGAGAGCATAGATTTAGGGGGAGCGCGTGAGAGGGTTTTTGGTTCTTTTGTTCTTTTGGATGTGACATTATCATGCATCATGTTTATTTTCATGTTTGAGACTTGCTTGTGACATGTGTTTGAGATTCATGATTATTTATATATTGTGTCACTTGATTCACTTTTGGTTACGCTCTTGTCTTAGCTTCCGCACTTCTCTCCGATCTTGAGTGTATCATTTGGTACTTGTGCTTATTTCATATCTTATTTGTACCTTGTGATCTTGATTTGTATAACCATGCCTAACCCTTTTGCTCTTATTGCCACATGCTTATATGAATCAAACTTTTAAAAACCTCACTCTTTCTAAATCTATTTGAGATTGTTGTCATCAATCACCAAAAAGGGGGAGATTGAAGCATCTAGGCCCTAGTGGTTTCGGCGATTAATGACAACAAGACGGTTATTATGACTAACGTGTGTTTTGCATGATAACCTAGAGGTTAGGTCATAATAACATGTAGGTTCAAGCCCCTAGCGATGGAAATCGATTCGGTTTCAAAGGATGGAGGACAAGACGGTAATAGGCTAATGCTAAGTGTCGTTTGGAGTTGAGAGACACTTGGCGTAGTTTTAGGTTTTGTTTTTTTCTTTGACCGTACTATTAAGAGGGGTTTGGATGGGTAGCCTGACTTAGAGCAAGATTAGATAGTGTAGATGTGATGCACACTTGTCCAACATAGCTCTATACAGCCTAGGGAGACTCTTGAGAGAGAGAGAGGATCAAACTTCGTTTTGCAAAGTTTTCGATTCGGCGAAGTTTTGATCAAATTAGAGGCGTTGGACTCTACCTAGTATGGGCGTCGGACCAATAGCTAGAGTCCGACGACACATGGCAGCCCCTGGACGAGTTTCAGCGTGCCAGGGAGCGTCGGACCCTGGCCGGATGGTCGTCGGACCATTGGCCAGAGTCCAACGGTGCCTCTGGGTTTTTGAGCAGGCGTCGGACCGTCCTGAGTGAGAGCGTCGGACTAATGTCTGTTAGCGTCCGACGCTTCCAGAGAGGTTCCCAACGCGGTTTTGAGCGTCGGACTTGGTCCGACGGTGTGGGTCGGACCATTGCTCCGTGTACAAGCCGTTGAGAGGTACTGTGCCCGCAGTTCAGAAGCGTCGAACTAAGGAGCGTCGGACCGTCGAGTTCGGTCCGACGCCCCTCTGTCACAGTTCTGAGCGCAGTGCTTGTGTGAGAGTCGGACCGTGGCGATTGGTCCGACGGTCGAGCCTCGGCAGAGTCCGACGGTTCGCAGGAAAGTGAGAAACGGCTAGTTTTGTAGTGGGTGAGTATTTATACTCCACCAAAGCCTCCATTCTACTTTTCTTGCCATTTCTAACAGCTGAAGAAACCCTTGTTGATCTTGTGAGAGAGCAAGAGCCCTAGGGAGATTAGTGTGAACTCCATTGCTTGTGAGCTTCTTCCCTAAAGAGATCAAGAGTGACTTGTGTGCATCCATCACCCTCTTTGGCCTTGTTCTTGGTCAAGTGAGAGTCTAGGCTTGTTACTCTTGGTGATCGGCATCACCTAGACGGTTTGATGGCAATCGGTGGCTTGGTGACCGCTTGGAGAGCTTGTGGGCGGCCCAAGTCGAAGTTGTGAGCGGTTGTGGACGATCCACCGCGCCGGAGAGGCAAAGAATCAGCCCGTAGAGAGCACTTGGTCTTTGCGAAGATCAAGGGGGAGCTCACCCTTGTGCGGGTGCTCCAACGAGGACTAGTGGGGAGTGCCGACTCTCCGATACGTCAGGAAAAACCGGATTTGTCTTTCTAACCCTTTATATTCCCGCATTTCCTTTGTGTTCTCTACTTTTCTAGAGTAGTATACTTGTGATAGGACTTGGCTCTAGGTTGCATAACTTGTTTTAGGAATAGAATTGACACAAGCACTTGTGGGGTGACATTGGGCAAATTGCGATAGGGTGAATTGTGTTCGAAAAATTTATTAGTTGTCCAATTCACCCCCCTCTTGGCCATTCTTGATCCTTTCAATCCTATTGGTTATAGGCCACTGTATTTTATTTGATTTATTGAATATTATATGGGCCAAATCCATAATCAACAGGGCGTAAGTGTTTCTTTTTTTTAAAAAAAAAAAACCCTTAGGTATGGAGCAGTTGGGCCCGCGGTCATGCTGTCACTGCTCGTCGGGCCCGCCAGTTGGTGACAGCAGTCCCCTCACACCACAGAAGCGGCCGCGCGATCCTTCCCTTTCACACCCCCCACACTCTCTATATCATCTTTCTTCCGTGCCTGCCTCGGCCTTCACTTCTTCACCGTGAACGGGAGAAACAGCTGCTTGCTTTGCTTGGGTGGTGTTCTTCAACTTCACCCTTCGCTCGATCCCCTCCCTCCGGCCGTCAACCGCAGCGATAGGAGCTGCATCGCGAGGAGCACCGCCGACGCCATGTGAGCTGAGCTCGTTTCCACTTCCATTCCCGCTTTCTCTCTCGACGATCCATCTCGTGCCTTTCTGTGTTTTTCTTGCTACGATCATCAGATCCCGATCCCACCATGCGGCCTTGTCCATGATTGAAGTATGAATCGTACCAGGCACACCGATCTAGTGTATCGGATCTGGCGATTTTCAATTTATTGCCTGCCTCCTTTTCTGTCCGATCTCCACTGTATGAGCTACGAACGCTTGCTTTCACCCCTTTCTAGGTGAAAGCATTTTATATCATATTCATGTCCATAACTGATGCTCTGTGTGTGTTCAAAATAGAAATCAGATAACAAGTTTTATTTACGTCTTTTGAGCCCTAGAGTCTATAGTAATTGGTTTCTGGAGTGCTATACTGCTAGGTTGTCCTCTGCAATATTGTCTTCTTCTTTTCTGAGCATTTTGTTTTTACCTGTAAATTCCTACTTCAATCTTCTCCTCATGAATCCTTTCTTGTTTTTAGTTATTACTACTTATAATAGAAAATCTTCTATGCATAAACATGTGAAGCCAACATGAACATGGGAGATTCAGGCGCCATGATCAGCAGCAACGGCACCTGTGACGAACTCACCGACGTGATAGCGTCCATCACCTGCCCTAACTGTCGCCACGAGCTCCCCTGCAATCTGGTATATATGAGTAATTATATTTCTGGCGAGCTCAGCTAGCAATTGAACATTTCTTCTGAATTCTCATACATATGGGTGTGTTTTGAAATCCTGCGATTGGAACAAGAACTTGGCTGGATTTCCATCCGGTGTCAGGTTCTCTCCGTCTGACCAGCAGCTCATAGAGCACCTAGAGTCCATGGTGTTGGAGAAGGAAGGAGGAGGCTCCAGAACACACGCTCTCATAAATCACTTCATACAAACCATTGAAGGAGACAATGACATCTGCTACACCCATCCTGAGAATCTCCCTGGTCAGACCAAAATAACTCTTTGCCAAGCCCTTTATGTATATATTATATACACGCACACCATCATGCATATTTGCTGTATCAAGTATCAACTACTAGTTCAGGAGCATCATCTGCGACATAACTCATCAAGTTTAATTACTGTTGACATCAATATGAATGTGTGGATCTGTAATGTGGCATATATACTGTATACATAATTTCATACTACTGTGCCCCATCTGCTAGCTTCTAGCATCTTTTATTAATTTGTTTATGCGAAATGTGCTGACTGCTGAGCACATTCTTTTCCAGCTCTCCCTCTCATCAGACGTCAGCATTGCATTTCTTCAGTTCCAATGGATGACTGTTATCTAGATTTATTGGCTCTACTTAGTCAAAACTTTACTTCCGTTTTGCTTATCTGAGTGTTTTGCTTTGTGCTGGAACTTTTCTTAGTTTGCATGGTTGCCTACGGGCGGAACTTTGTAATAAGTGGCCTGATTCTATCAATTGATAGATGAAGCCGAATATGAACTATCCTTTATTAAAAAACATGATTATATTGAAGGATGCTTCTCAAGTATTGAGATGTGGATACATATATGGTTCTAGGCTATCTTTCATTGCTATGTATAGTGATGACATATATGAGTATTGAGTAAGCATGCTTGTTCTATGGCCTTTTTCTGAGTAGTATACTTATTATCTTCAGAATTAGACTATTTAATTTATTTAAAAGTATTATTGGAAGCATTCATTTATATGTACAGTATTACAACAATAATGTAAACATATGTGTTAGGACTTGCTCTATATCATGACTGCTCAAACCCTTGTTCTTATACCTAGCTTTGATCATCTCTAGGTGTGACAAGAGATGGCCACAGCAAGCATTTCTTCCACAGGACATCCAAAGCCTATCCAACAAGCACAAGAAAGAGGAGAAAGATCCCGTCAGAGCGCGGCCAGTGCAACAGCGAAGATGTTTGGGGTGCATATTGGCACAAGACTGGCAACACGCGTCCGATAATCGTTGGCGGTAGGCAGAAGGGGTGCAAAAAGATTCTGGTGCTGCACAATATTAAGCAAGGGAAGCGGGAGAGCACCAACTGGGTTATGCACCAATACCACCTCGGCATGAGCGAGGAGGAGAAGGTCGGGGAGCTGGTCCTGTCCAAGGTCTTCTATCGTTGTCCTACTGCAAAAGTGACAGAACAAAGCGATGAAAAGGTAGAGGTGACTGAACAGAACGATGAAGAGGTAGAGGCGACTTCAGAGGCTACACCAAATATCCTCCCTATCTCTAGTGTTGCGGTAGTCACTACAGCTACGGTCACCATGATGCAACTGCAGCAGCACCAACTGCAGAGGCAGGCTCAAGGTCACGGTCAGTGCAAGTTTGCACCTGCAACGAAGTTTGAAGAGGTAAATATTAAGTTGCTAGTTGTTGCCTTCATTCAATATCAAGAGTTTATTAAGGCTCTAGCATTATATTGAACAAAATTAGCAATTTATTAGTTAGCTTGGGATGCTTATGAACATATGTTTGTATTTGACACACTTGCACTCTAACTATGCAAGAGCTACTAGTCAGACTCGCAAATAATCATGAAATGACCCTTTCCTTGGACCACACACCCAGTCTATTTTGAACTTTTTTTATATAAAAATGAACCAATATGTTTTAACAGTTCTATTATTACATGTAGAAGGTTTAGTGTATCTTCAAATTTGTACAGGGTGAGTACAAAGTTGCTGAAACAAAACGGGAACACACTACTCATAATTGTAATTGAAAGGAAGGCAAACTTCGTAAAATTGCATCCGCCCACCACAAAAGCTAGCCATAAACATACCAATGATATCTTTTTTCCAATTCAAGTAGTTAGTGTAATGGAATCTAGCACATAAGAATTTTTTTTCAAGGAAATGTAGAACGTTATTTATGTCATTCATTTTTTATGCAGGCTGCTGTAGTTGACCCGGTATCAGGTGATCAAGGACAAGTGCATGGCAATAATAATCCCCACATACCATCGCAACATCATGTCCAATCAGGGCACATGGAACCAGATACATTGTCAGTACAGGTGCGTGTATAGTAGTGTGTAGTACTCTTTTGGACCCTATTGCTGAAAATATGTACGGCTCAAGTAACCAAGTTCCAATAGCTAGAAATCAGCTAATTCTTCATATATATTCAGAAGGAAATGTCTTGGTTGGTATTTTTTTCTGCAGGTAATTTACTTGTTCCTATAAGCAAATTTTCAAGAAATGTATAATGTTGTTCATGCCATTCATTTTCTTATGCAGGTTGGTGTTGGTCAAGACCTGGTATCAGGCGATCAAGAGCATGGCAATAATAACGACATACCATCTCAACATCATGTCCAATCAGTGGAACCCGATACTACCTTGTCTTTAGCTCTCAGTACTGGTATGATCAGTATTAGTTTACTATTTTTGACCTTTTTACAAAAAATACTGCTAATGCATGTTAACTATATATGTTCTGGTAGCTAGAGTACCTGCTAATTCTTCATACATTGAAAAGGAACTGGCTGAGTTGGTATTAAGCATGTAAGAAGGAAATGTATAACGTTATTCGTGCCATTGAATTTTTATGCAGGTTGGTTTAGGTGATAATAATAGCTTCTAGTGCCATGTGCAACAAGAAGTTTGCAAGGTGAAACAGGAGAAATCATGCAGAACCAAAAGACCCAACGCACGGGCTGAGTGGCTGACATACATATCGTGCACGTCGATATCGCATGTCGGTGTCTCTGCATCCTGTCTGATATTATCGGTTAAGATAGTTTCCTTGTTTAGTTGGACTTTTAGATAATTGATGAATATGTTGTTGTAACAAACGGGGTAATTTGTTTAAGGAATAGAACAGTTTCCTCTCCTTTTTCCTATATGTCTCTCCACTCTTCGCTTTTTCATGTCTTGTGATCGCGGGGTTCTGTGCTATTCATTCCATCAACATACCAAACATGATTTGTCGAGGCGCTGAGGATGGCGAGTGAGGAGCGACCGGCCGGAGCGGCTGGGGCCACCTCGGTCGGGGAGCTAGGTGGCGGCGGAAGCTCGGCCAGCACTAGGCACGAGGTGGCCAGTGTCGGCTCGCCTACGTCGAGCCTCAGGTCCGGGGTTGTGGAGGAGCTGCCGGATCGGCACTCTGCGCTGACGAAGGTTGGGCCGGGTGACCCGCGCCATGGGTTGTGCTGGTTCAAGGTTCTGGGCGATGGAGGGTGAGCTTAGCTCCGAAGAGGAAGGGGAGGATGGGGGTGCGGATGAGCTGGTGGCAACCCGGGTTTTCATCCATGGAGCGCTGTCGGAGGGGTTCACTGTTGACGAGGTGCTCAGGGCGGAGGCTCAGCTGGGGGAGGTCAAGATTGCCTCCCGGGGGGTAAGGTCTTGCTCTCCTATTGCAGGTAGAAACGGTGGCCGGCTGTCGGACCGTCTGGTGGCGGCTATTGCCCAGAATCTGGACGCTGGCGGCGGTAAACCGTGGTGGGGGCCGCTGCCCCGACGTCGCATCTCTCCGAGTGTGACGCTGGGGGATGTAATGTCGAAGTCCAGGGTTGTGGGGAAGAACGGCAAGCGTTGCTCGCGGGCAGTTGCGGCGGCGGCGGCGGAGTCGGCCCTAATGGCGGCGACGTAGGCCCCTGGCTCGGCGAAGATGTCGGCGGAAGACTCCAGACCTAATCCAGATGGGGTGGGAGGTTGGGCCGTGGCCCAGGACGCGGGGATGGTAGCGTCTGGCACTAGACTCGGGGCTGCAGTGGACCGTCTCGCGGCCCAGGTTTCGTTTCCGAGCGGCCTGGGTTTTCTTTTTTCGCGTGTAGGTCGGCGCGGTCGTGAGGCGTTTCCTATTCATCTTCCTACACCCGATGCCTCGGCTCTCTCGACCTCGTATTCTCGGGCGGCGGCGATGCAAGGGAGTAACATGGCGATGGGCGAGGGGCGTGGAGGGGGACGCGGCCAGGCGCCATCACGGCAGGGCAGCGGCCCTCCTTTCGGGGGTGCTAGTGCCCCTCCGACGCAAGGAAGGTTGTCGAGTGGCGGCAGCGAGGATCACCGGCTCTTGGCGGGATTCCGTGAGGGTGCCCCATGGTTCGACCCGGGTTACGGGGGTTACGGCCCTCTGCAAGGTCATCTCCACGGGGGCCATCGTCAAGGATTCCGCCCTCGCGCTGGGAGGAACTCGGCTGTGCGACGGCCGGCTCTGGCTAGAGGGCGCGGCTCCTTTGCCGCGGTGACGAAGTCTCTGTTGCCGGGGTCATCTTTGACGACGGCTGCTGTTCAAGGGCAGAATGTGTTCCAGGGAGGCCGGTCTAGGGTATGAGAAGGATGCTCTGCTTCTGGAAGCCAGTGAGAACAGGGAGCCCGCGGTTGGTGATCGTAGGCGTGGTCAATGGTAATGGGGGCAACGGTAAGGGTGCTAAGGCTAGTCTGTGTAGTCGTTTCTCTCAAAAAGGTCATGTGGCGGCTGACTGTACCACGGAGCTGTATTGTGTTATCTATGATGGGCATGATCATTTCAATCACAAATGCCCTATGCTGAAGCATCCAAAACCGGTGGCACAATCTGTTGGTTACTCTGTGGCAGGCCTTGGGTTTTTCCACATACCTCATGCCCCCCTGCGAAGGAAGAAGGACTCCAAAAATGCTCTGGTGACAGTGGTGGCAGGTTCTATCTCCCGTGATCAATTGGTTGGGCAGCTACAGAGGCTTGTTCCGGAGAAGTGGAGGTGGAATCCGGTGAAGCAAAGTGAAAGTTCGTTCATTGTGCAATTTCCCTCTAAGGCGGAGTTGCAGCGATCCATCGCTTATGGTGGGGCAGGATGTGAAAATGGATGGTGTTGCAACAGGTGATCGGCTCAGTTTCTAGGAGTGGCACATGAAGGAAGAGGGATTCTTGTTGCCCAAGGTGTGGCTTCGGGTCTCTGGCATCCGGGAGAACCTGAGGGAGTGTCTTTGGGCGGTCGGTACTCTGTTTGGGTCCACTCAGATGGTTGATATGGTCACTACTTGTAAGAGTGATTTTGGACGCATCCTGGTGGCGGTCCTTGATCCGGCCTTGGTCCCTACTGCTATGGATGTTGTAATTGGGGACCATTTTTTTGAGCTCGAGATTAAAAAAGAAAAGGTGGGGTTTGATGAGAATGGCGAGGAGGTGGAGCTGTTTTCGGAAGGGGATGATGATGCCGGGGATGGCAAAGGTGGTGAGACCGGGGCCAATGGGAAAGGAACTGAGGAAGACAATCGACCTGCTCCTATGGATGAGGATGGTGGCACTTCTTCGGATGTAAACAAGGATGTCGGGGCTGTGGGAAAGTCCGCGGGGGCTGAACTTAATCTATATGCCATGGCTGGTGACATAGTGAACTGGGCTGTGAATGATGTTTTGCTTGAATGCGCTGATAAAGTCTTGGCAGAAAATTTGGAGGCAGGAGAGGACAGGCTAGGGGCGGTTGCGGGAGACTCTGATGATGAATATGATCTTCTTGACTTGGGCGATGCCGGGCAGCGGGCTGTGGAGCAGGGAGTGCTGCCGCTGGCTGCACAGCCATCTGCGACAGTTGCTGGCAGGGCCTAAGGGACCGGCGGAGCTGAAGGAGGGGCAGCTGGCGCCGCCGCTGTCACAGCCTTCCGTGGAGAAGGCAGCTACTGGCTGTGAGACTGCTACAGGGGTGCTGCAGGCCGCGGCGGCAATTGGTGAGGTGTGCAGAACACCAAAAAGGGCGAGCCCAAGGCTGGAAAGGAGCGGCGAGGAGGACTGCATGTCAAAGGCGAAGAGAAGGGCGGCATGGAAGAACCTTGACTTCGGTGGAGGTAATAATCTTGTCTCTGCCCATTCCTCTTGGTCACAATTTAATTCTCAGTCTCTCTTTGCAAGCCTGGGGGTTTCTTTGGGGGAGAGTTCGCACGAAACTTCAGATTCTATTAGGCTTTTAGATGAGGTTGAAAGGGATAGGCTAATGGCTACCCAACCTTCTTTTGTGGATGGCCATGAGTCTAATAGGTTTAGGGATGAGGAATGTGATGAGATTGAGAATGATGCCCTGAGTTATCTTTGTGATGAGTTGGTGGATGATTTTTTTGAGGGGACATGGATCACCTAAGCTGTGATTTTAGAACTGTCTTCAGGAAAAACAAAGGCATATTCTTTGACTAGAGCAAAGAAGAAGCCAAAATTGAAAGTGCTTATAAACCACAAAAGAGTGTCTAAATGAAAGGAATCTTCTGGATACGTTGGAATCTTGCTCGGAATTAATTTATATACTTTGGACATCGGGGGTATTGATGAGGGGGACTTCTATGTCAAATTTAGAGTCCGAAATAAGGCGGATGATTTTCTTTGGACGCTTATTGCGGTCTATGGGGCTGCTCAAGCGGAGTATAAGGAAGCTTTCCTCACGGAATTGTGTCAAACTTGTTCTAAAGAGTCAGGCCCTTTCATGGTGGGTGGTGATTTTAATATCATTAGAAACTCATAGGAAAAGAACAATGATAGATATGATGATCGTTGGCCCTTCCTCTTTAATGCAATTATTGACAGCCTAGATATTAGGGAGCTTGACCTCTCTAATAGAAAATATACTTGGGCAAATTCGAGGGTGATTCCTACGTTTGAAAGGCTGGATCGTGTTTTAGTGAGTACTGAGTGGGAATCTAAATATCCCCTGGTGACGGTTCAGGTGTTGACTAGGGAATTGTTAGATCACACCCATTTGCTCCTAGATACTGGAAGCGGTACACATGGTAACAAACAGCCAGGTTCAAGTTTGAGCTTGGTTGGCTGTTGAGAGAGGATTTTTCAGGACTGGTGTCTGAGGTGTGGAAGAAAGAGACGCGGGGTAATACTCCTCTTCAAAAGTGGCAAAATAAAATCCGGAGGCCTAGACAGTTCCTACGGGGCTGGGCTAAGAATGTAAGTGGTAGCTACAAAAAAGAAAAAGCAGAGTTGATCAGAAAGGCTGAGGAACTGGATATCAAGGCCGAATCATAGCCGCTTTCTGAAACGGAACTTGATCTTAAAAATTACTAAAAAAACAGACTCGCCACCCTCTTAAGAGAGGAGGAAGTCAAATGGTACCAGCTGTGCGAAAACTAAGCGATTGCTCGAGGGTGACAGTAATACTAAGTATTTTCATCTTGTGGCGAATGGCAAGCACAGAAAAACGAGGATCTTCCGGTTAGAACAAGAGGAGGGTACAATTGTTGGAGATGAAAGTCTTAAGAAATTCATTACCAACAACTACTAATGGCCTCTTTGGGGAACCGGTTAGAATCAATTTTTCTATGCTTGAGTCCTTCACAGATGACGTCGCCCAGGTGTCGCAATCGGAGAATAATATTCTAAATATGGAATTCTTAGAAAAGGAAATTAAGGAGGCCATCTTTTCGATGGAGCATAATAAGGCTTTGGGACCGGATGAGTTTCCAGCGGAATTCTACCAAGTGTTTTGGGAGCTAGTAAAAGTCGACCTTCTGCCACTCTTTGAAGAGTTTTACAAGGGTCATCTACCCCTTTATAGCCTTAATTTTGGTATAATTACATTATTACCAAACCAAAAGGAAGCAACTCAAATACAGCAATTCTGTCCCATTTGCATGCTTAATGTCAGCTTCAAGATCTTTACTAAAGTGTTGACTAACCGTGTTGCACTAGTGGCTCAAAAGGTTATTCAGCCGTCTGAAAGCCCATGTTTGGTTTTGGGTAATTGATGAAATCTAGTTTGCTAACGATTGCTCTAAGTGTTTCATGAGAATTGATTAGCAAATGGCAAGATGGAGCAAAGGACCGGGTCGGTGGAGGCCACAAGTGAAGGGCAATGACGACATCCATACAAATGGTATAAGTCCATCATCTCCACAAGCTTCATCAAGAGATGGTGAAAAAGCTAGGAGCTCAAGGCAAAGGTATAATTCATAGGAGCTCTTTTGCTTTTGGTGATCAAGACTCCATAGAGGGAGTGATCACATTTAGGATAGATAGCCGTACTATCAAGAGGGGCGAAATCGTTGATGAAATACGGTTATCAAGTGCCACTAGGTGTTCATGATCATTGCATATGCATATAGATGCTAGTGACACTAACTTGACCCGTGGAAAACTCTTTGAAAAGGCTAACACACATGCACCTAAGTGAGAGATACTTTAGAAGTGTTAGTACCTTAAGAAACGGGGTGAAGTTCGAGGGTTAGAGAGGGTTTGGTCCTCTCTTCCTCCTGCCGAACTTGCGAGGAAGGATTCGGCGAATTTCGGAGACATTACAATAGAAAAACTAGCGTCGGACCGTATTGTCACAGAGCGTCGGACCATTAGCCTCAGTCCGACGGCTAACACTGCTGAGAGCGTCGGACGCTCAGTTCCTGAGCGTCGGACCATTAGCCGAAGCGTCCGACGGTGCAGTTCGTGCGAGAGATAACACATGGCGAGCTCTGAGAGCGTCGGACTCTCGGCGTTAGTCCGACGGTGAGCGTCGGACCAACGTCCGACGGTTTTCAGGGCTCGGGGAGCTCTCTGGAAACGTCGGACGGCCGCGATCGTTGGTCCGACGGCTTCGTCCCGCTGAGTCCGACGGTGTCAGCTGAGGGCGTCGGACCGTTTGTTTTAGTCCGACGATTATACCGTCCGACGGTTCGTTTAGCGCGAGAAGTTAGCCGTTGTGATCCAACGTTCGACTTCAAACGGCTAGTGACACGTGGCGTTCATCCAGGGCGTCGGACCGTGCGGTATAGTCCGACGGTCTGGCCGTCGGACAGTCCGACGGTACGCAGAGAAATGAAAACGGCTAGTTCTTTGTGTGTGGCTTATAAATAGCGACTTGGCCGGTTTGGGGAGTAGCTCTTGGCACTCCTGAACATCATATCATATTTGTGAGCCTTCCCACTCCACTCTCACTCATCCTACTTGATTGTGATCATCATTTGGTGAGTTTGGAGAGCATCAAGTGCATTGCATTGATAGAGATCATCTAGAGGCACTTGGTAGTGGTGATTCGCAGCGGTTTCTCTCATTACTCTTGGGGTTTGCTGACTCCTAGACGGCTTGGAGCTGCGAGGATCGTTGAGGGGAGTTGGTGATTGTCTCCGCCTCCGATCAAGGTATTGTGAGGGGTTCTTGAGCCTATCCCCGCGGGAGATCGCGAAAGGCATCTTTAGTGGATTGCTCGTAGCTTGGTGGATCCTCATCTTGTGTTGGTTGTGCGGCACCCTTGAGAAGGGTTTGGCGTGTGATGCCAATTAGCGCGTGAACCTCCAAGTGGGTGTATCGCTACAACGAGGACTAGCTTGCCGGCAAGCAAGTGAACCTCGGTAAAAAATCTTGTGTCATTTCTCTACCGAGGATTTCCCTTATATGTGATTGATTGGTTATATTGGACTTCATATCTTCTCTACACCGGGGGTATTGAAATCACCTTCTCTCTTTACTTTTGTGCACTTACTCTCGTGTGTAGCTTGTTAGTTAGTTGCTCACTTAGGAGTAGTGTATAGTAGTGACATAGCCTTTGAGTGTGAACTAGTGATCATAGTGTAGCATACTTGTCTAGGTGGCTTGCATAGCATAGTTTAGTGCTAGTGTTTTGTAAAGCTTGCTATTGTTACTAATCGTCTTGTAAAGTGTTGTTTGTAGATTTTTATAGGCTATTCACCCCCCCTCTAGCCATTTAGGAACTTTCACCGTCGCAGTCAGCTTTTATGAAGGGACGGAACATATTGGAAGGTGTGGTTATTCTACACAAAACCATTCATGAGTTGCACCGGAAAAACTTAAATGGGGTTATTTTAAAACTTGACTTTCAGAAGGCATACGACAAGGTTAAGTGGTCCTTCTTGCATCAGACCTTGCGTATGAAAGGTTTTTCACCTAAGTGGTGTAGCTGGATTGACCAAATTGTAAAAGGTGGCAGTGTGGGAATTAAAATAAATGATGACGTGGGTCGCTTCTTTCAAACCAAGAGAGGGTTGAGTCAAGGCGATCTGCTTTCTCCCATCCTGTTTAATCTTGTTGCGGATATGGTTGCGACTTTGATTTCTAGAGCCAAAGCTAATGGATGCTTTCAGGGCGTGGTTCCACACTTGGTCGATGATGGTTTGTCTATCCTGCAATATGCGGACGACACCATTTTGTTCTTAGACCACAGTTTGCAACATGCTAGAGAGCTCAAGCTGGTTCTTAACACTTTTGAACAGTTGTCAGGGTTGAAAATTAATTTTTATAAAAGCGAACTCTTTCGCTATGGGGAAGCCAAGGGATTTGACCAGGAATATGCTTCATTAATTGGATGCAAGGTGGGTGTTACTCCCTTTAGGTATCTAGGGATACCCATGCATCACAAGAAATTATCCAACAGGGACTGGATCGGCATTGAAGAAAAGTTCCAGAAAAAACTTAGCAGTTGGAAAGGCAAATTACTCTCATATGGAGGAAGGCTAATCCTTATCAATTCGGTTCTGTCCAGTCTGGCTCTATTTATGTTTTCTTTTTTCGAGGTCCCTAGGGGAGTTCTAAAAAGACTAGATTATTACCAATCGTGGTTCTTTTGGCAATGCAACGAGCACAAACGGAAGTATCGTCTGGCTAAGTGGAGTGTCCTTTGCACTCCAAAGGAGCTTGGAGGGTTAAGTATCCGCAATTTAGACATCCAGAACAAGTGCTTATTAAGTAAGTGGTTGTTTAAACTGATCAATGAAGAGGGGGTTTGGCAAGGTATTCTTAGAAAGAAGTACTTATAAAAAAAAATCCCTTTTACAAGTGATCCATAAGCCAGGGGATTCTCACTTCTGGAGTGGTCTAATGAAAGTGAAGGATAGCATCCTAGCGGGTGGATACTTCACGGTGCAAAATGGGCACAACATTAGCTTTTGGAAAGATGTGTGGGTAGGTAATAAACCATTCAGGGAAGCTTACCCAAACCTTTATAGGTTGGTAAGGGGGAAAGAGGACACTATGGCGAAGGTCCTAGGGGCCAGACCACTTAACGTGTCATTCAGAAGGAGTTTAGTTAATGATAATTTAGTTTCATGGTTTGATTTGGTCTCAAAGGTAGCATCCATTCATTTGTCGAGTGGAAAGGATAATTTTTTTGAGTGCGAGTAAGAAAGGCAAATTTTCGATAAAATCAATGTATAATTTTATGATTAATAGAAACATGACACCGAAAAGGAATACAATCTGGAAGCTAAAGGTACCATTGAAAATTAAAATTTTTCTTTGGTTTTTAAAAAAAGGTGTGACGTTAACTAAAGATAATTTAGCAAAGAGGAATCGCCAAGGGAGTGTTAAATGTTTTTCTGTCATAAGGAAGAAACCATTCAACACCTCTTTTTTGACTGTCACACTGCGAGATTTATATGGAATACAATACATATCACTTTTGTAATTCAGCCCCTTCTAGTGCTTCTCACCTTTTTGGGTCTTGGCAGAATGGCCTAAGCGCTAAGCTTAGATCACATATTATGGTTGGGGTAGCAGCGCTTTGTTAGTGTTTGTGGTTAAATAGGAATGATATGGTATTCAACAACTTAAGATCTAATAATTTTGTGCAGGTAATTTTTAGGATGACGTACTGGATTCTCGACAGTTCGACAGTGGTCCATGCTACATAAGGCGGAAGATAGGACTTGTTTTGTGAAGAAAAATGGCCGGTATTGCACAAAATGCAAGCAAGTTGGTCATATAGAGCAAGATTGCAAAAGTAAGAAATCCAATGCATATGTATCCTCAATTAAGTTCGATTCTTGCTACATTCTCACAAAGGGCTCAAATGGTGTGAAGGCTAAGTTTGTTGGTACATCCATGATTGGTCCAAAGAAGAAGACCATTTGGGTACCAAAGAGCTTAGTCACTAATCTTCAAGGACCCAAGCAAGTTTGGGTACCTAAAAGGAATTGATCTCTATTTGTAGGTCAATTACAAAGCCGGAGGGAGGCATTGGGTGCTTGATAGTGGATGCACTCAACATATGACGGGTGATTCTAGTATGTTTGGCTCTCTCAACACAAGTGCAAATAGTGGCTATGATGCAATCACATTTGGTGACAACAAGAAAGGGAAAGTGAGAGGACTTGGTAAAATTGCTATCTCCAATGATATGTCTATCTCAAATGTGTTACTAGTTGAAAGCTTAAATTTCAATTTACTCTCGGTTGCACAACTTTGTGATCTTGGTTTCAAGTGCATATTTGGGGTTGATGATGTTGAAATTGTTAGTGTTGATGGGTCAAATTTGATATTCAAAGGGTTTAGATATGACAACCTATATCTTGTGGATTTCAATGCTAGTGAAACTCAATTGTCAACTTGTTTGATCACTAAGTCAAGTTTGGGTTGGTTATGGCATAGAAGGCTTGGTCTTGTTGGAATGAAACAATTGAACAAACTAGTGAAGCATGATCTAGTTAGAGGCTTGAAAGATGTCACTTTTGAGAAAGATAAGCTTTGTAGTTCATGTCAAGCCGGCAAACAAGTTGGAAATACACATCCTAAGAAGAGCATGATGAGTACTAGTAAAGCTTTTGAGCTCTTGCATATGGACTTGTTTGGACCAACCACATATACTAGCAGAATGGCCTAAGCGCTAAGCTTAGATCACATATTATGGTTGGGGTAGCAGCGCTTTGTTAGTGTTTGTGGTTAAATAGGAATGATATGGTATTCAACAACTTAAGATCTAATAATTTTGTGCAGATAATTTTTAGGATGACGTACTGGATTCTCGACAGTTCGACAGTGGTCCATGCTACATAAGGCGGAAGATAGGACGACACTCATATCGGGATGCAGGAGCTTGGAGACTGTTCTGATGGCAGCTTTTGCTAAATTTCGACGGAGTTACCAGTTTCGTATCGAGTTTTAATTTTAGACTCTGCCCAGTAGGGCTTGCTGCTTTGTAGCAGTGTGATGGTGTATCTTTTTTCCAGACTTGTCTGTTTGGAGCCTCATGGCTTTATGGTGGATCTTTTATCTTAGCCGTATACCATCTTTGGATGGTAGAGGCTGGAATTTTGTTCCTTTACCTAAAAAAATGTCTTGTGATCGCACAACGCCATGGCTGGAGAGGTGTGCAGATGGGAGTTCAGGTTACTCAAATCCCAACCACTTTGATAACTGACATCTAGTTATAGTCAGGAAGAAAAGAGTTCGGACTTGAAAACTGTAGCGGCTTTTCTGGTTTTGAGCATCTCCAAGAGAACAGCCAAATCATTTTGTAAAGCTAACTATAAATAGTATAAGAAAAAACAGCTGCAAGAAATTAGGTAAATGACTCAAAATTTAGTAGCCATGTATTCCTCGATGTTTTCTGTCCGATTCTTGGATATAGCCTCCATTGCTTGCCATCCATCCTCTACCCATGTGTTGGCTTGGCTCAGGCATGCTACGCCCACACCCATGCCCCTTTCCTAGCCGCGAAGACAACCCCAGGTTGCGCCTATGACAGCTTGTCAGCCCTGCTTCAAGGTCCTCTTTCGCTCGCTCCCTTAGACGCAGTTGTGGCTCTAGGTGATTTCTCGGGCTGGATTCGCCAATCTCTTCAATGTCCATGCCTCTCCTAGCGGGAATCTGGCGCTTGAGTATGGGAGCGGAGAGGCAGGGGCCGCTTGGTGGGCTCGCACCAAAAGCTGCACATGAGGCCATGTGTGATGCGCGCTACCAAATATGCCCTAAGCAAGCACATTTTTAAAGTTTATTATGAAGATGATATTAAATAGAATCCAGTCTTAGTTCGGTCAGCGCTCATGCTTACCTCACTGCTCCTGGGGCCCACCAGTTGGAGCGTTGGCGACAGCAGCACACGGCAGTCTCCGCCCACAGACAAAGAAGCGGCCGCCTGCCGCACGAGATATACCCCCCACGCCACACCCCAGACTGCTTGCTTGGGTGGTGTTCTCCGACCTCACTCCTCGCTGGATCCCCTCCCTCCGGCCATCAACCACAGCGATCGGAGCTGCATCGCAAGGAGCACCGACGACGCCATGTGAGCTGAGCTGCTTTTCCACTTTCCAGCTTTGATTTCTCTCTCGATCGATCCATCTCGTGCGTTTCTCGGTTTTGCTTACTACGATCATCAGATCCCCATCCCCTCCGTGCGTGCTCTGAATCGTACCACCCACACCGATCTAGTCTATCGGATCTGCCGGGGTTTTCAATTTTTTGCATTCGTTCCTGCCTCCTTATCTATCCAATCTCCACTGTATGAGTATGAATGCTTCCTTGAATTTCGCCCCTTTGTAGGCTCTTTGCAGTGGTAACTGAGGCTCCGTTCATTGCTGGGACGATTTGTGTGTTCAAAATGGAAATCGGATAACAAGATGTATTCACGTCTTTTGAGCCCTAGAGCGTATATAGTAATTCGTTTCTGGAGTGCTAGGTTGTTGTGCTCTGCGATGTTTTTGTTTTCTTTTCTGAGCAAGTTGCTTTTTCCTGTAAATTCGTACTTCAATCTTCTCCTCTTCTGTCCTTTCTTGTTCTTATTTATAAGTCAACGTGAACAGGGGAGCCATGATCAGCAGCAAGGACACCAACGCGAGAGCTCCCCTCCTCTGCCCTACCTGCAAACTGGTATGCTAAATTTATCGCTTCTGGTGTGCATCAAACAATTGAAACTTTCTTCTGAATTCTCATACATATGGGTGTGTTTTGAAATCTCGCGATTGCAACCAGAACTTGGCGGGTTTTCCAGCCGGTTTCAGGTTCGCTCCATCAGACCAGCAGCTCATAGAGCACCTAGAGTCCATGGTGTTGGCGAAGGAAGCAGGAGGCTCCAGAGCACACGCTCTCATACATCACTTCATATCAACCATTGAAGGAGACAATGACATCTGCTACACCCATCCTGAGAATCTCCCTGGTGAGATCAAAATAACTCTTAAGTATCAAGCCCTGTGTATGGATATATATTATATAAACGCACACCATCATGTATATATATGCTGTATCAAGTATCAACTATCTGTTACTAATTTAGGAGCATGATCTGCGACATAACTCATCAAGTTTAATTATTGTTGACATCAATATGAATCTGCATGTGGATCTGTAATGTGGCATATATACATAATTTCATACTACTGTGTGCCGGTGTGCCCCATCTGCTTTGTGGCATATATACATAATATCATACTAATGTGCCCCATCTGCTTCTCGAGACTCTTTTCTAGGATGTGGTATTCTCTACCTGTACAAATCATCCATTGGATTTCAGTTGCTTTTTTTTTAATTTTTTATGCTGCATTGTGCTGAATACTTTTTTATTCGATCCACCTCTCCCTCACGATATTGGAGGACGCTTCTCATGTTTCGATCGAGATATAGATACATATGGTTCCAGGCAATATTTCAGTAATCATGCTTGTTCTATGGCCTTCTCTGAGTAGTATAATTATATTTTCGGAATTTGTTTACTTAATTTATTTGAATATATTGGAAGCATGTCACTTATATCTATGTTACAACAGTATTAGCATATGTGTCAGGACTTGCTCTATATCATGACTTTTGCAAACCCTTGTGCTTATACCGAGCTAATTATCATCTCGATCTAGATGTCACAAGAGATGGCCACAGCAAGCATTTCTTTCACAGGACATCCAAAGCCTATCCAAATGGCACAAGGAAGAGGAGAAAGATCTTGTCAGAGAACGACCAGCGCAGCAGTGAAGATGGTGGGGATGCATATTGGCATAGGACCGGCAACTCGCGTCCGGTGATCGTGGGTGGTAAGCAGAAGGGGTACAAAAAGATCCTGGTGCTGCACAATATCAAGCAAGGGAAGCGGGAGAAGACCAACTGGGTTATGCACCAATACCACCTCGGTATGAGCGAGGAAGAGAAGGACGGGGAGATGGTCATGTCCAAGGTTTTCTATCGTTGTCCTACTGCAAAAGTGACAGAACAAAGCGATGAAAAGGTAGAGGTGCCTGAACAAAACGATGAAAAGGTAGAGGTGACTTCAGAGGCAACGCCAAATATCCTCCCTGACTCTGGTGCTGCGGCAGTCACTGCAGCTCCGGTCACCTTGGTGAAACTGCAGCAGCACCAACTGCAGAGGCAGGCTCAAGGTCACGGTCAGTGCAAGGTTGCACCTGCAAAGAAGTTTCAAGAGGTAATTTGATCGAATTTGCTAGTTGTTGCATTCATTCAGGATCAGGAATTTTATTAAGCTTCTAGCATTATATTGAACAAAATTAGCAATTTTTTAGTTAGCTTGAGATGCTTTTGAATATGTTTGAATTCGGCATATACTTACACTCTAATTATGCAAGCTACTAGTTATACTCGCAGATAATCATGAAATAACCCTTTACTTGCACCACCCAGTCTGTTTTGACCTTTCTTTTTTATTAAAATGAATCACCAGTATGTTTTAATCGTTCTATTATTACATGTATAACAATCAATAGGTTTGGTGTATCTCCAAAATTGTAGGGACATGCTGAAGCTAAGTGGGAACACACTACTCATAATTGTACTTGATGAAAGGAAGGCAACGGAACTTATGGATAAAATTGCTTCCGCCCACCACAAAAGCTAGCCATAATCAGACCAATGATATCTTTTTCCAATTCAACTATAATTAGTGCCATATCAAATCAAGCACATAAGAATTCTTCAAGGAAATGTAGAACGTTATTTGTGTCATTCATTTTTTTTATGCAGGCAGGTGTAGGTGACCCGGTTACAAGTGATCAAGGACAAGTGCATGGCTATAATCACCGCATACCATCTCAACATCATGTCCAATCGGTGGACACGGAACCAGATACTACCTTGTCTTTAGCTCTCAATACAGGTATGTTCAGTAGTTTACTATTTTTGACCATTTTGCTGAAAATACTGCTACTGCAAGTAACTATGTTCCAACTTCCAAGTAGGTAGAGATCACCTGCTAATTCTTCATATATTCAAAAGGAAATGTCAGAGTTGGCACTATTTTCGCCGGTCATTTACTAGTTTCTTTTAAGAACTTAAGAATTTTTCAAGGAAATGTATAACATTATTGTTGCCATTCATTTTTTATGCATGTTGGTCTACGTGATGTGTGCAGCAAGTTTGCAAGGTGGAACATGAGAAATCATGCAGAACCAGAAGACCCAAGGCAAGGGCTGAATGGCTAAACGAGACATACACATCGCGCACATCGAGATCGTGGTGTCTCTGTATCAGTTTGTTAGGCTCGGTTTAGATAGCTTCCTAGTTCAATTGGACTCTTAGAGAATTTTTTTCTCGATTGGGCGTTATACCCGTTTGTGACTCTTACAGAATTAAATATGCTGTTGTAACAGATGGGGTCATTTAATTTACTCAAGGAACATATCAGTTTCCTCTCCTTTCCTGTGTCTCTTCCCTCTCGCTCTTTCATGTCTCGCGATCGCACACCACCATAGTTGGCGAGGCATGCGGACGGGAGTTCAATCTACTCAAATCCCCAACACCATGATAACTAATGTCTACTCGAGACCAAAAGCAGAAGGTGGTCTGGGTGTTCTCAATCTTTATGTCCAAAATGAGAGTTTACTCCTCAAACATCTGCGTAATTTTTATAATAAGCACCAAATACCATGGGTTAATTTAGTTTGGAGTAAATATTACTCTAGACATAACCTACCTTTCCAAGGCACTACTGTTAGAGGATCCTTTTGGTGGCAAGATATTCTTAAGCTTCTAGAAAGTTATAAAGGTTTGGCCTCTGTTCAAGTTAATGATGGAAAGACTACCTTCTTTTGGCATGATACGTGGAATAGCCAGGTTCATAGTCAATCTTGTCCACAGCTTTTCTCTTTTGCAAAGAATCATGAAATAACAGTTTTCAGTGTTTTTTCTGCTGATCAGTTTCATGAACTCTTCCACTTGCCTCTACCTCCTGAAGCATATGGTCAGTTTCAGAATTTGCTGAATTTTATGCACAATATGTGTTTGGTGATACTTGTGATCATTGGAGTTATATTTGGGGTTCTTCTTTATTTTCATCCAATAAGGCTTATAAGTTTCTTGTTGGTCATCAACCTGTTCATGTTTCTTTCAAATGGTTGTGGATGAGTTCTTGTTAGAATAAGAGGAAAATCTTCTTTTGGTTGATCCTCCAAAATCGGTTGAGCACCAAAGAGTTACTTAAGCGCAGGAATATGCACCTTGCAGGCTATTCTTGTGTCCTCTGCTATTTGATGGCGGAAGAGGATTTACACCATCTGCTATTTGGTTGCCCTTTTGCCTTGGAATGTTGGGTAAGCTTGTCTCTAAATATTCCAAATGTCATAGATACCGGAAATATTGTGGAATCCTTGAAGCAACAGCTTCACGTGCCTTTCTTCATGGAAATTGTGGTGACAATGTGTTGGGCTATTTGGACTATGCACAATGACTGTATTTTCAGGGGGATCAATCACTCTCTTGGGCGGTGCAGGGAAGTTTTCAAGAAAGAATTTGCCTTAGTTATGCTAAGAGCAAAAGCTAGATATCATGCTCAAATAGATTTATGGCTAGAAGCTTTTGTGTAATTTGTAATACCTCGGGTATTACGGCTAATTAATTATGTCTTGTCATCATGTTTATTTTAAAGTACCTGCATATGATTGTGCTTAGGGACTTTAGAGTGACTTAGTTATGTATGTGGTTAATGTTGCTATGGAATCCCTAATTGGTGATTAAAAAGAAAAGTCTAAATTAAACCCTAATCGGACCCCAAAACCCTAAATCAAAATCTACTTGGAATCTGGTGGTGGTGTCTTAATAAAAGTTGTAGACCTTTTAAAGTGAAATAACTTTTATTAAGGGTGTTTTTGAAGTTCTTTAATAGAAATTTAAATTAAACCCTAATTACTACTTTGAAATTTAAATTTGAAATGCTAATTTAAAAATTATTGAGAATCTGACTAAACTACCCTAATGAAAGTTGTTAAGCTCAACTAATAGAACAACTTTTATTTTGGAAGATTTTTAAGTTGTTGAGAATAAATTGGAGAATTTAATGGAATTAGAAATAAAATTCAAATATTAGTTTTACCCCCTTTTAAATATCTTCAAAATTTGTCAAAATCTGAACTTGGCCCCAAAATCAAAGTTGTTCAGAATTTGGAACACTACAACTTTTGTATTTACACCTTTTCAAGTTGGTGCACAAAATCTTGAGTAATTGATCAAAAACCGAAATATGGGAAGTATTACAGTGCCCTGCCCCTCTCCCTGTTCGTGCACAGCGGTGGCGGCCCGACCGCGGCGTGCGCGCACCGCGCCGCCCGTGCCGGCCAGCCGCGTGCTCCATGCCATAGCCGAGCTAGTAGGGGACCTCGCGCCGCTCCGAATCGCCACTGCCCCCTCCTTGCTCGCCTTAAAAACGTCCTGCCGCCCCTCTGTCGCTCTTCCTCCTCTCTCGGTCGCCGTCGTGCTAGTCTTGGTGCCCGGCAAAATTCGCCATCATCGAGCCATCATCACCCTCTCCATCTTGCAGCTAGCTAACTAGCTTTCTTGCGCTTCGATTGCATCCAGTCGTGCAAGCCGTAGTGCCCCGCACGTGAAGGAACATCGTCGTCTTCCTCGCGGGCGGGCAGAGCGCCGCCGCGGGCCTCGTCGTCATAGCCAGCCGTCTCAAGTGAGTCTTGGTCCATGCTCCTCTGCGTTTTGGTTTCCGTGAGGTCCCTGTGTGCTTATGCGTTCAGTGGTTTGTCATTTGGTTCCCTAGGATTGCCGGAACGGGACTTCGCCGTCGAGACCGAGCCGTTGCATCCGCCGCCGTCGTCAAGCTCGCCGCTCCACTCCGTCTCAGCCTCAACCAGCCGTCGGTCAAGAGTCGTGGTGAGTCTCTGGACTTTTCCCCGCGTTTTTCCTAAACGCTACCGCGTTCGTATGGCCGGAACAGGCTTACCGCGCCGCCGTTTCCGCCATGGGCGAGTCAAGGCTCGTCGGAGGCGCGTAGGGTAGGGACTAACCAAGCTAGGGTGTTCGCTAGGCTCTGGGGTTACATGTTGGCACGTTTGGCTTCAGTTGCTAGAGTCGCCGGCGGTAAGATCCGCGGCGGGCCGCCGCGTGTGCGCGCGCGCGCGAGCGCGCAGGAGGAAGAAGAGGGAGCTGACAGGGGGTCCCGCCTGTCAGCGTCCCTGAAAGAGAGAGCGTGCGCGGACGAGAGCTGGGCCGGCCTGCGGTTGTTGGGCCGCCTCGGGCTGAAATCGTTTTCTTTATTTTTAGTTGAATTTCTGTGGCTTTTCTAATATGAATTAAAATGAATAGTACTGCTATTTGTTATTTTCCTAGTAATATTTCTATTGAGTTAAAAATCATGAAAATATTTATGGATACTCTATGGAGCATGTAGTATTTTATAAAAATATTAAATATAAGATTTGGACACTTTCTGTAGGAACTAAAAATCAGCATATTAATTAATAAGTGCAACTTTGGGTAATTTTAATAAATTCCAGAATAATCCAAAAATCATGAAAATTTATATGGCACTATTTTAGGGTAGAACCTATCTGTTAGTTAAGTTTGGGCTCAATTGGAAACTATTTGATCACTTGTTAATTAAATATTGGGTTAATTGGATAATAAAATTGATTTAAGCAAATAATCCCTGTAATGTGTGTGATTTTTGAATTGATTGGGTTCATGGATCTTTCACAATAGTGATCCTTGACAAAAGTAATGATGCCACTTGTTAGTTGTTTAAAGCTGTGCAGCGGCTTTTTATGACTGTTAAAATGGTCATTAAAACAAAGTATGAAAACACTGTTTTGCTTTCTGTAAAACGTTTACAACTTTACCGTGAAGGAAAGTTATACTCAACGACTAAATGGTTTACTTTTGAGCATTGCATTCATTATCTTCATACCATGCTAAGCATGCATCATTGCATTCGTGTAGTGCCCGTCACCGAGGAAGTCAAAGTCGAGGCTACTGCTGAGGAGGTGACCCCGGAGGTCGTCCAGAGATTCGACATTTGCGGAACCGAGCCCGACCTGACGCTGTACACAATCCAAGGCAAACCCCGGTGCATTCAGCCCCGCCTTGTGTTTTATAAAATATTTATAACTTGAGTCTATTATTGCATTAGGTTGTTAGGAGTTGTTTGTCACCTATATTGTTGCATTACCTGCCTTGATATATAATCCCTTGAAACCCGTTTAAAAATTAAAAATGTTGAAAAATGCTTAGCCCTACTTAATCAATTTAGATTTGCATAAAAAGGGTATTTTTGACCTATGGGAATGTGATATATGAATCATGAGAAAGAAAAAAGGGGTATGAGTCCATTCGGAAAATTGTGCACTTGGGTAGCAGTCACAATGCATCGTTATTGACGGAAAGGGATTTTTCCGTTCGTTGGTTGTGAATTTGGGTTAGAGTCCCAATGCTTGACCATCGGCGGGAAAGGGATTTGAGAACCGTTGGGACACTTGTATTTGGGTTAGAGTCCCAATGCAATATCGCCGGTGGAAAAAGAATTACGGACCGTTCATTGTAGGCCTGGTGTGATCGAGACTTTGCAACTAACCACATACTACGGAAAGCCCTTACTCCGGTGGCTCTACTACTTGAACCGACAACCACGCACTGGGAGTGGAGAGATGGCGAGAGCAGCATGTACCCTCGTGGCCGGCGTGCCTGGAGAGGAGAGGAGTACTGTATTCTCGGGTAGCGTAGGACCGGTTCAGTGGTAGAAAAGCCATGGTAGCCGGGGTTGGTATATGCAAACTTAAGTGCTACATATGCAGTGTGGATAGGGATCCCTAACTGGGTACTAATCGATTCGAATCGTCGTTGCTTCTCGGATATGGAGACTTGATCCTTTAGCCTACAACTGAAAACTGGTTCGGAATTAGGTGTTTTGAGAATAATTTAAGAATTTGAAAGTATGATGAAATATAATAATAAATTTGTAATTATGAACTATGATTAAAATTAAGATTGGAGGTAAAATATTGAAATAGGATAGTACTGTTTTTCTACAAAACTCTTTGACTCTTGCTTGAGCCTTACCTTGATTCCCCTCAGCCTGCATTCCTGAGTCTCATCCTCTTTTCTTTAGTCGGGTAAGTCTTGCGGAGTACCCCAGTACTCAGGGTTTGTCAACCCCATGTTGCAGGGATACAGCAGTCGAAAGTCTGTCTCGCCCCCTGCTGTGTGACAGTGGTCCAGGAGGGAAATGAGGAGGAGTAAGGTTGTACCCTTGGGCAGGGTTCTTATCATTAAATATTTAATTATGTTGTATCGTCGCTCCCCTGGTACCTGTTTTTATTTATGGTCTGTAATAACTGCACTTTAATATTATTTGGATAAATGGTTTGTAATCTAAGTACCTTATAATCTTTTCACGCTTTTACTCTGATGTAATTTATTATGAAATGTTGTAATTCTGTAATGACTTCGCAATGGGATCCTATTGGAGGAAAACGGGCGTTAATGTAGCCCGGCAGGACCTTCTAGATCATTTGGGACACAGGCCCGGCTGTCAGAGGTCATTAGTGACAATAACAGGTGCCTGTGGGCCATGTGATTTAGGCGGTTCTGTTACATAATTCTGCAAATTTTTTCTTTCCTTTTATGTACTCCCTCCGTTTTAGAAAGACTGTCGTTTTAGACTTTTCAGATATCACGTTTGACCATTCGTCTTATTTGAAAATTTTGTATAAATATCATTAAAGACATTTTAATAATTATTTATTAATTTTGTATTTTGCATAAAAATTTTGAATAAGAAGAACGGTCAAACATAATTTCTGAAATGTCTAAAATGACAGTCTTTATGGGACGGAGGGAGTATCATGATTGTAACCTGGAGAGCTTAACTTGTTTTATTATTAACAAAATCTCAGTAGGGGTGCTTTGCCCCTCCTGTTTCATAAAAAAAAAACTAATGTCTACTCACTTGAAAGCAAAGAATTTGTGCTGGAAAACTGTGTAGCTGATATTCTGGTTTTGGATATCTCTAAGAGAACAGCCAAACCATTTTGTAATGTAAATATAACTAG
Organism: Eremochloa ophiuroides; assembly: GCA_038502445.1. Taxonomy (NCBI): domain Eukaryota; kingdom Viridiplantae; phylum Streptophyta; class Magnoliopsida; order Poales; family Poaceae; genus Eremochloa; species Eremochloa ophiuroides. The sequence continues at coordinate 1,857,939 of JAHLJS010000009.1, read as the reverse complement.
TATAAGAAAAAAAATAGGTTCAAGAGACTAGGTAAAAAAATTGTCCACCGGAGAAAAATTGTTTTCTGCTGTTTGATTCCAGTTTTATCATGATTTTCTTTTCACCCATCGTTATTGTTTGCTTTCCACGTCAGTGCAATTGATATCTCACTAGTAGAGAACGGACCTTTGATCCGAAGGCCGGGAATGGGCTTTAGTCCCGACTAATTTTGTGTTCGGGAGTAAAGAGACCTTTAGTCCCGGTTCCAGCCACGAATCAGGACTAAAGGTCCCTGCCCAACAGTCACTGGGAACTGACGTTATGTCTGTTGACCTTTAGTCCCGGTTAGTGCAACAAACCGGGACTAAAGGTTTGTCTTTAGTCCCGGTGCTTGATACCGACCGAAACTAAAAGTTTTACTCCCGGCTGTAGATACCGGCCGCGATGAAAAACTTACTTTCAATCCCGGTAAGTAAGTCCAACCGGGACTAAAAGTCCTTGTGTATAAAAGCCAGCAGCTCCCTTCTTCCTCCTCTAGCCCGAGAGCTAGCTTTCCTCTCCATTGTGTTCTTGCTCTGTTCTTCGACCGTCACCCCCATTTGTTGCAGAACTCCATCGATTTTTGAAGGTAACTAACTTCATTTTCATACCTCAATATTATATGTCATTGCATTGTCTAGAAATAGCCCAAGATGTAACATGTTGTCTTTTGTGTCCATTTCTTGATTTGTGGCCATTTAAGTTTATATTCTCTTTAAATCTGTATTTTTGGATGAAGAAAGCTTATAGTTGTTGTATTTTAGAATGCTCTTCAAATCTGTGTCCATTTTAAAATGTCATTTTTATTAGTTTTTAACTAGAATGCACCTTTTATTGGATGAAGATAGCTTGTATTTTCATATATAGCTTTTTTAATGGTTATGAGAATTAGAGGAATTTAGTGGTTTACGAAAATATCCTTGTTTAGAAACTGAGAAAAAAATAAATTACAATAGCAGTGTTTTTAAAATAAATTTATGGGTTGACATTATGTTTTGTTTGTGATTGTGCATGACAACTGCCGTTGGGGCCTCAATCGGCGTACCTCGGCAACCCAAAGATATGGCGGACTTCAATCACAACTACATGACAATCTTTGACGCACATGAGGTCAACTTACATACTAATGATATGTTAGGCGGCTTAATACTTATCAAGGTCCCTGTGCAAGCTATCCCTGAAGAGTACCCGTATTTCGTGAGTCGCGCCATGATACAAGAAGCACTGGTGCAGCAGTGTCATGTCTTTGTCCCGCTAAAAAAATATCTCGCATTATCTTCGGGATTACATGGTGCTACCCTCATCTCCAACTGATTTGAATGCCATCATGTCTGTATCACATATCAATGTTGGTGTTCATGAGCTTGTCATCCTTCCATGGACATCCGACTATGGTGCCACTACAGTTGGCTTGGATCCCACCTTACCCGCCACCTCGATGGTACAAGTAGAACCAGCATCACCGTCAGAATTGGCCGAACCACTCAAGCTTGTCATTTATGGAATGTCACCGCATCTTTTTGTGCAACCGGTCATAGTACCTAGAATGTTCGTGAACATATGTCAAGTTCGCGATGTCCAGTACAATAGCAATGATCTCACAATCCACATGATCACATATGCTCGAAGATCAACTATACCTAGGGTTGCACATATCGGAGTCCGCAAACAGTCACCTTTCGGGGATGCCATGATGCACATATGGCCAGTTTGGATTACTATGGACCCACTACCACCGGGTGATCAACAGGAGGCCCATCGTCCTATGACTGGTAGGTGCACTTACAACAGAATTAACCATGTTGCCTGTATGTTACATTGTTCCTTTCTAACAATTGTCACTCTTCCTACAGCCCTGCCTCCTTATCAAATTCGATACACACTGTACCCACACATGGATCGCGGAGGTGCGGGGACTTCTGGACATGGAGGTGCGGGGTCTTCTGGACATAGAGGAACAGGTCATCGGCAAGCAGGCATGGGTACAAACAGTTCATATATGGGTTTACATACATGAGTTTACATATATACAAAAATCCTGAATTACGTGATGCACAGGTTACTTAATTGAGGGACCCTGTGATCCTTCATCAGAAGAAGGTTCGCCTGCACGCACCACAATGGAAGCAACGGGAGACACCACAGAAGTTCCGGAGACACCACCTTCTTCAGAAGATGGTTCACTGGTTCTGGACCCGGGTGTTGGATCACAGGAAGCAGCCCCACAGGATGACCTCGAAGGTTCGACCCAACCATTTTCACGAGAATGGTACATTATATTTATAGTTCAGCTACAATTGTTATTTATGCAACTGGGTGGTAAATTATACATGTAAATTATACCTAATACATCACATTTAAATATATAGGTACAAAGAATACTGAAACCAAGGATGACGAGGCACATGTGGCAAAGAAAGCGCGAACCACTGAATCCAAGGATACTTCATCCAAGGATGACGGTGCTTGATGCATATGTGATCCTCCCTTCAATCCTCGTTTGTCGGATTTGTGAACTTGATGTGTATTTGAACTTGTTGTTGTGAACTTGTATTTGTGAACCTCTGTTATACTGAACTATGATTCTGTGAACTCGCTGCGGTATTTGTGAACCTCTTTTGTACTGAATTATGAGTCTATGAACTTAGTTGAATTATGAGTCTGTGAACTTAGTTGCTGCGGTTGCAAAAGTCTATGAACTTTGTTCGGGCAGCTTTAGTCCCGGTTCCATACACCAACCGGGACTAAAGGTCCATGCCCAACAGCTAGTGCCTCGGGCATTCAGGTGTGTAGGGTACCTTTACTCCCGGTTGGTATTACCAACCAGGAGTAAAGGTCTGTCTTTAGTCCCAGTTAGTGGCTCCAACCGGGAGTAAAGGTCTAATCCTGGTTGGTAATACCAGCCGGGGCTAAAAACAGGCATTTATTCCCGGTTGTTATTACCAACCGGGAGTAAAAGTGCCCACCTATATAAGCTCAAATTCTCCTTCTTCCACCTCCACCCTGAGCACACTCTGTTCTTACTCTTGCTTCTGTGTTCTTCCTGTGTTCTTCGGCCACCACACGATTTCTTCCAGTTTTACATCGATTCTTTGGTTTCAGAGGTTACTAACTTGATTCTCACACCTTCATTACTTGTGTATCTCATTTCATGGTCATTTATACTTGATTTTAGAGGTTATCTAGCTAATTTCACACCTTTGGTTGATTTCTTGATTTGTGAGCATTTATACTTGTATTCACTTGATAGTTTGTATGTTTAGATGGTGAAAGCTTGTAGTTCTTTGTTCCAACTAGTATGCACCTTTTATTTGTTTTTATATATGTAGCTTATAGTTATTTGTTTAAAATTGCTATTAGAACTAGTATTCATATATGTAGCTTAATAATCATATTATTAGTGAATATTCATAGCAATTTATGTAGTTTATTTTTTTAATTTGTGGGCCTTTAAGGTTAAATTTATAGCAATTTTAAAAATGAATATAGAGAGTAGATGGCGACTCCTTCTGGGTCCTCGAACTCTCATCGGGTCTCTAAATGACTTAGGCCGCACCTCCCTCTCATTGCGTGCGGCGAGTGTAAGTAGAAGATTGTCATGGAGTTCCGAGTGAGGAAGGAGTGTCCCAACAAAGGTCGTATCTTCTATAAGTGCCCGCATCGCAATGTGAGTTATTAGATCTCATTTGACGTACTATGGTTATTTTTTTACATTCTCCTGATGGTTTTGATTAAAGTTCTTAATTGTTGTTATAATTTCAGTGGGACGGTACCGGATATAAAGGATGGTACTGGGAGGAAGAGTATGTTCAACACGTGTAAAACAATCAGACGGGTGACGCAGTGAGCCAGCACAAGCAGCCCACCAAGATAGAGAAAGCAAATGATCTATCTATTCTAGTTGGGATTGGTCATCAGATCCTTATGCTGCTGAAGTGCATTTTAGTTTAGTCTATTTAGTGCTAGTTGGGATTGTGTACATTGTAGTGAGCTTAACATCAAGTGATTAGTTTGTGCCTGTAGGCTAGCATTTTAATTGAACAAGATGACTAGTGTTGTGCAATTATGTAATTATCTTCAAGGTTTTCATACGGTATGTCTTGTAATGCAGATGAGCCGACAATGGATGTACAATGCTGATCGCCGTTCCGGAGAATTAATTACGGGCGTGCATATGTTCTTGAGTGTTGCTGAGGAAAACAAGCGTGATGGTTTCATGTGTTGTCCATGTGCTGTATGTAAGAATTTGAAGGAGTATGCTTGATCAAGGACTCTCCATTCACACTTGTTTAAGTCGGGTTTTATGCCAAACTATATATGTTGGACCAAGCATGGAGAAAACGGGGTTGCAATGGAAGAGTGAGAAGATGAAGAAGAAGGGGATGCCGATATATTTGCCCAATACAGTCCCTTACATGACATTGCAATGGGGGAAGCCGAAGAAGACGTAGCTAAAGAAGATGAGCCCGCTGATGATCTTGGTCAGGCCATATGTGATCCACAGCGAGAATGCGAAAGTGAAAAAGAGAAGATCAAGTTCGATCGCATGTTAGAGGATCACAAGAAATTACTTTACCCAACCTGCAATGCAGGCCAGAAAAAGTTGGGTACCATACTAGAATTGTTACAATGGAAGGCAAAGAATGGTTTATCCGATAAGGGATTTGGACAGTTACTGCAAATCCAAAAGAGGATGCTTCCGAAGGATAACGAATTGCCCTCCACTACATATGAAGCCAAGCAGGCTGTATGTCCTTTGGGGATAGAAATCCAGAAGATACATGCATGTCCCAATGACTGCATCCTGTACCGTGGCAAGGACTATGAGAATCTAGAAGCATGCCCCGTATGTCATGCATCACGCTATAAGATCCGAAGAGATGACCCTGGTGATGACGAGGGCGACGGAGAAACGTCCCAGGAAGAAAATCCCTGCGAAGGTTATGTGGTATGCTCCTATAATACCACGTTTGAAACGTTTGTTCAGAAACAGAGACCATGCAAAGTTACTGCGATGGCACAAAGAAGACCGTAAGGTAGACAATATGTTAAGACACCCTGCGGATGGGTCTCAGTGGAGAGCAATTGACAGAGAATTCCCTGATTTCGCAGCTGACGCAAGAAACTTAAGGTTTGCTTTAAGTACAGATGGCATGAACACTTTTGAGGAGCAGAGCAGCAGTCATAGCACTTGCCCTGTTATGGTATGTATCTACAATCTTCCTCCATGGTTGTGCATGAAGCGAAAGTTCATGATGATGCCTGTGCTCATCCAAGGTCCAAAGCAACCCGGTAATGACATCGATGTATATCTGAGGCCTCTAGTTGACGAACTTCTAATCCTGTGGAGTAAACCTGGTGTACGTGTGTGGGACTAGCACAAGCAGTAACACTTTGACCTGCGAGCATTGTTGTTCGTAACAATTAATGATTGGCCTGCTCTAAGTAATCTTTCAGGATATACAAACAAGGGATATAATGCTTGCACACACTATTTTGAGGACATCGACAGCATATATTTGAAGAAATGCCGAAAGATCGTATACCTTAGCCATCGCCAGTTTCTTCCTGTGACACACCCGCTAAGAAAGAAAGGCAAGCATTTTAAAGGTAAGGCAGACACTCGGACAAAGCCTCGCAACCGAACTGGAGAGAATGTACTTGTTGACGGCGGATAACGTCAACTTTTATTAGAACTTTAGACACCAAAGGATACATGAATACACACTAGTCTATGGTTTTAACTGACTAGTTTCCCATGAGTTTTGCATGTTCTATATTTTTACAGGGGCTATTCTAGAAAAGCATAAAAGAAGGGTTAAAGAGCATGATTACCACGTAACTTAACCGCCAAGAAAACAATCATCACGAGAACACTAGAAGCATCTAGAACACACCCGAGGCACCAGGGACCCAAGACCCCCCAGGGTGGGGCCGGCCGGCGCCCCCCTGCTAGGGTTTCGGTCCAGCTTCTAGGAGTCTTCTTCTGCCGCCTTTGTGGAGTCATCTCAGTCCTTGTTTCAAGTCGGTTTGATCCTACAGCGCACGTGCATCCCACCGGGCTATAAATAAAGGGGCAGACCCCCCTGGAGGCATCAACCCATCATTCATTCAAGGCATCAAGTCCTCAAGCCATCAAGAGCCTCCTAGTTCATCAAGAGCCTTCTAGTTCATAGTTCTAGCCTAATTAGATTAGAGAGTAGAGGAGTTCTAGTTGTTCGGCGGATCTGCAGCCCCGGCGTCTGTCTAGAGCACGGAGTTCGGTATAATTCTAGTTCTTTCTCTATTATTATATTCTTCATTATGATTAGGGAAACATTGTTCTTAATAGTTTATATGTTCTTGATTACAATAGTCTTTGTCTACTTTGATTATATGTCTAGTATAGTTGGTTTGATCTTATTGAATTCATGTAATTGCTCGTATAGCGTTTATTCATGTGTACGATGGATAGATGATGAACGATATGTAGACGTGGTGTCTAGATATTTTGTTTATCTGTGAGTGCACCCTGATGTGCCGGGTCGTGTGGTAGATCGCGTAGGTGACAGTTGCGTTGAGTCCTCTGTAGTCCACCCCCCGTATGTAGGCCAGCAGGCACGGTCGCGAAGTTTGGTGATGACTCTGTTTCACACCTTTCCTAGATGATGCCCTTTGCATGTGATCATGATATAGTATTAGTCTAACAATGATTGCTAGGTGTAATTGCACTAATTAGAGTTATTCATTGATGTAGTTATAGAATTACCTTTGATATTAATTCCTTAGTTTATCCATTGGCTAGCTATTACTATGACTAGAGAAGTGCTCTGATGATTATCTTTTATTTATGATGCTTGATCATACTTACCTTTATCTTTATTTACCTTGTGATCTCTGCCTGTTATGAGTAGAGTAGATGACATCGGTAATGTCACTTATCCATTGTATACCATCACTATCAATATAATAGATTGTAGTTTATTCTTAGTTCCTTCCCAGTGGTATAAATATAAATCGATAACCTGGTAGAACTCACTAGGTAAAATGCTACAATGGTATAATTATCTGTCCGCTTACAGAAATGATCTTAGTTTATATTATTTATATTTATTTCTGCCTAGTCACATAGATTAATATATGAAACCTTTATTTATTCTTAGCATTATTAATTAGGGATGACAACCTAGCTCTTGCATAAGAATGTTGATAATAGAAAAGTGGCTAGTTGCTAATGACAAGTTAATTAATTACCATTCATCTTCTAATCTCGCCTCTCACATTAAAAGTTATATAGTTATATTTGGCGATGTTAGTAGATGTCAACGAGCATTTTTGGAGCCGTTGACGGGGAAGGCACATAAACTTAGGAAATATTGATAGCATATGTATACATAATGGATAAGATTGCATTACCGATTGATCTCTAACTCAAACAGGTATACCCTTGTTTTTTTATCATTTGCTTATCTTATGCAGAGTGATGAATGAATGATTTTTCTCTTCCAAATAATTATATTAACGATCCAGAGAAACTCCTGAGAAGAAAGAAGTTTGTAGAGACGAGGGAAGATCCCGAACCACTATCAAAAACACCCATCGTTTCTCGAGCTAGTTTATCAAAGGAGCTAACTCCAACATTGGAAGAAGAACACTTTGGAGAAGATTTATCTCCTATGTTTGAAGACATGGCTGAGAAGACACTGCGCGAGTTCTCTGCCCCAACAACAGAAAACATCCGGACTGGACCAGCAGTCAATACGGGGGAGAATGGATTCGAGCTCAAGCCTGCTATTATCACCATGGTTCAAGCCAGCCAGTTTTGTAGAAAAGCTCATGAAGATGCAAGTGCACACTTACAACACTTTTTAGAGATTTGCAGCACCTTCATGATTAGAGGAGTACCAAGAGATGCTATTTTACTCCGTCTTTTCCCATTTTCACTTTTGGGGAAAGCCAAACAGTGGTTCTACGCCAACAAAGACAAGAACACTACATGGGACCGATGCTCAACTGCTTTCCTGGCAAAGTTCTTTCCTACAAGCAAGACAAATGCTCTACGTGGGAGAATCTCAAGTTTTCAACAGCAACATGACGAATCATTCACTGAAGAATGGGAGAGATTCCAACATTACATTGAAGACTGCCCTCATCATGGGATAGAGGATTGGCTACTATTGCAGACCTTCTACAACGGGCCCATCTCAAGCACCCGTGAGTCCATTGATGCTGCAGCTAGAGGAGCTTTCCTGTCACTTAAGCTTCCAGAAGCTCAAGCACTTGTTGAGAAGATGGCCTCAAATTCAAGCTGTAATGAAGAACGTACTCAACCTCGCAAGAGAGGAGGAGGCATCCATCATCTGAAGGAGATTGACATGGTCACTGCCAAGCTAGACCTCATCATGAAGAAGCTCGACATAGAGTAGAAGAAAGTCATGCATATCAATGATTCTCGCATGACCTGTGAAAAATGTGGAGATTACGGGCATTCAGCTGTCAACTGCCCTACATTGCAAGAGGATGTGAACTTCATCAAAAACAACACTTACTATCGTCCTCAGAAAAATCAAGGATGGAACTAGCCAAACCAAGGATGGAATCAGCAACCTTGACAGGTAATTACCAAGGTAACAACCAAGGTAATAATTACAATATTCCGCCTTTAAGAGATTTAGTTGCTGGTCAATGTAAATTATTAGATCAAATGTCTAGAAAGGTAGCATCGAATGATAAAGCTTTAGAGAATATAAATACTAGAATGGATACCTTTGCTTCTGCTATAAAGAATCAGCACAAGTTTAATAAAATGTTAGAATCACAATTAGCTCAGCTTGCTGCTGCTGTCCCTCCATTTGAGAAAGTAAAGATTCCAGGCCAGCCAGAGGATTTAGAAACTGCTAACCTTGTTGATATTCACAATGCAACACAATACCTAAATTGAGTCTGCAGATATACAGTGGATAAATCACTCACCTACCTGAGAAGATGGGAGACCCTGGAACACCTGTGATTCCTATCTCTATAGGATGTCATAACTTTCCAGAGGCCATCTGCGATTTCGGCGCAAGTGTAAACATAATGTCCAAGGTAATCTATGAGAAAACTTTAGGTGATCCTTTGTTGTACACAGATATGCATTTGCAGCTTGCAGATCAGTCCATTTGCTATCCCGAGGGAGTACTAGAAGAAGCTGTTATCAGAGTGGGGCAATCATATGTCCCAATTGACTTTGTGATCATGAATACTGGAGGAGATGAGAAGGCACCCATTATCTTGGGACGACCATTCTTATGCACAACCAAAGCCATCATCTATGTGGAACACGCCAAGATTGTCCTCTCCATCAAGGACAAGAAGGAGAGATTTTCATTCAAGAACCGCATCCTCAAGAATCCAGCAGTCCCAAAGCAATACCATCAACAAGAAGAGCAACAACAATAACTAGCACCCAAGAAGAAGAACAATAGAAGATGGAGAAAGAACAAGCCCCCGCATGTACCTGAAGGAACCGCTCAGCTAATCAATGCCATAAACACAGAAAATGATCATATGCTCCCGAAACCAATTCCATCAAAGAAAGGTGACCCAAAAGTACCAAATATCGAATGCACAATCAGAGACATCACTTTTCCCGACACCATCTGTGACACTGGATCAGGCGTCAACGTAATGTCCAAAAAGGTATATGATGAATTATTTGATGATTTACCATTATACCCAACATATATTCAGTTGCAGATGACGGACCAATCATTGAGATTCCCTGAAGGCGTAGTCAAGGATGTTATGGTAAGAATTCAAAATAAATATATACCTGCAGATTTTCTAGTTCTTGACACGCAGGGAGATGATGAATCACCTATTCTTTTGGGAAGACCGTTCCTCTACACCGTCAATGCTATCATCTACATTGGGTCTGGATAGATCCACTTCAACCTACCCACCGGAAAGGTACGCTATCAATTCAAAACACATCTTAACCATGAGCAGATCAGGAAGCAATGCAACAGAAGGAAACGCCAAGCCCGCTGTCAGGCTGCCCAGCCTCACTGTGGATGGAAGGAGTTCCCTGGAAGGATTGTGAAGTATGAAAACTGCTACAAGGATCAAGAAGAAGCCGTACAAGCACCACGCTGGAGTGAGTGGGAAGCGGAAGCTGAGAGGATGAACCAGATTGCTAAGGCAGAGAAAGAAGAGATCCAGGCACAAGTAGAAGAATGGATAAAGAGAGATGAAGAATCAAGAGAAGCATACAAGGAAGAGCTGGAGCTAGAAGAGAGAGAAGCAAAAGAGACAGAAAAGAGATGGAAGGAGAAAGAAGAAGCACCTGCTACACCACCACAAAATGGAGAATTGACTGAGGTAACCTCAGACAATGAACCTACTGAGTAAGTACTCTCCTCTATCTAAGTCCTGTCACTAGACTTTAAATTCTGTACCCTAGCCATAAGGTTAGAATGGTAGTTATCTAATTAATTTAGCATTTATTAGTAATTTTGCTTAGCACATTTATTAGTGCAATCATTTTTCCATAAAAATAATAAAACCAACAAAAATATTTACTGCTTTATTTATTGCATCATAAAAGCCAAGCCCCATGTAAATACACCTATGGTAACCCTGTAGACATATTTACTGTGGTGGCACAAAAATAAAAATAATTTATAGATGGTAGCAATATTTATAATTGCTTTGTTGCATTATAAAAATCCTAAGCCCCATGAAAATAAATATTCCCTGTGGTGGCATAAAAATTAATATATCGCATGCATACATATTTGATTTCTGCATAAGAAAATTAGAAAATCCTAAAAAGAGAAACCTGTTGGAATCCTACTAGAACCTATCAATTTAAAAATCAACTTAGAAGATAATCAGAGTGCTCATTGGCTGACTGCTAACCTCTTGATAATTCGAGCCTCGAGTTTTGGTTTTCTTGTTGGAGTATAATTATGCAGGAATAATATTATGACTAAGGAGAGAGTCTATTAGTGGCAATCACCAGGACTGCTGCTAAATAACTCACTCTGAAGATCATTCAAGCACCAAGTATTTCAAACATCAAGCTTGGGGGAGGAGAATCCCCTAGTTACCTGGTAACTTTATCTATGCGCTTATTGAGTCTACTTTATACAAACACAAAATACCAAAAATATGTGAACACATGAAGGTTCACCATACTAACATAGGAAAATCTAAAAAAATACCAAAAATATGTGGACACATGAAGGTCCACACCTTTCACAAAAATACCAAAAATATGTGGGCACATGAAGGTCCACACTCTTAAGGAAATTTCCTAATTGGGTAAAGAAGCTTAAACTTCTGCTGGAAATATAAAATTAATTACTTACCATAGAGTGGTATTAAACCTAATCCCTCTCCATAAGATATGGTATTTTTATTGGCAATTGAGTGTCACGGGAAAATACAAGATCAAGAAGCTAGTCAACCCGACATCCTTACATTGACGATACACAGCTCAGAAGGATCACTCAATCTGCAACATCAAGACCCTGTCAAAAGTCAAGCTTGGGGGAGGGCACCCTCCAATTAAAATCCAGCTAAGTATAACTTTCCTATCCTATTTATCATTATTACTATATCGTTTTTCTTTCGCGTGAGTTAGCTAGTAAAATAAAATCTGAAAACCAAATAAATATCTATCTATATATTAGAGTTTGTTTAGAGTCAGTCTAGGCTAGAACTAAATTAAAATGATGAACATTAAAATTTTGTCTTGAAGATGATGAATAGTTGCTCTATCACAATACTTTTCAAATGCCTAGTTGAGCTACTATTTATCTTATTCCTAGCATTACAAAGTTCTGGAGATTTATTTTGAAAATTTAAAATTTACATGATGAGCTCTCGTATGATAAAATGTGAATTCCTACTAAAGCCATATATATGATACATATAGAGATAGGAAAACCTTTTCATGCTACTTGCTTTACATTGAGTTTAGTCAACCTTTGTTGTATACCATATGAGAGTGTTGTCATGCTTTTAAAACCAAGATCACGTACACACTTTAGCACATATGCATTATTTCTACTCTGTGAGTAATCGCAACTATTTCCACTTTCATCAATGGTCATCATAAAAATGTTTTCTCCTACACTAGGAGTACACATCCAAAAATATATAGCCATTAAATACCACATATACACCTATCTACCATATTGCACGCACATGCACATCTTGGTTTGATGGTATGCCTCGATTCTCTGTGGATCCATTGTTTGACTTTACAACATATGAATTGCAAGTATGCTTAAACCTTGTTATTGCCACTCCTATGAGCTCCACTATAAATCCTTAGTTATAGGAAGGCATAACATTAATGCCTTAAGTGAGATCCACAAATACCATATATACTAAGAGACTTGAGGGTGTCATAAAATTATAGCTCTGACTTTTATTTTGAAAACTTGCAAAACTCCGGGATATTGGTACTATGAAGAATTTGCTACATAGTGCAAGACTTGATTGTTCTTTCTTTCGATTACTCAAGACTAAGGCAAGAATTGTAAAGCCCCATAGTTAAAGGTAAAATGGGTAAGTTTAAAAGTTAGAGCAGTTTTGTCTAATCTAGAAGAGAATCTATGTTTGCAGCATGTGTACTTGGGAAGTATGAAAACATTGTAGCAACTCCTGATCCAATTACATTAGTAATTAGGCTTAGTTCGTTTGCCAAGGGACTGGTGTTGGCATTTCTTAACGTCGTTACAAAAGATGGACTAAAAGTCCATCCCCGGCAACGGTGCCAGAAATGCTTGTTGGCATTTCTTAACGTCGTTACAAAAGATAGACTAAAAGTCCATCCCTGGCAACGGCGCCAGAAATACTTGTTGGCATTTCTTAACGTCGTTACAAAAGATAAACTAAAAGTCCATCCCCGGCAACGGCGCCAGAAATGCTTGATGGCGTTTCTTAGCATCACTACTAAAGATAGGCTAAAGGTCCGTCCTTAATAATAATACTAGAAACATAAGTTGACATTCCCAACCACCATTACTTCAGAAAGGTAATCCTTGGCCCTTAGTGGTGCCGGCCTAGGTAATGTAGTCTGGTAATAGCAGTTAGAAGTGCCGGATTGGCCTTCCTAACCGTCATTAGTTACGATATGCAAAACTGTGGCACGGCGCCGTGAGGTGCAACCAGAATTACAATGCTTAAGTAACGGTACTTAGGTACGCCAATCGATAGCTCAGTAAGGAATAAGATTACTCTGCAAGCGCACGGAACTATCATTGTAGCATTTCAACCCGTGAGTATTCAAGGGTGTCGTATTTATAATTTCCCGTAGGAGGGCATGATGAATTCCATCTAACTTTTGGTATAAACCTGATCACTTATTGGATGCATAGGTAGACATAGCATAAACAGGGGTTAAAACAGGTTTATAAGATAGTGGACACACACATCGGAGTAACCTCAAGGATAAAAGATAAAATAAAGAATAAAGAATAATTACGTGAGCAGGCATTGGTCATATACAGCTATGCAACGAATAGTAATTACATCGAATTAATAAGATTAGGATTAGGACTAAATCTGGGATGATAGGGAGATCCCCGCAGCTGGTCTGCCAGCTGATAGAGACTTTACGAACTCCTATTCAATACCCGAACGTGGGGGAATGCTAAGGATGGACAGGGCTGTCACCACCTGCCCACCTACCCCTCTGCCCATGGGGTACCGACATATCCGCTGATTCCCGCATACCCGAGCGCCACGCCCGTGTAATTGGAAACAACTCCTAGCCCCCCGGGACCCCAACCCTTAGGATTGACAGGCTCGGCTAGGAGCAACCATGACAGCACAACGAACTATTATCCCATCCTTAGTTCTTCCTCTATTCATACTAATTTGATGAACGATGAAGAACTTTGATGAACATATCAAGAACATAACACATAGACTACGAACTAGTTTACATGTTATGATCATAATATGGACAAGACTATACTCTAATTCAGATGCATTGCTATATAAATAAGATAAGAGCTTTCTCATAGACGAGAACCGATGTGTATTCATACCAAGATGTTCCTGATTCCACCAAGGAGACAAGCTCTCCTTGATAGCTTTGCCTTGCTCTACTACTACTACTAGAGAGAACAAGTAAGAAATGTGAGGTGTAGTGCTCCAAATGTTGGTGTGTGTTTTGGAGGGGGTGAAGCACATCTATTTATAGTTGATCAAGGGCGGTTTGGGCGTTCTAAGTATGGAAGGAGGTGAAACCGCCTTCAGGGAACCGCCATGAGCACTGTCGCTGAAAACTGGGCCCGGGAAGTGTCAACTGGGGGGCGGCCGCACCCGGGGGCGATCGGTCCCTGGGAGGCAGCAACTGGCCACCGCCTTCGGGTGGTCGGTTGCTCCCTGGGCCTGGGCCTCCCCCGCGGTTATGGATGGATCCCATTTGATGGCTTGATGGGCTTTTCTCTTTTATTCTTGATTTGCGCCTTTTCTGAATATGTTTTCTGGAAGTGCGCTTTCCGGTGATTTTTATGCATTTCCACGTGCTATCCCTGTAAGTTAGGTACACAACAAAACTCGTGGAAAGATTAGATAAAGCCCTATTCTCTATTTATTTTAGTATTAAAATGATGTTATATTTATGTTGCTAAGGACCGCCAACAACTCCCCCACACTTGGTCCTTTACTCATCCTCGAGTAAAGTGCGAAGGACCAAATGGGTTCATCTTCCTTGTTAGAAGAAATTGCATACAGAATATTCCAAGCTTCACCTGGATTTATGAACTTCAAAGTGTCTACCAAATCTTTCTTGAGAAATTGACAAATGGAATAGCTTGGAATCAAGTCCTCTTACTCTTATTCTTGTGTGGAATACTTGGGTTTTTTTTTGTAAAATTTTGAAAACATAAAGATAGCTTGCGTTCCTTGAATGATTCTCTCAAATCGCTCATTTTTGTAAGTGGTTCCTCACCAAGGCATGAAAAGGTGATGCCTTCACTTTGATCATCCTACTTCTAAGAAGGCTTATTTGGAGTTTTAGGTAGGAATGAGAGATGATGAGGCACACTTACCCTGCATATGTTGTCAAGTCAAACCCCAGACCATACCGGAGGGAGTGCGCCATACTCCTAGATCAGAATGTGCATGTGTGTGGAAAGTATGAAGGTGGAAACCTAATTCTAAATCTTTTTGGTACTCCATGCATCATGATTCTTCTTGGATAAAACGTAAGAAGATATGGGCTATAAGATCTTCATTTCATTTCATTCATTTTTTTAACGGGTATTTGAACTTTTCTTTCCCGTTTATTTTCTTATGCCCCTTGGCATGATCTTTCTTTTCTCCTCTTT
This sequence comes from Eremochloa ophiuroides, assembly GCA_038502445.1. Classification (NCBI taxonomy): domain Eukaryota; kingdom Viridiplantae; phylum Streptophyta; class Magnoliopsida; order Poales; family Poaceae; genus Eremochloa; species Eremochloa ophiuroides. The sequence goes on along the minus strand of JAHLJS010000009.1, from coordinate 1,842,606 downwards.
TTTAAACATAGCCTCATATCTTTTATTGGCATATGAAAAACTTTAAATAAGGAGATATTATGAATGTAGATGGATGGAGTAAAACTTTGCAGAAGGAATGCGTAGTTCTTAGGATGAGAACCGACACCCCTTTTTTTTATTTGGTGGATGGATGAAGTGCATGTTTTGCGCAACTCTCAGGGTGAGAATTGCCTTTATTTGGTGGGTGCAAGTGAATTCTGATCTTGGGAATATGAAACATCTCTCAACAGCGGTAAAAAATTTGACCAAATTCAATGCAAAATAAGTGGCATATGCGGAAGGTTTCATCAAATAGAATCATATATGGCCTTGATAGATATTTATCAAACATTCAAGGAGCATGCTATTGAGTTTTTGTTTTTTGTAAGATAAATTCCAAGTACTTTGCAAGAATGAGCAAGCATCATATCATCCTACTATATCTCATCTGTCAATTACTTAGATAGAAACGGGGTCCCTAAACAGTGTTCATAAATCTGTAGGAATTTTAGCAGGGAATCAAAAGTATGCAAATATTTCAAATGTCGGAAGACATGTTTTGATGGAGTATGAAGGGGACATCATTTTAAATTTTAAAAACTTTTTAGGATGAGAGAGGGGAAAGTTGCACAAACCGAATTTTGATTTTTGTTATTGTGCAATTGTCTTGGAGAGTCCTCCCCCACACTTGTTTTCTTTCCTATCTTGGTTAGTCACAATATATATATGTGGCGAAAACAAGTGCTCAACATAAAAGCTTTATTTCATTGATAAATTCAAATAGGCACATTTACAATGATAGTAAAATTTAAAAGATCATGAAAGTGAAAAATGTGTGCCTAATTATTCGTGCAGCAGGTGCAGCCTAAAGATACTTAAGATGATGCTCAACACCTAGGGCTTTAGCGACTTTCCTATGTTTAGAATTGAACTTGAAGCGGAAGCTATTGACGCCATCGCTAAGGTCCCTAATCTCTGTGTTTTTGGTCTCTACGCCGTCTTCTAAAGTCCTTAGAAGAGTACGCAAGCTAGCATGTCTAGCTCTAAGGTCAGCGAGGATCTTAGAGTCGTCTTCATCTTTACTGCTTTCGTACTGCCCTGCACGACGTTTGATGGGAGGCCGAGGTAGATGCCTTCTAATCCTTAGAGTGATACTAGCAGATGCTGCTTCTTTGGCAGGAGGCGTGGGCTTGCTAGCCGACTTTTCACTAACACGCTTGCTAGGCTTACAACTACTAAGAGTTTTTCTCTTGAGGCCATTGGAAGGATGGGCAGCAGCGGTCTTCTTTGTGGCGCCTCCTTCGGGTGCATGAGAGCGTGCTGGCAAAATCGCTAGAGGCTTTTACTTCACAACACGGGCTTCTTCCCTTACTAAAGAACTCTCTTGATAGGGTGCTATGTCTAGGTTTGCTATGGCCACTGGGGTATTGATCAGCGAGAGAGCGTAGCTAGACATGGTTGGCACTTAAAGATGGGAGAGCTTACCAAGCTTTGCTAGAGGGAGAAGAGCAAGGTTGGTGTGAGAAAAGAAGAGACCTTTAAAGGTTTAAATATGTGCTATCGAGGATTTTGGCAAGCAAACATCTTGATCGTAACCAGGGACGTGATTCTGAGGTGATCAAAGTGAGGTACGAAAAATATTGGCATGGATTGACCTGGACAGGGGGGCGGCCGGTCCTGGGGGCGGTCAGTCCCCTGAGCCCACCTGCTAGCCTCTGTCTTTTGGTCACGTGTTAAACTGACTGTGTAGATTCCTATCCCAGTTACGATCAGGCTTAATGCGAAGTAGATTAGTGTGATCATATGTATGATATGATAATGGATTTGATTGAAATTTGTGAAAGTTTGTTTAAGATCACACTATCATGCATTTATGAAGGAATATCCCTATGATCTCAAAGATTCATGTTTAAACATAGGGTTATTTTAGTCAAAGCATAAATGCAACATTATCATCAAGCATGCATATATTTATTTGAAATATTATTCTATATTTATATATATCTATATAATTTTTTTATTTATTTCGTGGGTAGCTGGTTAGCCATTGCTATGTTCGTCTTTGTCGGAACGCGGCTGTGCCGCCAGTGTCGGAGCTCGCCATGCTGCCATGGCCACTGGCAGGCACGTGCGCGAGTCGGGAACCCTCGTTTGAGCGCTTAGCTAGGGTCGCAGGTCTGCGTGCTACACGCTCGTGTCCCAGCGCTCGCCGGGAGGCCGTGGCCGGCGGGTCAGGGCGCGGCTAGAGCCGCTGTCGCTGCGGCAGGCAGGAGGAAGAAGGAGGCCCGTGCTGGGCTCTGTGGGCTGCACTGAGGCCTGGCCGTGTCGCCAGTGGCGCTGGGGAAGCACTGGGCCTCTTGGGCCGGCCTGTGCTGCTGGTCCAAGCAATCAAAATGTTTTTCCTTTTTCTGGATTAATGAATAGTGTGCAGTTTTGTCTAATTTGTGTGAATTTTTCTGTAGCACCAAAAATTATGAAATAAATTGTGGAGTTTCTTGAAGTAATGAAGAATTTATGAAAAATATGAGATAGTCATTTTGAGCACTTTATGTAGACTGTAAAAATGTGTATTTTAATTAACAAATGTCTTTTCCATGATTTGTATAGCTCAAAATAATTATCCAAAAATTGTAAAATTAATTGTGTAGTTGTTTTGACTAGTGAGCTACCTCCACAAAAATCTGTAGCTCATTTGGATGAAGTTTAATTGTTTGGTAAATCACCTTTAATTAAATAAATAAATGAAATGATTAAATATTAATCCCTTTAGGGTTTATTCTGGGTCTTCGAATCAGGGAACTGAGTTTACCATGAGCTGAATCGTGGGTCTAGGAGCTTTGCGACCCGTTATCGCCCTCTCGGCCACCTCCGGCCGCTTGCGGCCGTGGCCGAGCTTGGCCTGGCCGGCCGATGGCCATGGCTGCGCCTCTCTGGCTTGGCCAGAGTAGGCTGGAGCCAGGTTGGACCGGGCCATTTGTACTGGGAGTGCTAAGGGAGCCAATCTGGGCCGTGTTGGTCATTTGGGCCGGTCCAACAGTAGAGGCTGAGTGGTTAAATAAATTTATTTGCTTTCGGTCTTAATATATGAAATGTACTGTGTCTTGTGATTTTTGGATTGAGTGAAAACTAGGGATCATAAAACTTTATATGGTCCTTAGCAACTTATTTAGTAGAATAATTTATTTTTGTTATGTGGTGGTTAATAATAATTAATAAAATGATTAGGTGAGATAATAACCACAGCTTTTCTGCAAAACTCTTTGATTCTTGCTAAAGCCTCTCCTTGATTCCCCTCAGCCTGCATTCCTGAGTCTTCTCCCTAATTTTTGGTCGGGTAAGTCTTGCGGAGTACCCCATGTACTCAGGGTTTGTTAACCCTCTGTTCCAGGTTAAAGTCAGGAGCAGTACAGGTTTGGCTATCGCCAAGCTGGTGGCATCCAAAGAGCTGCCCTATGCAGTAGATGACATGTGCTTATCAGCACTTCCTTGGGCAAGATGTCATCTATGTTACTTAGAAGTGTAAGAGCTACCTTACCTTGTCATTTTTGACAAGTAGTTTTGTAAAGACTATCACTGAAATTTTTAAACTATGGTTTTAATCTCTTCCGTATTTTACTTTGATGTATTTTGAACTCTATGAATGAATGTAATAAGGTGGTTGGTTTCCGTTCCTTGAAATGATCCTCGATGGGACATTGCGGTGTTCGCGAGAGCACCCGACAGGGCTTCCAGAGTCATCAGACTCCCGTGCATAGCAGTCGGAGGTCGTTGGACTACGACAGGTGCACGTGGGCCATGGTAATTTAGGAGGTTCTGTCACATATACCATCGCTATCAATATAATATATTGTAGTTTATTCTTAGTCCTTCCAAGTGGTATAAATATAAATCAACAACCTGGTAGAACTCACTAGGTAAAATGCTACAATGTTATAATTATCTGTCCGCTTGCAGAACTGATCTTAGTTTATATTATTTATATTTATTTCTGCCTAGTCACATAGATTAATATATGAAACCTTTATTTATTATTAGCATTATTAATTAGGGATGACAACTTAGTTCTTGCATACGAATGTTGGTAATAGAAAAGTGGCTAGTTGCTAATGACAATTTAATTAATTACCATTCATCTTCTAATCTCGCCTCTCGCATTAAAAGTTATATAGTTATATTTGGCGACGTTAGTAGATGTCAACAGTACTCAATATAGTCAAGGATGTGAAAGTAGTCTTTGGAAAGGGACCTGGCAGCGAACCAATTTCGAAGGATGCTTCCGAGCGTGCACCCATGTGGAAGAAGAAGTCCATATTTTGGGAGCTTCCATATTGGCAACTCCTTGAGGTCCGCAGTTCGATTGACGTCATGCACCTCACGAAGAATATTTGTGTGAACCTACTCGGCTTCATGGGTGTGTACGGGAAGTCGAAAGACACAATTGAAGCATGACAAGACCTGCAGTGTTTGAAAGAACGAGATAACGTTCATCCAGAGAAGACAAAAGATGGATGCCCTTACTTAAGACCCGCTAGCTACACTCTTAGCAAAGAAGAGAAAGAAACCATGTTCGAATGTCTGGATAGCATCAAGGTCCTATCTGGATTCTCCTCGAATGTAAAGGGTATAATCAACGTGGCAGAGAAGAAATTTCTAAACTTGAAGTCCCATGACTGCCACGTGCTTATGACACAATTGCTTCCAGTTGCTTTGAGAGGAATTCTACCTCCAAATGTACGTTTAGCCACCGTGGAGCTATGTGCATTCCTCAATGCAATTTCTCAGAAGGCAATCAATCCACTGGATCTAGCAAAGTTACAGAATGATGTGGTTCAGTGCCTTGTCAGCTTTGAGTTGGTGTTCCCCCCATCCTTCTTTAATATCATGACTCACCTCCTAGTTCATCTGGTCAAGGAGATTAGTATTCTTGGTCCTGTGTTCCTACACAACATGTTCCCCTTTGAAAGGTTCATGGGAGTCCTGAAGAAATATGTACACAATCGTGCTCGACCAGAAGGAAGCATAGCAAATGGATACGGAACAGAGATGGTCATTGAGTTCTATGTTGACTTCATTACCGACCTTGACCCGATTGGTGTGCCTGAATCGTGATATGAGGGCAGATTAAGTGGTAAGGGAACAATAGGGAAGAAAACATATATCGGTACGGAGGATGATCGTTTCAATAAAGCACACTACGCGGTTCTGCAAAACTCTTCATTGGTGGCTCCGTATATCGAGACGCATACGGAACTCCTAAGAAACGAGTTTTCAGGGAAAACTGAAGCTTGGATTACACGTCACCACATGAAAACTTTCAGCGGTTGGCTGCGGAAAAAATGTCAAGGTGATGAGAGTCTTGATGAGCAACTGTATTTGTTGGATAGGGAACCATCGTGGCATATTCTCACTTATAAAGGGTATGAGATAAATGGAAATACATTTTACACAGTGGCCCAAGATAAAAGGAGCACCAACCAAAACAGTGGTGTCTGCGTAGATGCCACAGATGCAAACGGGAATAAACAAACATATTATGGCCGTACAGAGGACATATAGGAACTGGACTATGGACCTAATTTTAAGGTACCTTTGTTTCGGTGTCAATGGGTGAAAGGTGAAATGAGTTGGAGGTATGCAAACCTCACTAAACACTAGGCAACAACCTAGAGCAAGCGCATAAGCGGTGGTCTAATCAACCTAAGCACTTCGCAAAGCACTTATGCTAATCACCAAGTATATCACTAAGCACTATGCAAGTGGAGAGCTTTAGAATGGTGTAGCAACAACCTTGGAATGATCCCTCACTTCTCCACCCCCTCCATAGCCGGTTGGAGGGGTATATATAAGCCCCAAAGCAAAGGTAGCCGTTGGAACACTCAATGGGCTTTTCTGCGAACCGTCGGACCGGACGATGCAGGGGCGTCGGACCATTCCTCAGCGTCCGACGCTTCTCCCAATTCGACCGTTGGAGCACGCAATGCAGTCGCTGACAGGTGGGCCACCAAGACCGTCGGACGATAGACATTGGTCCGACGCTCTCCGTCGGACGACGTCCGATGCCTTTTTTTCTTCTCTGATGCTCTCTGGAACCGTCGGACTGAGACGCCAATTGGTCCGACGCTCAACTGTTCACACCGTCCGACGCCTTCTCTCGCTCTCAGGCACCGTCGGACGGACGGTCTTTGGTCCGACGAGCATCAACCGCAGCGTCCGACGCTTGCTGCGCCAGAGAACCTGCCTGGGCCGTCGGACTCCAAACATTGGTCCGACGCCCTTGATTCTTAGCGTCCGACGCTCTTGTTTTGTCCGGTTGACTCCGATTCTTCGTGATCTTGTTGTCCGACTTGGTTCCATCTCGTGTCTTGGACTTATGCATGATCTTTGAGGTCCGGTGCATGTTTTCCATAGTGACACCTCCAGAAATCGCTGAATCCTGCCTCGCAAGCTCGGCAGGAGGGTCACTTGACTTCGGCACGCCTTCTAATGTCTTGCTTGAGATGTTGATCACTTGGATCACACCGTTTCTTAAGTCCAAAACACTTTTGCATCCTATTGAACTTCAAAACAAACACTTGTAAAACAATTAGTCCAATATTGGTCATGTTGATCATCAAACACCAAAATCCATTATAAATGGGCCTAGGGTCCATTTTCCTTACAAAAGGGACCAGCGGCGGGGTAACAGTCAACAATGAGTATGGAATGACGTCTGTGGATCTCAACAATATTGGGTACAAGGATGAACCATTTGTCCTTGTCAAGCATGTCACTCAGGTGTTCTATGTCAAGGATATGTCTACAAAACCAAAGAGAGGGAGAAACGGCAACTCAATCAACGAGACAAAGTGTCACATTGTTCTTTTAGGAAAAAGAAACATTCTGGGAATCAAGGATCAGTCAGACCTATCAGAGGATTATGAAAAGGATGATCGAATTCCGTCGTTCATAGTGAATAAGGACCCAAGCATCGCGCTAAATAATGAAGACAATCCATGGTTACGGCGTGATCATGATCAAGGAACATACCTTAAGAAGGTCTTCACTGCTGTTGTTGTTTGATGTAGTAATGTGTAATAATGTGTAATATATATTTTGTAAAAACTATGAATACAAAATTTTCTATATATGTTGAAATTTAATTTTATATGTTTCATGATGTCTGGCGACTATTTTGGACAATAAGCACTCAAAAAATAAATTTCAAACGTTGAAATGATGCGAAAACAAATATCCTATTTGAAATCCAATAATTTCAAAATATTTAAATTAAAAATATATTTTTGCATTAATAAAATAGTGATTATTTTCTAATAAAAATGGGTATAAACGAAAATAAATAAAATACTTTTACATTTAAGATTTATCATAGTTATAGCAAAGGAAAAGAAAAATAAAGATCATTTTTATAAAAAAAATATTCTAAGTAATTAATTTATTATGCAATTATTACATTAAATCCGATTTAGAACAAATTAAACAAATGGTGAAGGCTAAATTGGCAACTGGCAGGAAATGGGAAAAATTCACCTTTACTCCCGGTTGGTACCAACTGGGAGTAAAGGCCCCAAAACAGTAGCCCAATCTACCGGAAAGGGACCTTTACTCCCGGTTGGTAAAGCTCCCGGTTCTTGTTACCAACCGGGAGTAAAGGTGACCCACCTATAAAAGGTACAGTCCTTCCTCCTCCTCGGCATCGTCAGTTTTCACACTTAGCAGCAGGAAGATCGTCGCCGCCGATCCGCGCCTCCGTCCCCGCCGTGCGCCTCTACCACCGCCGTGCTACGCCGCCACAGTCATGTGCCTCCGACACCGCCGTGATCCGCGCCGCGCCGAACACCCCACGCACGGCATCGACCGCTCGCCGCCGGCCTCAATCGATGGTCCCAGCCCCGCTCCGCCGCCGGACTCGACCCCGCGTGCGGCCGGCCTCAATCGACACCCCCGGCCGCGGACTACTCGACCCCGCGCGCGGGCGGCTGCGCCCACGTACGGCCTTCCACCGCCGCCACTCTTGCCCCGGCCGTCGTCGCTTGCACCCGTGCAGCGCACCACTGGCCCCGCGCCGCTGACCTCGATGCGGTCCCGGCCCCGGCCCTGCCCTCGACCCTGCACGCCGAGGTGAGGCGCGCCGCCGGCCAAGAGAGAAAAAAAATTAAAATATAAAATTGTGATATATATATATATATATGTTAAATTGAAACATATATATAAAATATTGTGAAATTGATATATGTATATGTTAAGTTTGAAATTGGTATGTGTATATGAAATATTGTGAAATTGATATAAGTGTGATATACATGTTCCCCTCTCAATTTAGTATATGTATATATCTCAATTTCAAATATATGTATATATATAATGTATATGCATGATTTATATAAATGATGATATGTATAGGTTTTAGGATTAGGGTTTGTGTATCTCAATTTTTCTTTTCATGTATCTCAAATCTCATATATATATATATATATATATATATATATATATATATATATATATATATATATATATATATATATATATGCATTTTCTATACTCCCGGGAGTAGTTACTCCCATCTTTAAAAAACCACATTGCGTATGTGTTCATATTTGTTTATCACTTTGAGTATGTTTACATACTTATATTATGGTGCTCCAAATCTTCCTATGCGAATTTTTTTTAAGGGAATCTATACTTTTTAATATATATCAATTTCATGTATAAGTGTTTAGGGTTAGGGTTTTAGCTGGGTTTTCTTGTAATTTCTTATATATATGGGTTTAGGGTTAGGATTTATATGTATATCAATATTTCGTATATATATATATATCTCAATTTTAATTTCATATATATCACAATTTCATATATAGTCCCGACGGCCGATCCTAATCAAAACATGGAGGATGTCATGATGAATATGATCGCTGGAGGTCAATACGACGAAGTTGATAACCAGCAGACGGTAGATGACACGACACAATACTTGAACCTTCACGATGAGCATGAGATTGTCGGCGAGGTATAAATAAATGAAATATATATGTGTATACATGTATATAAACATGTGAAATATATGAAATTATCAGTGATGAGCAATATACTTATTGAACTATTTTTTTCTAAATCCATAGCCCTCTGGATCGACAACGACGACGAAGAGTCGAAATGTACGAGGCCCGGCAAAGCCGTTGGAGGGCCGCTTCGTAATCTTTGATTTCAACAGAGAGACAGGAGAACCACTTGGACCAAACGTCAAGAAGTTTGTCTATCATTGTGGGTACCTTGTAAGGGACAGGCTCCCCATCAGTGCTCGAGAGTGGAAACAGAAGAAAGACGCTCCTCATATCAGTTATGTCTCCGATCTTGACAAGAATTTGATTTGGAATGATATCATGGCACATTTTACACTTGAAGGAGCCGATGATGCTTTGAAAGAGCTAGTGAGGAGTTGGGCTATGAAGAAGATGGCAACATAATTCCAAACTTGGAAGAAAAGGTTATATAATGATTATGTGAAGAAGAACTTAAAGCCGGATTTCAACGCTCCGGGCCCAGTTTCAAAGTTGAGGCCATATTGGCATGAGTTCGTACAGTTCAAGACCTCAGAAGAAGGTGAACAACGGGTGCGGAGGAACCAACAGGATGCCCGGTAGAACACATACCACCATCGCATGGGATCCGGTGGCTACAACAGTGCCGTCCCCAAGTAGGAGAAGATGGAAGCAGATGTAGTTGCCAAGGGGCTCGTGCCGGCTTCACTCCATTGGCCCGACCGTGCCAAGAATTGGTTTTTCGCGCATAGTGGCAGGCTGGACCTAGAGACTGGGCAGGTAGTGTATGGCGAACAAATCCAAAGGGCAGCAGAAAGGTTACTTTTTGCGGTAGATGCTTCCGCTAGCGGTGCGTTCAAGCCCGACAGAGATAAAGATGAATTAACGTATGCCCTAGAAAGTGCTGAGCACGGTGGACGAACAAGAGGCAAAGGTGCTATCCCATGGTCGCATGGTTTTCCTGAGGATAGAGGAACATAAAGAAGCCGCCAGAGAAAGAAGGACGAGGAGAACGAGAGGCTCCGCCGTCTGGAGGAGTTTGTGTTACAGTCGTAAGAACGGGAAAAGAAAATGCAAGAAGAAATGCAGGAGATCAAACGACAATTGAGCACCCAGGGACAGTCTACATCAGCGATAGGACCTGGGGTCAACATTAGCCCCCCTGATCAGATGAAAAGCAGTTGTGCTTCCATGGACATGATAGCTCAAGGAGATGCAGGGCTTCGCTTTCCCGTGGATGATGTCACAAAACATATGATACCATGTGAGTTGCACATTCCAAAGGACAATGCCACAGTCCTAGTGGCTATAGCTATTGTTTCCCCTGTCGCCACTGAGCAGGTAATCCATGGGCAACCAATCCAACCTGGATATGCTAAGGTGTCGGTGGATAGGGTACTCTCTGGATTCAGCGATATGCCTCTTGACATTCCCGGAGGTGATGAGGAGAAGACTAGAGGTAGAGCATGGATTCATTCAATGGCGCAAGCGCTACATCGTCATTCCTAGGGCGTCGCCTTCTCCGCTCTCTCCCCAGAGGTACGTATATGAGAAATAATTAAGTAATAATTAATTTTGTCAGATTCTCAATTCTTTATTTGCTATACTGATCACCCAGGTTGGAGGGGTAGCTAAGTCCAATTGTTCATTCACCAGACCACCACAGTGCTCCAAGGAGGTTTCCAACGCTTCAGCCTCCTCCACCAAGGTCTCCGACGACTCAGGCACCTCCGCCACCCCCAGCGAGGTCTCCGACGCCTCAGGCACCCCAACCCCCCCACCGAGGTCTCCGATGCCTCAGGCACCTCCGCCACCCCCAAGGAGGTCTCCGACTCCTCCGCCCCCTCCGCCACAACCGGCTCCGCCCCCTCCAATGTCCAAAATAATATCCACTAAGAGGGTGCGAACGAAGTCCTCGTCCCTGCCGAAGAAGAAGAAGGCAAAAACTATCCCTCAAAAATTGCCTTCTGCCATGACTGAAGAGCAAAAAAGTGCGGAGGCAAGAAAGAGGTTGTTCATTACTTTGAGAAAATGAAACAACAAAGGTTAGCATTGAAGGCAAACCCACCCAAGTCGTACTTTACATGCATCCAAATGCACTGAGGCAAAAGGTGGACGAAAAAGCTAGAATGTTGCGTGAAGGTCATAAGCCCTCGCCGCCATCTGACTATGACCGAACCCTCATCAAAACTATTGAGAAGTCGAAGAAAAAGACAGCAGGGAAAGATGTTCCACAACTTGGGGAAACAATTGAAGCAAATTGAACCCCTAGTTGTAAGTGATCCATATGGTTCAAACGAATCGTATATGGAGGCCGTGCCTTCAAATATCAATTTGAATGACCTTGGTGACTTCATGCTATTTACCGGTCTCAATTTTCAGCAACTCTTCTAAAGTGGACACATCGAGAGTGCACAAGTTGTTGATACCTGGAGAAAATATGAACATGGCAAGCCACTCTACAACCCTGAGAAATATGCAGAACTAGGCACACAAATGTACTTGTTGAACAAGTGGTACCTAGATGCGTGTGCCAGGAAAGAGAATTACATATTGGTCAAAATTCGCAACGAGCACTTCTTCCGTGGCGATGATACCATGTTCATTGAATTCAGTGAATTACACCAGCTATGCCACCAGGACTCGCTCGACAAGTCACTCTTGAGCTGCTATTGTCTGTAAGTCATTATAGCACCGTGCCTGTTATTATATTATCTATGTAATTATATATCCTAGCTCACACTACATATATGTTCTTCGATATATATTTATTGATATGAGATGGGGGTCATCAAAAAAAGAAGGGACGATACCATTGGATTCATTGATCCTTATATCGTATTCAAAGACCCAGTTACTCCTAATTGGTTAGTTGAAGCTGAGGCGAATCTCAAGACGATGATAGAGAAACAAAGCAAGAAGACAACGATTCTCTTCCCGTACGGCGGCGAGTGAGTGTTATTAATTATAATGTCATTTTTTATACGTGGCCCGGCCCGTAGTTTATCGAGTTATGATTATTATATTCTTCCTATACAGCAATCACTGGATCTTGATGGTCATCAAACTATCCACCAGTCAGTTATTGATCTTTGACTCTATGAAAAAAGAAGCTGGGACGATACCAACTAATGATTGATATGATCCAACGGTAATCTAATTTCACTCAATCTTCCTAAACTCCACTATATGTTTATACATACATGCTCTCTCTTTAATTGGATATATTGGACAGTGTTTGGGCAAAATTCATTTCAAAACATCGTCCCGAGTGCAAAGCGCCACTGCAAATAGTGACACCTATAGTAAGTAGCACTTTGCTATATATAGTGTCTAACATCTTCATTTGTCATAGTTCAAGTCACTAGATGACGAGAGAATTCTTTTCTCGTATATATAGTGGTGTCTGCAGCAGGAGCCGGGGAACAACCTATGTGGATACTATGTGTGCGAGTTCCTCAAGGTGCACTCTAACAGAACTCCTGTTGAGAGGATCATAGTAAGTTGCAAAATATATTTAGTGGTATACATAATTATCATATATATATATATATATATATATATATATATATATATATATATATATATATATATATGCATACTAATATATGTTTTTTTCTCAATTTAACTCAAATTGAAGGCTGATTGGTTGAGGCCGAAGACCCTAAATCAGCACAACGTCAAAGCCATCCAAGAGACAATAGTTGATCAAGTCTTAAATCCCAATGGAGAGCACTACTTCGGCAGAAAATAATTGTCTCAGCTTGTAATTCTAAGTTAAGGACACGGACAAACAAACGTGTGTGTATATTTTATGTACATTATGTGTATATTCCATCATACATGTAATATATATAGTTTCCTAACTATATAGTTGGGTTAATTATTTACATATGCATGCTTTCATTTGATACGTGTATGCATATAACATTAGCGTAGAATGCGTATTTGAATACCCATATTAAACCCTAAACCCCAAATATGAATTAAAAAGCTGAAATGAGCCAAAAAAGAAAAAAAATACCTTTACTCCCAGTTCGTGTTACGAACCGAGACTAAACGTTCCTGCCAGCGCGACTAGGCTGGAGGGACTTTTAGTCCCGGTCCGTGATAAGAACCGGGAGTAAAGGCCCCCCCTTTACTCCCTGTTCCTGAACCCGAAGTAAAGGGGGGCATTTACTCCCGGAAACGTACTCCCGGCTAGGAAACTGGGAGCAAAGCCCCTTCCCAACCGGGAGTACAACCCGATCCTGTACTAGTGTCTTAAGGAAAAATTCAACCTTAGAAGGTGCTCCACTCTATCTTGCCAAAACATCACCGCCGCCAAGGTGGCACGGAGCGTTCACAATAGCCTACCATGTCTTTGTTTGCATCGGTTCAGTGATATCAAACATGGTGAACTATCTGACAGATCCGATACCCTACTGGAGTTGGTGTATCGGATTTCGCTAGGTATTGCCGCCATACCAGCCAACATTGTCATCATGGGTATACCCATTTGGTAACAGACAGCTTTAGCAGCCTCATGGTACGTGGTGAGCCGGATAAGGCTCGCGCATTACTGCAGCACATCCATGGGTCAGATGCTAACATTGAAGCAGAGGACATTGTGCAGTCGAAGAGGCATGGCAGAACGAGAAAGGCGCATTCAAGAGGATATGCAACAAGGGGCACATACATTGTTTCTGCAGTCGAAGAGGCATGCTAGAACGAGGAAGCCTATGCCGAGTGCATTTCTGGCATTGCCGAGTGCCCTAGGCACTCGGCAAAGTACCTGAATCCAGTAATGTCTTCCAGTTCACAAACATGATTGACATCTTCGTCTTCGAGCTGATGCTGTTCCAGATCATAGGCTTCAGTAGCCAGAAGGCAAGTCTTGGTTCTGTTATAGTTAACCTAATGACCTTGTGCGCTATAATCACATCCACCTTCATTCGTCATGGACAGATATGGCCGGAGGTCCTTGTTCCTCATAGGCGGCATCAGCATGATACTTTTTCAGGTACTATCAATGCATTTCTTTCATTCTCAAACAAATCTTTTTCCTATATTTGTAGCCTTCATGTTACCACTTGTGATTTGTTTCATTGTATGCATACTTTGATGTATACAAATGGTACTGTGTGTGCTATGTTAGGTGGCCGTGTCATGGATACTTGCATAGCACCTCGGGAAGCACAATGCAGTGATGATGGAGAGGAGCTATGCAATGGCCGTGCTGGCGCTCATGTGCCTGTACACCTCCAGCTTGGGTCTGTCGTGGGACTCGCTCAAGTGGGCGATTCTGAGCGAGATCCACCCTATTGAAACTAGGTCCCTAGGGCAGGCCATTTCTATGACCATCGTGTCCGTCCTCTACTTTATACAGGCACAGGTGTTCACGAACTTGCTCTGCAATCTGAAATTTGGGATATTCCTCTTCTTTGCCGGCTGGGTGCTGGCCATGACGGCTTTCATCGCGGTGTTCCTGCCGGAGACAAAAGGAGTGCCACTAGAGGCTATGCATGCAGTATGGTCACGCCATTGGTACTGGAGGAGATTCTTCCTGCAGGATGTCAAGCACGAGCTTAGTTCAACTAATGGTTAATTGATCCATATCTGTTGTTGTAAAAATGGCTAGTATAAAGTCAGCAAGTATACCTATGCTGTGCATGGTTAACTGATCTGAACCGGTGCCATACTTGTAGAACAACTAGTATGCAAGCAGCTTTCATAAAAACAAGATGACACCCCACGCGTTGCTGCAGGGAAATATGTTGTTATATTTGAAGAAGAATTATATAGGGAAAATTGTTAGTATACCATCTAACAAATCAGTAGTGTTGTTGCCGTCAAATTTAAAGGATAAATTGGATATACAACCGATAATAGTGCTGTGTGATATGATAAAAAAAAAAGTAACAATTATTTTACAGGTATATTTTTGAAAGGACCACTATATATACTTGTCCCTTTCAGTTCGAAAATAGGTTAGTGCAAACGAAAATAGTTTAGGTAACTCACAGAAGAGTTCGATTTGTCATTAGCCATTTGAACTTAAGTATCCGCATGGGATAGACTAATATATATTTTTGAGTAGAAACAGGATAGTTATTACTACTTACAGTCCACTCTTATATACTGTAAGAAAAAGAATAAAAACACTTAAATAAAGGAAGAGAAGTCCACAGCAACCTCACGTTCGGATGCACCACGACGCAGAAGGACTCTTATCCACTCGCCTTTGATGCACGTACCTCTCCGCTCCGCTTTCCTCGAGATCCTGACGAAGACCCTGTTGCGGCGACGGAGAGGGGAACACGGCAGTTGTAGCTATGGAGAGCGTCCAGCATGCCATGTGGACGCAGATGAAGACCTCGTTGGAGTAGGTGGGTTGTGGGCGAGGTCCGGCGAATAGATGTCGAACACCCGTCAGGGGTACGTGTCCTTGATACCCCACGCATTGTGGCCCGAGCAGCTGCATCATCCCCGTCCCCTGTCATAGTCTCTACTCCACAGCCTCGCTGGCCTCCCGCTATGCCCCTGTCAGTAGGCCCGCCACGGTCCTCATGGCAGAACAGCGCTGGCCCCTGCTGCATCCTCTCACTGGGTTTAGTGACAGTGATCAGTGCAGGTGATCTTGAGAAGAGAAAAAGTACAACAGGCATTATCTTTTTCCTTGGCGACAATATGGTGACCTGGAGCTCACAAAAGCAAAGGGTTGTATCTTTGTCATGATGTGAATCGGAATACATTGTTGTTGCTACTGAACCTGTCAGGGAGTATGGCTCAGCAGGCCTTATGGCTGATCTGAACTGCACTGAGATAAAGAAGTTTAAGCTCTTCATCGACAGTCGGTCAGCTCAGGAACTCAGCAAGAATCCAGTGTATCATGAGCAAACCAAGCATATCGACACTCGATATCACTATATCAGGGAGTGTGTCTCAGATAGTGTAGTGGAGGTGGAGCATGTGAGTACTGATGAACAGTTGGCTGACATTCTGACAAAATCATTCGGGAGGGTGAGTTCATTGAAATGAGGCATTGATTGGGCATCATCAAGGTTTGACAATATTAAGGGGGTGAAATGTTGCATTTGCATCTTGTAATCGTGTCAAACTATGTATTAGCATATAGGTGCATTAGATACTTTGCTTTGTAACAAACATGTTTGTGTAATTTGCGTAGAATCGTGGGCGGGATGGAGACTGCAGTCTCACGCCATGACTGCGTTTCCAGGCCTACCCCTGACATGGCGTTCACGCCGTGCATGTCACACGGGCTGCCCGCGAAAAAGGGCGCACCGTGCAGCTGATCTTCGTGGCAGGGGAAGTGGATCAAGGCCATGATATAAGTAATCCAAATGCATCTGCAAGCCGTGCGATTGTGCCGGTGAAAACCTCTCTCGATCTCCTGGCCACCGAGCAATCGGTGCGCCCTTGGCAGCTTGAACCTGATCAGATAATGTAGTCCATGTAGCGCCATGCAGGTATACGGGTCTATACCTCCAGCAGTTAGTCCCCGAGCGCCATGCATTCGTCAGGAGATGCAGGTCCATGTTGACGCGTTGTCTTGGAGTTGCTCGACCGGAAGGATGTAAGGAGCTCAGAAAAATTTTGAAAAGAGCTTCTCTTTGATGAAGTGTACCCACTTTTGCCTTAGAAAGTGCAAATACACTCACCGCTAGGTGAAGTGTACCCATTTAGTCCCCGAGACTATTGTAAGGTGATGTAACGTCTTGTAGCAAGATCAAGAAGAAAATTCTGTTGTTGTCGTCATTGTTGAGATGTCATTTTTGACGGAATCCCCGAGCATGCGAGGTGTAGACGAAGCCCCTGAGCACAGCATGGTGCGAGGAGCAGTCCCTAAGTAGGCGAGTTGTAGACAAAGTTCCTGAGCATGGCATGGTGCGAGGAGAAGTCCTCGAGCAGGCGAGGTGTGGACGAAGTCCCCGAGCACGGCATGGTGCGAGAGGAAGTCCCTGAGCAGGCGAGGTGTAGACGAAGTCTCTGAGCACAACATGGTGTAGATTACTTCACAATATATCTTGCTGTCTTTGTAGTCTTCTATAACCGGTGTAATTGGTGAACTGTTGAATGTGGCTGGGTAGCAAGTCAGTGGAGCCAAAGTCGTGTGCGCGTGGGGCACCAAAGTCGGGTGCTGGAAGCCGAAACGTTGCGCGTGCCTTTATAAAGCTACGTGAGGGGAGGAAACGGTTCACCTTCTAGTCAAGCATCAGTCAGCCCCCTTTTAGCCTTTGTTGTTTCCGCCGCCGCCACCAATTAGGGTTTGCTGACTGCCTCACGAGAGGCCGATTCCTTTCGTCAACCTTTGATTCCCCACTGTCCTCCATTGAATCTCTCTTTGGCTATTCCAATGGCCACCACAAAGAGCAATCGCGCCCCCTCCAAAAAGAAGACACCTGCCGTGAGTGAACTGCGGCTAGACCATGAATGGCAATTGTCGCTGGTGACCAAGGAGATGCTGAGAGCTCTGGTCGTGAAGGGCATCATTCCAAATTGAGCAACCGCTGGATGGCATGCGCCGAGCGGTTAGCCCTACCCCATGCCCAACACCAACGAGTTGGTCGTCTTTACTGATTTCTTTACTCGGGGCTTTGGGGTTCCTTGCCATCCTTTTCTCTGCAAGTCACTGGGGTATTACGAGATTTCTCATTGCAATCTTCACCCAAACTCTATCTTCCATGTTTCTCTCTTCATCCGGTTCCGCCACTTGGTATTCTTCCGTATTTCAACCTGTTTCGCCACTTTTTTGGCTAAAAACGAGTGGTGGTGGGTCCCAAATAGCGGGCGGCATGTACCTGATGCTTCAGGATAGAATGTCAGCACACTATCTTTCTATCCCTCTCAATGCCTCTCTTCGTAACTAAAACAAGAGATGGTTCTACCTCCCTGACCAGGAGCCCTTTGTTCCCTGCACAGTGGACCGTGTCCCGGAGAGGAAAGTGACGTGGTCGGAGAGAGCGGACCCGGCTGGTATGGGTCAAGTGAATGAGTTGCTGGCGCTGATCGACCGGAGCGCACTGAACGGCATAGCCGTGGCGGCCGACTTCATCGTCCGCTGAGTGCAACCCTGCAAGGAACGGATTCACCCCGCCTTCGAGTTCCGCAGGGTTAATGACCTGACCAGGGAGGTACCAGAGGTGATGTCAAGCACGGAGGCCATGGAAAGACTGCGTGAACTCTTCAACAAAGAAACACACATCAGTACCCGTGGTCAGCAGAAACCATATCATGTAGAGAAACCGCCGCCAGAGGTAGGTGTCTTCTGCTGGTGCAGGATTCTTGCTTTTTGTGCTCATTTGAATGATCTAAGATCCATGGGCAGGATCAAAAATTCTACTTCTCTGACGTACCCACTGCGGACTGTCCCTGCGGAGTAGACCCCCTCATAGCTACCAGCCAGGCGACCCAGAAGAGGAGCTGTCGGAGAGCCTTGAAGATGACACGGAGGAGGTCGAGTACGACAAGTCCCCGGGAAGTGCTCGGCCCACGAGGAGTCTTCCTAGTCTAAGAGCAAGGGCAAGGGGCCGGAAAAGCCAGTGAAGATTTTGGAGAACACCCGTCGTCGCCAGGCGGTAATTGAATCCTCCGAGGATGTTGAAGCACCAGAAAGGTGGAGTACCTCTGACCAGAGAGTCCACCCAGGGTGAGGAAAGCTCTGGTCGGAAGAAGCAATTTGCATGAAAACGCCGTCGGTCAGCAATGTAAATAGTCCAGACTTGTATTCTCTTTATTCTTGTTGTGCTCAGTGCTGACTTCTGCCGCTGCGTATGCAGGGGGTCGTCGACTGAAGACATGAGCGGGTCTGCAGCTATTGGTGGTGTGTCGGCTTCATGGCTGTCCGACCATGAATCACCTAACAGGTCGGGGAGACCAGCGCCTTCTCCGCCATGCATGCTAGATGAGGATCTAGAGGCGTGCCACCAACCAGATCCACAATCGGCACCGCAGACGCAGCAGGAGCCAAATCCAGAGTCTACGCCATCGTCGACGCAGAAGCCGGGCCAGGATAGCGGCGAGACTGCCAAAACTTGCTGCCAAAGGAACAGGGCATGAAACATACTGGGTAGATGGGCAGCAATCGGACCCCGCCACCGAAAGGACGCAAGGCCCGCCGGGGGTGGAGCCTAGTTGGACGGAAGCTCTTCTGGTGGCGGTGCGCCGAGGTCCGGTCGGATCCCAAATGTCAACCTCCTCCGACCACTCTGGTGCCAGAGGAAGAAGTTGAAGAAAATAACTCGTGAGGCGGAGGGGAAAGAGCCGCCTGTTGTGCTGTGGATGTTGCGGCGAATCGGTGACGACTACACCGTAGTCGTAGAGGAGAAGCAGGCAAACGCCGAGCTAGAGGCCCTCAAATCCGACATCGCCGAGGCACGTACAAACATGAGAAAGGTCCTTGGAACACTAGGGTGGCTGGCCACTTGTTGGTATAAATTAACTGCACTCTACTTAAATAAGATTGTATTCAGATTATCCGCAAGTGCACAGATAAAATACCGCTGTCACATTTCACCCGGAGGTTTTAAATATCGTATCCACAAGGAACAGTAGGTGATAATGACCAAGCCGATGAACTTAACCCTACAATTAGGCTAGATAATATTAAGAAAGAGGAAATAGCTAATGACTATCTAGTTTCAACAACCGGTAAACTTTGAATAATATCATTCTAACTGGGCAGTGACATGAATAAGAGTGGAAATCAGAGTTCCCTCCTACCAGACACTTATACACCTATCGATCCTATCAACGGGAAGTGGACTACAGAAGACTCAACGCAGCTGTCACCTACGTGATCTACCACTATCCGGACAATCAGGGGACATTCACAAGTAAACCTAGTCTAGGCACCACGCCTACACTACGAAATACTACTTCAATCAAGCAATTACCAAGATCAAAGTACTCAATATGAGTTGCAAACTTAAGAACGAATAAGAATAAATGCTTACTTGAATTAGAAGTTGAATACAAAAGTACCTCAGAACGCAGCTCCAGGAAAGAGAGCTAAATCCAGAAGAATACAGCTACGAAGAAGCGCCGACAGGCCGGAACTCCTCCAGAACTCTACTCCTCTACTCTATCTCTCTACTTCTCTAGACAAGACTAGATCTAGAAAAACTAGTCTCTCCTAATTGCTACATCTAACCCTAACTGGAGATATTGAATTGAAGCTCAGGAATAGGGGTTGCCTCCAGGGGGGTCTACCCCTTTATTTATAGCCCAGTGGGATGAATACGCGCCGTTGGATTAAACTGACTTAAAACAAGGGCTGAGATGCAACGTGGGAGGCGGTAGAAGAAGACTCTAGAAGGCGGGGGCCAAAACCCTAGGGGGGCGCTGGCCGGCCCCATCCTATGGCCGGCCGGCCCCACTTTGTGGGGTCTTGGGCCCCGGTTGCTCGGGTGTGTTCTAGACTCTTCCAGGGTCTTCGTGATGATGTTTCCTTGGCGGTTAAGTTTCGTGTCTTTTATGTTCTTTAACCCTTCTTTTATGCTTTTCTAGAATAGTCCCTGGAAAATACAGAACATGCAAAACTCGTGGAAATTGTCAGTTAAAACCCTAGACTATTGTGTATTCATGTGTCCTTTCATGTCTATAGTTCTAATAAAAGTTAACGTTATCCACCGTCAACACCACTCGCGTCCATGTAAGGTGTCTGCCTTCTGGGTTGATTAGAGACTTCCATCCTTTGCTGTCAACGTAGCGTTGTGTTGCTGAATAGGTTGTTTGTGATACCGCGGAGGACCGCCGCCATACGTTGCAACAGAATGGCCGGCACCGCCGCGAAGAAGGACAAGCTGGAAGCCAAGGTTGAATGCCTTGGGGAAGTGATGGCCGACCTGCGAGACGAGCGCGACCGGCTGGCAGGTCGTGTGGCCGAACTAGAGGAGTCCGAGCGCCATCTGCTTGCCGAGAAGAGAGGTATGTACTCCTCCGTCTTGTTGGAGTTGTTTATGTCGCTCTGGCCTCTGCTTACTTTTGCTGGTCTGCACAGGCTGCAGAGCTGGCCGAGTCCTCCCGCCGAGCCGTAAGCCATGGTTCGTCGCGTTTTCGGTGAGTTCCTGTTCTGGATTTCTTCTGCGGATTGCTTACTCTTGTACTTTATAAGTTACAGATCTGGAGGCCGAGGTGATTGCTGTGCGCGAAGCCGCCGAGAGGAGTGAAAATATCCTGCAAGGTGAGCCTCCTGGTCCTAGATTTGCCATCAGGTCGCGTAAGTAGTATTGCGGATAGCTCGATTTTGTATTGGTCGCAGAACACCAGGAAACATTGCAGGTCGAGATGCAAGACTTGTCACAGTGGCTGTCATCGTGGCAGGAGCGCTACGAAATGGTGTTGACCAGGGTGAAACCTATGCTCGACATCACTGAGTACGCGCCATCACAGCCTGCCTTGGTGGAGTTTGGCGGGATAGGGCTGTGACCCTTCGCCATAGTCGGACGCAGCCGGGACGCCCTCCAAAACTTCAAAGTTTTCTGTCGTGACATAGCTGAAAACGTTGCAGCCCATGTGCTCGGGGTGGTGCAGTCGCAATACCCAGGCATGAAGAACGAGCGGGTAATGGGCGGGTACGCCAATAGCACCACCGACGAGCAGGAAGATCAGCTGGAAGAGGAGGCGCGACCCACGGCGGAGGCGCTAGCTGGCGACTTGCAGCTCTTCCCCATGGAAGATACTTAAGTATTTCCTAAAAAACAAAATAGCAGCTTGTTTGTACAAAAACTGTAAGTGAACGGGCGGGTAGGAAAGGCCTTTTGTTTTATGGATGCCTGCGTGATGTTTGTTGGTAAGTGCCCGAGCATGATCGGGGCTTTAACAGAATCGTTGGTATGAACTTGTCGGCTGCTGCCCGAGCGAGATTGGGGGTTATGTAGAGGCGCTGGTAGATGCTCGAGCGTGGTCGGGGCTTCGCTATAACTGCCCAAGCGTCCTCGGGGTTTACATAAAAGCGTTGATAACTGCCTGAGCGTCCTCGAGGCTTACGTGTAGGCGATGAAGATTGCTCGACCGTAGTAGGGGGTTACATAGACGCCGTCGATGACTGCCCAACCGTAGTAGGGCTTACGTAAGGGTCATCGATAACTGCCCGAGCGTGGTCGGGGCTTACATTGGGGCGTCGATGATTGCCCGACCGTGGTCGGGGCTTACATGGGAGTCGTCGAGAGCTGCCCGTGCATGGTCGGGGCTTACGTTCAAAGGTGAGTGTTGCCGAGTCGAAACCAACTAGTTTGTGGAGACATATATGTATGGCAAAGAGTCAAAACTTTATTAATATGATAAAGAGTGTGAGTACATATCTTTATGGAGAACCACTAGGCGTAAAAATGCCGTAGGTGGTCAATGTGCCAAGAATTGGGGATGTCGACGCCATTGAGGTTGCAGAGCCCGTACGACCCTAGTCGGGTGACTACTTTGACCATGTATGGACCTTCCCATGGGGAGGAAAGCTTGTGCATTCCCTCCGTTTTCTGCTTGTGTCGCAGGACGAGGTCCTCGACCACGAAGAACCTGCTGGAGACGTTGCAATTGAAGTACCTGCGCAGTCCTGCGAGGAATTTGGCCGTACGTATGCAGGATACAAGGCGCTCTTCTTCTAGCCTATCGAGGTCGTCTGCTCATGTGGTATTGGAGTTCTCTTGCTATATTGCTCGATCCGAGGTGCTCGGAAGGCGACGTCGGTGGGGAGCACCGCCTTAAGGCCATAGATCATGAAGTATGGTGAGACGTCGGTTTTGCGACTGGGTTATGTGCGTAAGCCCCAGATGACCGCGGGGAGTTCAAGTATCCAGTTCCTCAGGCTCCGTTCGATGACTTCATACAGGCGCTTTTTGAGGGCGTCTAGCAGCATGTCATTCTTCCTCTCCACCTGGCCATTGGCCCTTGGGTGGGCCACCGAAACATATTTCACCGAGATGCTTCGTGCGTCACATAAATCCCAAAAGTCGCTTCCGGTGAAAGTAGAGCCTAGGTCGGTGATGATGCTGTTAGGGAGGCCAAAACGATGAGAGATGTCATTGAAGAACTCTGCAGCCTTGGCTGCAGTGGCCTTCACATCCGGCTTGTACTCAATCCACTTGGAGAACTTGTCGATGGTGACATAGACGCAACGGTACCCACCTCTGGCCCACTTGAAGGGGCCTATCATATCAAGCCCCCAGGTGGCGAATGGTCAGGTTGCTGGTATAGTTTGCAGCTCTTGGGTGGGCACGTGGATCTGTTTGGCAAAAAACTGATAGTCCGCACAGTAGCGTACGAGCCTCTCGTCGTCTTCAACTGTCGTGGGCTAGTAAAACCCTGCTCGAAAAGCTTTACCGACCAGTGTCCATGAGGCCACATGGTTGCTGCACATGCCTGTGTGGACATCTTGCAGAATCTGGATGCCTTCTTCTTTCATGACGCACTTCTGTAGCACCTCGCATCTGGCGTTCTTACGCATTAGCTTTTCGTCGACAAGGACGTAATGCTTGGAATGGTGGATGATGCGTTCCACCTTGGTTTTGTCTTCTAGAACCTTGTTATCGAGTAGGTACGTGATGAAGGGTTTTCGCCAATCTTCTTCGTGGTCGAGCACACATACCACGGTATGTTCGGATGGAGTGGCTTCCGATGGGATCTGTTCTTCCTCTAGCTTGATGGAAGTTGCAACTAGGTCTTGGACAAAAAGACCTGCTGGTACGTCTGCCTGAGTGGAGCCAAGTTTGCATAGCTCATCAGCAGCCTGACTCTCGTTGCGAACAATGTGGTGAAACTCGATGCCCATGAAATTTCCATCTAGTTTCCTGATTGCGGCGACGTAAGCGTCCATCTTCTCGTTGGCGCAGTCCTAGTTCTTGTTGACCTGGTTGATGACTAGTGTCGAATCGCCGAACACCATGTGTCATCTGATACCGAGCTCTATGGCGATCTTCAGGCCATGGATGGCGGCTTCGTATCAGCGGCATTGTTGGAGGCCTTGAAATGTATGCGGAGCACATAGCGCAACTTCTCGCTAGAGAGAGAAATCAGGAAGACCCCTGCGCATGCGCCACCGAGATTAAGGGGCCCGTCGAAGTACATCGTCCAGTGCTCTTCGTGCTCGGCAGCTACTAGGTCTTGCATCTCAGTCCACTAGACGATGAAGTCTGCCAAAACTTGTGATTTGATGGTCTGACAAGCACGGAATTCCATGGAGTAGGTTCCCAACTCTATAACCCACTTCATGATTCTTCCATTGGTGTCCTTGTTGCATAGAATATCGCCTAGCGGGTGTTGGGTTACCACCGCGATTGGGTGGGCTTCGAAGTAATGGCGTAGTTTGCACAAGGTGACAAGGATGGCGTAGATCAGCTTATGTACCGTCGGGTATCGAGCTTTGGACTCGTTCATCACCACGCAGATGAAGTAGACTGGTCGCTAGACCTGATAAGCATGGCCGGCTTTGTCTCTTTCGACCATCATGGCTATGCTGACTACCCTGTTGGTCACCGCGACGTAGAGCAGCAGGGTTTCTATCTTCGTTGGAGCAGTAAGTAGCGGAGGTTGAACCAGGAACTGCTTGAGCTCTTTAAATGCTTTGTCGGCCTCTTTCGACCAGGTGAATTTCTCTCCGGCCTTGAGGAGCTTGAAGAAGGAGAGCCCTTTCTTGCTGAGCCTAGAGATGAAGCGACTCATGGCTGTCATGCACCCGGTGAGCTTCTGAACGTCTTTCACGTTGGTCGGGCATTTCATTTTCATGATGGCTTCAATCTTCTCTGGGTTAGGCAGGATGCCACTTTTGCTGATGACGTTGCCGAGCAGGGTCCCGGACGGGATGTCAAAGACGCACTTCAATGGATTAAGTTTCCATTGGAAGGTGGATAGAGCTTTGAACACTTGTTCGAGGTCGGAGAGGAAGCCTTCTTGACTCTTCGACTTGATCACGACGTCGTCGATGTAGGCCTCTGCAACCTCCGGGATGAGATCCTTGAGGCACTTTTGGATGGCCCTCTGATATGTTGCGCCGATGTTCTTGAGTCCAAAGGACATGGTCTTATAGTAGTAGGCCCCGAAGGGGGTGATGAAGGATGTCTTCTCCTGGTCTTCCTCCTTTAGGGCAATCTGGTGGTATCTAGAGTAGCAGTCAAGGAAGCTGAGCAGCTCACAGCCGGTGGTAGGGTCGACAACTTCGTCGATGCGGGGTAGACCGAAAGGGTCTTTAGGACAGTGTTTGTTGAGATCGGTGTAATCAACGCACATTCTCCATTCAATATTCTTTTTTCTTACAAGTATCGGATTGGCTACCCAATCAGGATGATATACCTCTTTTATGAAGCTGGTAGCTAGGAGCCTTGCTATTTCTACCCTTATATCCTCCTTCTAGTCCAGAGAGAATCGCCGAAGTTTCTGCTTGACTGGCTTGGCGGTCTTTGAGACATTCAAGGAGTGTTCGATCAGCTCCCTAGGGACCCCGGGCATATCCGCAGGTTTCCCTATGAAGATGCTGACGAGGTCCCTGAGGAAGCTGATGAGCGCGTCTTCCTATTTAGGATTGAGATCTGTCCCGATGCGAGAAAGTCTCACTCAGGTCACCGGGTGCAAGGACCACCTCCTTGGTCTCTTTGGTCTTGGTCACCGCCCTGGGCGAAGTCTTGTCTGGGATATCCTGGTCTTCCGGTGGCACCGTCTTAGCGTCGGCTACGCAGTTCTGCATCAGAATGGAAACTTCCTGTGGTTTCGGCCATTGCGATGGCCTCCTTCTCGTAGTCGTATGCGGTTTGGAGGTCGGCACACAACGTGAGAATGTCCTTTTCCATTGGCATCTTCATGACGAGGTAGGTGTAGTTGGGGATGGTGCCAAACTTGGCCCGGGCTGGCCTACCGAGGATGGCGTGGTATGCAGCATCGAAGTTGGTGACCACGAAGTCAATGTGCTCCGCGCGGAAGCACTGCGGAGTGCCAAACTGGACCGGAAGAGTAATCCTGTCCCTAGGGTTGGCAGGACTGCCCTGGAACGATCTCCTAGAATGGGGCGTTGGTTCTCTGAATGGAGCGTTGGTTCTTCTGCACGGAGGCCGAGTTCTCTAAAGGCCCCAGCGTAGAGGATGTTGAGACTGCTGCCCCCGTCGATCAGCACCTTCTGAAAGTGCATCTTCAGCACAATTGGGTCGAGGATTAGGGGAAAACGCCCGGGGTACGGGATGTCCGTCCACTGGTCGGCCCTGCTGAAGGTGATCGGCCTATCCAACCAGGCCAGGTACTGTGGGTCGGTGACCGGAGCGTGATAGTTGGTGATGGAGTTCACGCGCCGAGCGACGAGCTTTTGCTCTCTTTTGGACTCGATCTCACTCAAACCGTCGATGATGGTGACGGCAGTCTTGTCGGCGTGCTGAAACCAGGAGGAGGGCTGTTGTCGTTGCCGTCCCGGTCCTCGTCGTTCTTCTGGGCGCGGAATCTCTTCATGTCTTCTACTCGAAACGCCCTGGAGAAACCGTAACATTGCCGCACGGAGTGATCGGATGTCTTGTGGATAGGGCAGGGGCCATCCAAGATTTCCTCATACACCGCTTCATAAGATCGGTTAGGGCCGGCCCAAGCGTTGTAGATCCTGTGGTTGCGCCGTCTCTCCCCGGCCTTGTAGATCCGGCGTTGGTTGTAGCGGTGGTGGTCGTGGTTGTCTCACTGGTAGTCATGGTCATCACGGCAGAAATCACACCGGTTGTTGCGGTCGTCTTGGTGCCGCTCATTGCGGCGTTCGCTCCCCTCATGATGTGGGCGGTCAGAATAGCGAAGGCGGCTGTGACCTGAGTGCCAGACTGCCTCGTTGTCTTCCGCATACTTGTTGGTGATGCGCAGCATGTTGGCGATGGTCTCTAGTCTGTCGCGAAAGAGCTTCGCTTGCAGGGTTCTTCTGGTCGAAGGCCGCGCATGAATGCGCTGATGGCCTCAGGCTCCATGATGCTTGGGATGTTGTTCTTCGTCTCCGAGAAACGTCGAATGAAGCACCGTAGGGACTCGTGAGACTCATGTTGGAGCTTCTCGAGGTCATACTTCGTGCCCGGCTGTTGCACGTGGCGCTGTAGTTCCTGATGAAGTGCTCCTTCAGCTGGTCCCACGTGTCGATGGAGTTCTCCTTCAGGCTGAGCAACTAGTTGGTGGCAGATTGGTTGAGCAGGACAGGCAAATAATTGGCCATGACGTCCCAGTTTCCTCCAGCGGCTTTGAGGGCGATCTTGTAGACGGTGAGCCACTCTGCTGGATCGGCCGTGCCAGTCGTAGATCTCAATGCCGATGACCTTGAAGTTTTTTGGCCAGCGAACGACTTGAGTTCGGTCATGAATGGGAGCAGACCAGACAGTCTTCCCCCCGTTGTGAGGAGGACCGTGGGTGGCATCGTACTCCCTTCGGCGCTGGTTCTCCTCCGAGTGTCTAGGCTGCTGTTCGGCTGAAGATGTGGCTGCGTAGATCTTTGTTCCTGAGGTGGTCGCAGGAGATCTTCGTCACGGTAGCATCCGTCGCGGCGCTTGCGCCCGCTGCCGGAGTGGTCCCTGTCATCAGTGGTGTGGAGGATGGCGCGTGGTCGCTAATGTCGTGGAAAGTGATGGGGTTCCTTTGCGTTCTTCGTCCATCTGGATGTAGGTCGCCTTGAGGTGGGCCGTGAGGCACTCGACTTCAGGCGTCATCACAGCGGCGATGTTTGCGCTCAGAGTCTTGAAAATGGGGATGTTTCCGACCATGTCGAATTCTTCCTCGAGGTTGCGATTGAAACTCTGGATGGTCTTCTTGCCCCCGTTGCGACGTTCTCGGCGACGCCTGCGGTCAGTGTTCCTCGGCTCACGAACCACCCGGTCTTGGTCGTCTTCCCCTGACCGTGGTGGGTTGTCGATGCTGATGTTGAGGATGACTCCACCGAAACCCATTGGTGGCGGAGGGATGTCAGCGCTGGGACTGCCACGACTGCTGTCGTGGTCGACGCCGTCGTTGTCGGCGCTGGCATTGCTGGAGCCCACGTAATCGGCGATAGTGTGGTCGGGGGTGCGGTGGTCGGAGCTGTCATGGTCAGGGCCGCGCAGCTGGTGCTGTTAGCTTGTAGCCCCATTCCATAGGCTGAAAAGCAGATTGCCCCTCTGGAGGTTGTCGTAGTTAGTAGCCCATAAGCCGTGGCTGGTTGGGGCTGATACCGGACGGAGCCACCCCGCGGGGTAGCCATGTTGGGAATCACGTTGGCCCGAAGGGTGTTGAGCCGCCGGGAGATCTTGGAGGTGTTGTCCTGCAGCAGATCGATATGAAACCAAATCCAGGATATTAAGGGTGTTGGACAAACCTTTTGTGACCCAATTGATAGATCCGATCAAGTCGTCGTTGTTGATGCTCTTCCGGACGTAGCGTGGAAGCTGCTGTGCCAGAGTGGTGGATGCTGATGGAGTCGATGCAGATGCGATCTGGGCCATGTTCGTGATCTTCCCTTCGCCATTGACGCCAATAACTCAGGTGATGGATCCCACCATGAAGATCTGGCCTGGCGCTAGGAGGAACACAGAGCTCGAAAAAATCACCATCTTGCCCAGCATGTAATCAGAGTGCACACCCCCTACCTAGCGCACCACTATCGATGATATATCGTCGATAGTAGAAGAATCGGCCAATGTGCACATGAAGACGAGCGAGTGTAACACAAGGGCGCATGACACATGATTTAGACATATTCAGGCCGCGCGCCTAGAGGCATAATAACCTACGTGTTGTGTTTTGTGGATTAGTAGTATTGCTATGAGATGAGTTATTTTGAGGGGATCCCTGCTCACCTTATATAGTCCGGGGAGCAGGGTTACAAGTTGGTTATTGCCTTGTTTATCCGATTACAAGATCTATTAGATATGGTAACTAATCAGCTAGTAATTAGGAAATATATTTCCTTGGCCACCAAGGCTTCCTCTAATTGGTAGGATACGCGCGATCTCCTGGTGGGCGTAGTTGGCGCGATCTCCTAGCCACCGAGCAATCGGTGCGCCCTTGACAGCTTGGACCTGATTGGATAATGTAGCCCATGTAGCGCCCCCAAATGCTTTTCGGCGGACGTTCACCCGATTCAAACACAGCGAACGATTACTCTGGTCCCCACTTCCTTTATGCATGGTTAGTTTCCACTTCCTTTATATGCGGTCACAGTAAACTGTGTTTCCTTCCCTCCTTTATAGGCTGATGTCAGCGATGACATGGGCGAAAGAAAAAGCAAGATATTTATTTCAAAATGATATAGATACTAAACGATGTGTCCATTTTTAATTTTGTCTGCACCAGTGTATTCTACAAGGCGAGCCGAATAAAACTATATCCCACTTACATAATGTTTCAATTCTTTTTTTAAAAAAAATAATTTTTATGTATTAACACGTAACATATAATTTCTAGCATACAACTTATGCACATGAATTGTATTGACTAACTTATGCACACATGTTTGATAGCTTTTGTACATAAACTCTGTTTCGTAGCTTTATGTGTTTCTGAATTTTGGTATAAGTTATAAGAATTTGTTTCTTTATTTGTTAATAACTTTTGTACTTGCAAGTTTTGGTATAACGTGATAACTTTTAAGTTTTCAAGTATTTTTTGCATAAGTCATATGCTTATAAATTATACGTATAAGTTATACGTGACAAGCTATATGTATAAGTTACTATATAGAATTTACTATGATTTCTTTAAAAAACATATACAAGTGAGATTTAATTTTATTCATCTCGTCACGTAGAACACAGTGGTACAGACTGGAATTAAAAATGAGTACACTGTTCAACAGCTTATAGCCTTTTAAAGTAAATGTATTGCTTTTTCGTAGTTTGTGCCAATGCTGATGTCAGCAGACAGAGGAGCAAAGTGGAGCGTCGCGCAGGTTATGCCAAAAATAGAAAGCGTGGGATTTTTTTTACAAAAAAAGAAAGTTTTGGTATGCCTGAAGGTTTTAAATCTAGTGGACGTTCGCTAGTTAGTGTGGCCGTGTAGCGCCGTGCGGGTATACGGGTCTATACCCCTACAGGCAGTTTTCTTGAGAGAACCACCAGTGCTAGCTAATTTACACTGGCGGTTCGTTAAAGACAACCGCCTGTGAAGATCCTTCTATAAATACCCGTTCTTTCTCCTCCCGACCAGAACTGTAGCTCGCAGCCACCTTCCATAGTTGCGGACGTGTGCTCATTCATCATGAAAGAAATTACTCCAAGCGACGGTAAATATCACGATAAGTAAAGCACTTTAGGAACTGAAGAGTTCAGAGAGCTAAGAGAAATCCATAACTGAGGACTTAGCCGAGATGATTATTAGAGTGAGGGGGTTGAAATTTGAAAAAAGGGTGAAAAACTTCCACACATTTTCACTGGCGGTTGGTTAAGAGAACCGTCAGTGCTAACAGGATTTCCACAGGCAATTCTGTTAACCAACCGTCAGTGCTAAAAGGATTTCCACTAGCGGTTCTAGAGATCTCAGGCAAGTGTCAGGTGGAGAGATTTATTTTCACTGGCCTCTACCACTGGCTGGCCCCGAGAAACACTAGTGATGATGCCTCACCAACCGCCGATTTTGAGGTTCTGTGTGCTAGTGTCACTTGACAGAATCCATCAACTGGACGTCCCATTGTGCATGATTTAAACACAGAAGAGCAGGAGATATGTGATGTTGATGGCAGAGGAGGAAGACATAACTGATGTTAGGACAGACAAGCGACTTAATTGGACGAAAGACGAAAGACATTAGATTGGTAAGCATTTTGTCTACTCTATGGTTGAACTATTACCAAAAAAAAGTTTGGTTGTGAAACCTATGTGACCGTGCTTTGGCTGAGAGGGAGAAGACACTAGAGAGTAAGAGTATGAGGATATTCTTATTTGGAAAACCTTAAGGTATTTTCCCTGTTGCTTACATAATTAGGCTCTGTTCGCTTCAACTAAACAGCACATATTTTTCAGCTCTGGAACAGTATTTCCCCTCACAACAAATCAAGTCTCAGCCAAAATCAGCTCAGCTTTTCAGCTGAAGCGAACAGAGGCCTTAATTTTCTGCCATTGTTCTGTTATTACTCTGTGCTCATTGTTCTTTGTGCCCTGCTATCATCTTTTAAAATAATAGAACAGGCCTGCTCACATTGCCACATTAATTTGAACAGTCCAGTTCATCTGTTCACATGTCCTGCTCATGGACTGCCCTGTTCACATTGCCTATTAATTCGAACAGTTCAGTTCACATTATCTGCTGCCATGTCCTAAACTGCCCTGTTCACATTGTCTATTATTTTGAACAGTCCCTGTTCTACCATTGTGGGCAACTCACCAGTCACTAGTGATCGGCAGGGCCAAGGGGCATCAAGGTCCGATTGGCCTAACGTGGGTAGGCGGACGGAGGAGCGGTCGAGCAGAGCAGAAGGCATGCGCAGTCAAGCAGACAACTGGGACAGGAGGACGGCGTCACAGGGGCCATGCGTGTCTAGGCACCCATGGGCCTTTATTGGGCTTCGCCCCTTCTGCAATCTCCACAAGGTTCCATCATCCTCATTACCATATTACGTACGATGCTTGTTAGAGTGTGATACTGGCAAAGTCAACCGCTGGCGGAGATAAAGACATGTGAAAAACGGACAGCCAGCTAGAGCCAACGATATGCCTAATAACTAAAGCAGGAGCCACTGAAACCTATATATATATATATATATATATATATATATATATATATATATATATATATATATATATATATATATATATATATATATATATATATATATATATATATGTGTGTGTGTGATGCCCCTTCCCGCTACCCGTCGTTCATGACTTCATGTGCATGCCCAATCAAGAGCTCAGTCAAGCCGCCATAAATTAAACTTGCAAGCTCTCTGCCCCAGCACAAGCAGGCAGTCCCCCGTCCCCGGCCGAGTCATCAGCGGTTCGATGGCAAGAGGCGCGTTCGAGGCAGTGGACAGTCACAGCTATGGCGGTAGAATGACGGCCACCGTCATGGCCATATCTCTCATGGCCGCCTCCTGTGGCCTCGTCTACGGCTACCACGTTGGAGTCGCAGGTAATTAAGTGCTAGCTGCTTCATTACCCAGCTGCCCTAATCCGATCCTCCCCTCCCTACATATGCCTGCCTGTTTGAATATCAGCTATCTATCATCTTATCTCACCATGCCTACTGCTTGAATATCAGCTATCTATTATCTTGATCTGTTACAAATTATATAGTGCGTTTTGGAGCTAAACAGCACAATCAATCAAAACACCATCCATAGTACCGTGTAACTCGGTTTTCCACATATTGAGCGCTCATTTTGCATGCTTTCATAAGTAATCCTTTTCGCTAAGTCGATCTAAAGCTTACATTAGGTGGGACCGCGCGAGCACAAAGTGAAGAGCTTTGGACTTTCTTTATTAAAAAGTACGCATGGGGATTTATCAAAAAAAAAAAAGTACGTATGGGGGACCTGTCCTTATTATTGTCTGCAAAATTTCTGCTGAGGGGTCGCCATATATGGCTAGTACATCAGATGTGTATACTTTCTCGTGGTTGGCAGTTGCTATGAATTTTGGAAAAAAAAAAGGTCCAGTTGACCGGCCTAATTGTTTCCATTCACCTAAGTCGATCGTCACTCCAGCTCTATACTATTCCTGGATGGTAGAAACAAGAACCTTGATCATTTATCTAAAGAATCAAATAAAAACTTTTAGTTCTTTAATTACTGAAAATCATCTAAATAACCTCCTAAAGTGGTTTTGAAAGCAGTGACAAAGCATACTATATATGCTTATGATAGATGACATGACTATGAGTTAGCAAACAATAAAAAAGGTCTACATAATCTCTTTCATATCAAGAGGGTTGACTAAAAGAACCACCCAACTATAAAAATCTGCAATTTGAGCCCGTAAGAGATCCAATATATAAAAAAATTGACCTGAGGGGTTATGGCAGCCCTGGGCATTGCATTTTAAGAAGAAGACATTCTCACGCAGGTCAAGAAAACCGCCGAACTCCTACCCCACCCATACACAGTGGCACAATAGCCCATGTGAACGACAACGATCAGGGCGGGGCCTTAGACCTGTGCTTTGGCCGTGGGAGACTAGAGGATTTTTTTTTAACCCTGGCTGAAATTATTTAGCCAACTCAACTAGATGCCCTTTGGCGTAAGAGATCCAATATAATACGTTCCAAGTGACGTTAGGGATTCTTTGTAATGCTGTTTTGCTAATACACGCTACATTGATTACTCATGCTTACCCAACTCTGTAGTTATAAAATACAATTTAAAGTATCCTAAAAAATGCAACTGCATATACCCGCTGGTTTAATATAAAATAAAATTATTTAAATGACCACCTAAACTTTCATGTAAATTAATTATGCACCTCTATTATTGTTAAAAAAATATAATATCCAGCAAATCGACTCCCTAAAAAAACTATATAAGCTATTGTGCAAAATAAATAAATAACCATATATATACTTCTAATGCCCACACTTCTACAACTGTTAAATTCAAAGTAAACATAAATCCTATATATACGCCACTATGTAATATGCATGCATACATTTTTCCTGAAAAAATGTTCCCTTAACAAACCATGTATCCCACTGAAAATTCACTTAAATTATGTTAATACTCCATGACAAAATTTGGTAAGTTGTTGCTCTAGATAAGTTTATAAAGATTAACTAAAACATTATGACACAACAATATTGGTTGGTTAATTTTAATCACTCTATTTTTTTATAAATCAGATTCTACTATATATACTTATTTGATACATGAAATTTATCATCCTGAGTGCTGCAGGCAGAAATGTTTATTTTTGACATTATATATAGCAACTAAGAAGGTAGTCTAGGACCTAGAATCTTTAAACTGATAAAATACACGAAAGGAAAATATTGAATGAAAAGATATAATAACCACTAGAGTTTTTACTCAGTTGGATAAAAAATAGCAACAACCAATATCAAAAGGCTAGAGCTAAAAAACATATATGATCTTGATGTCAGAGAAAGAGTTGCAACAAGAGCTGATACTAATTTATTCATGAACTCTAACTTCTGTAAATAAGATTCTAGTCCGTATTGGAGTACGGTTGATAGATGGGCCAATATCTATAATTATATGTCAGAGTTACATATGTACACAACAACTAGACAACTCATAAGAAAATATCACAACAATATATAGGCAATGACGAGACTATCCGTCTATAAGAAAATAAATTGGATACTTTTATTCTATATTAGAATTTCTGCTTCACCAATATTAGCTACTCTATATACTTTTGAGGAGCTTTTTAATCAGTACTTAATTTCAAGTAAAATAAATAGGCCTCTTTTGACTAGTACGGTAACTCGGTTTTTCATGACCCATACCAAGCATGCATTGTGGGCTCAACATGAAGGATATATTGTGCTCATTTTGCATGCTCTCATATTTAATCCATGTGTCCTAAGTCTTAATTAAGCTTATATTTTACGTGGGACCTAGGGCAAGTGAGATGCCTTTGACAAGCTTGCTTTCTTAAGAAAGAAGTGCACTATAGGTACCTATGCTTACAGTCTAGAATTTTCTGGTGAGACATGGCTATATATATAGCTAGTACATCACACGTTGTCATGTTCATCCTGAGCTGCGCAGTTGCTATAAGTTTTACATAATATATGCTAATGATAGGCGCGTGACGCACTAAGACACTGAATTATATACGATTTTTCTAAACTAATAGTTTCAAGGATATTTTTCAGGTGGAGTGACACAAATGGAGTCATTCTTGAATAAGTTCTTCCCTAAAGTGGTTAGCGAGATGAAGAATGCAAAGCGCGATGCCTATTGCATGTACGACAATCAGCTTCTTACAGCATTCACGTCCTCAATGTACATCGGTAGCTCCTTATCATCATTAGCGGCAGGCCGTGTGACGAGAAGGGTTGGTCGCCAATCCATCATGCTCATCGGTGGCGTCTTATTCCTCGTCGGCTCTATCATCAACGCTGGGGCTGTTAGTGTCGCTATGCTCATCATGGGCCAGATGCTGCTTGGCTTCGGTGTTGGCTTCACTACGCAGGTCTGTTCGTTAGTCCCTTTTACAATAGCAAGTTTTGACATGGGGCTTGTATATTTTAATTGGATGGTTTGTGTTCTAGCATCGCTTATTATAGTACTTCCTTCCATTCCAAATTATAAATTTTAGAATGATCACCTCTATAAATAAGTACAAGAGACCCGCCTCTAAAATTAGAGGCCCAGCCCATGAGAAGTAAGCTACTACTAGATATATATCTGGCTCACTACAGGAAACGCGTACTTTGCTGAGTGCCGAAAGGTTTGCCGAGTGCCAAATATCGCGCACTCGACAAAGACCTTCTTTGCTGAGTGCCGCACTCGGCAAACTGCGGCACTCGGCAAAGTCTTCTTTGCCGAGGGTCTGTCACTCGGCAAAGTCAGGCACTCGGCGAAGATCCACACTCGGCAAAAAATTACCCGGGACCGACAGCGTCGAGCGCCGTCATCTTTGCCGAGTGTCAGGCGTTTGGCACTCGGCAAATTTGTAACTTTGCCGAGTGCCAACCTTAGGGGCACTCGGCAAACTAATTTTTTTTTCTTTGCACCAAATTTTTTTGATGGTTTGCTACAGTAACACAAATAACATGTTGAAGTTTGGGACTTTTTTATTGCTTTTTGATATATTTCTTTAGTTTATTTTGTTTTCTTGAATTTTGCTAGAAAATGTAAGTTTGAACTGCAGGTGCATAAAATAATGAAATGTATCCGTTTAAAAAATGATATTCATGTTGGAGGGTGTCTTTTGAGGCCGTATCCAGGAACTCACCGAAAATTTTGAACGGCTTATTCGCGGAACATGGCGACCCGCTTGTTCTCGGATTGTATTTAAATTATATAAAATTCAAACAAACTCCAAAAATCACGAAATTTGTCGAGGTGTCTTTTTATCGCATGTAGAGGCTATGATAAAAAATTGAGATGGTTTAAAGCTAGTTGCGACGTTAGATGCCTAAAACCCAGACATCTTCACATGTGATCACAAATGAACAAAATTTCAAAAAAATAAAAATTTCTTTGCCGAGTGCCACGGCAGTAGCACTCGGCAAAGAAATTTTTTAAAAAACAAATGAACCACGGCTAGGCACTCGGCGAAGAATTTTTCAAAATAAATTTAAAAAAATCTTTGCCGAGTGCCACCTCAGTCGGCACTCCACAAAGAAGCCGTCAAAGTTGACTGTTGACCTTTTTTGTCGAGTGCTGACTTGGCACTCGGCAAAGGCTTTGCTGAGTGCCCGATATTTGGCACTCGGCAAAGAAACCTTTGCCGATAGGTTCTTTGCCGAGTGCACTTTACTAAGTGCGGCACTCGGCAAAACCTTTGCCGAGTGCATTAAGGTCTTTGCCGAGTGCCTCAGGCACTCAGCAAAGAAGCCGCATCCTGTAGTGGCTCTATCTCACAGTTTTCACTCACCACTACGGTACTACCTCTCCTCTCTCAGTTTTCTTCTCCAAATCCGGTTGCCTCTTCACCTTCCTCTCTCCTTTCTCTCAGACATACGCAGATCTCACGCGTCTTAGATCTCTTGTAAGCTCCTCTCGAAAGGGGGCACAATTTTTTATATTTTTTATTCGATTAACAAGGATGAGAATGCTCACTTGCCTCTCTGTTAACAACGGCCTCTTACCAGAGGTAGGCCCTTTGCCTTCGAAAAGCTAAATTGCTCTACTTTGAAAACCTATATTGCATCCCGTAGAAAACCTATGTTGCATCCACCACCTTTGAAAAGGTTGAATCACCCACCTTTGGAAACTTGTAATGCAGTATGATATCCTCAAATATATTTTTCAAGGTAAACATATTAGAATAATGGCTTTACACTTCACGCTATAAATTTTAAAAGCTAGTTCCACTTAAAAGTACAATTTTTTTACCATATCTTGATGAAAATTTCAAAGTATTTGTAGTAGAAAGGAGTATAACTCTATGTTCTTGAGATAGTTCATTGAAGTAGATACTTCGTAAGGAAAAGCCTCTTAGGATCCATTAAATTATCCTAACACAGCTGATTTGGTCAAATAATGCAATTAAGTACTCCATACGTACATTCATCTCTACAAAAAGCGGCTGCGATAGGCCGCCACCTATCGTGTCCATGGGAGAAAAATTGTTTTCTGCCGTTTAGTTCCAGTTTTAGCGTCTAAATACCCTTTTCACCCATCCCTCATTACAGTTAATTTGTTTTCCACATGAGTGCAATTGATATATGAATCACAAATTCAACCTTATAGGCTGCTCCACTCTATCTCGCCGAAACATCACCGCCAAGATGGCGCGGAGCGTTCACAATAGCCTACCACATCTTCGTTTGCATCGGCTCATTGGTCGCGAACATGGTGAACTATTTGACAAATTCCATGGCCTACTGGGGTTGGCGGATCTCACTCGGTGTCGCCGCCATACCAGCCATCATAGTCATCATGGGTGCCCTTTTGGTAACAGACAGCCCCAGCAGCCTTGTGGTACGTGGTCAGCTGGATAAGGCTCGTGCATCACTGCAGCGCATCCGTGGGTCAGATGCTAACATCGAAGCCGAGTTCAAGGACATTGTTTGTGCAGTCGAAGAGGCATGCCGGAATGAGGAAGGCGCCTTCAAGAGGATATGCAACAAGGGGTACCGACCTTACACGGTGATGATGGTGGCCATACCCGTGTTCTTCCAGTTCACGGGCATGATCGTCGTCTTCGTCTTTGCGCCAGAGCTGTTCCGGACCGTTGGCTTCAGCAGCCAGAAGGCGATTCTTGGTTCTGTTATAGTTAACCTAGTGAGCTTGTGTGCTGTCATCACATCCACCTTCGTCGTGGACAGATGTGGCCGGAGTAGGGATGAAAATGGTACGGATATTTATTCGACCGTCCGTTCGACCGAATCCGTTTAGAGGTGTTCAGATCTGTTCGTATCTGAGTCCGGATATTCAATATCCGATACCGTATCCGTATCCGAATACTCAAATCGTATATTTATGATGTCGACGTCCAATCGTATCCTATCCGGCATGACTGACACTATCCGTATTCGAATCCGAATCCGACCAGAAATATGAAAACAAATATGATATCAGTGATATCCGTCCGTATCCGATCCGTTTTCATCCCTAGGCCGGAGGTCCTTGTTCCTCATAGGCGGCATCAGCATGATACTTTTTCAGGTACTATCAATGCACGCATTTCTTTCATTCTCAAACAAATCTTCTTCCTATATTTGTAGCCTTCATGTTACTACTTGTGCTTTGTTTCATTGTATGCATATTTTGACGTATACAAATGGTACTTTGTGCTATGTAAGGTGTCCGTGTCATGGATACTTGCAGAGCACCTCGGGAAGCACAATGCAGTGATGATGGAGAGGAGCTATGCAATGGCCGTGCTGGCGCTCATGTGCCTGTACACCTTCAGCTTGGGTCTGTCGTGGGACTCGCTCAAGTGGGTGATTCTGAGCGAGATCCACCCTATTGAAACTAGGTCCCTAGGGCAGGCCATTTCTATGACCATCGTGTCCGTCCTCTACTTTATACAGGCACAGGTGTTCACGAACTTGCTCTGCAATCTGAAATTTGGGATATTCCTCTTCTTTGCCGGCTGGGTGCTGGCCATGACGGCTTTCATCGCGGTGTTCCTACCGGAGACAAAAGGAGTGCCACTAGAGGCTATGCATGCAGTATGGTCACGCCATTGGTACTGGAGGAGATTCTTCCTGCAGGATGTCAAGCACGAGCTTAGTTCAACTACTGGTTAATTGATCCATATCTGTTGTTGTAAAAATGGCTAGTATAAAGTCAGCTAGTATACCTATGCTGTGCATGGTTAACTGATCTGAACCGGTACGATACTTGTAAAAACAACTAGTATGCAAGCAGCTTTTATAAAAACTAGATGACACCCCGTGCGTTGCTGCGGGGAAATATGTTGTTATATTTCAAGAAGAATTATGTAGGGAAAATTGTTAGTATACCTTCTGTTGACGCGGCTTCCGGACAACACACCAACAGGTGCTAGATCGTACACGTCGCACACAGAGCAGAATAGAGCAGAATTGCACACCTGCGAAACCAGGCTTGACTGGGTTTGAAACCAGGCTGAGCCGACTTTTCTGGCCTATCCGGATTTGAAAACAGGCTGGGCCGACTTTTCCGGCTTGGCCGGTTCTAAGAACCCGGCTGAGCCGACTTCCTCGGGTGATGCCGGGGAAGCTAGGGTTTGAGATATTAGGTCGTCATGACGACCTGTAACTAAGAAAAAGACGTTGATGGTCGATGTAGCGCCCGTTCTTCGTCGGAATACTCCCGAACACCTCTCAAAAAAGATCCATCAGAGAGATGCACAAAGAGCTTGCCCTAGAAACTGCAGAGGCTACCTTAAGCGCCGACTAAACTCGCGGAGAGTCGAGCCGAACAACAAGATAAGATGGTAAACCACCGAAAAGCCTATTTGGTAGATGTATTTTGACGATTGGATGGTTAAGATCTCAATCGGCTATGATCCTCTCATATATACAGAGGGAGTGGTCTTATCCTAGTAGGAAACATATATTAATGTAAGTCTTCAAGTTTCCCGCGTCAAAACATTGCCAAAAACCGATCTAATCTATTAATCGGCTCAGACTCGACCAAACCCGGCCACGCCGGGTCGAAACCACGGGGGCTGGGGTGTTGACACGTGTCCTGCATGCGGGTCCGGCACAGGGGGCCAAACCCGGCCTAGCCGGGTCCCAAACTCGGCCCAGCCTATTTTGTCGAGGCGGCCAAATTTGAGTGTCAATATATGCCCCCCTCTTTTCAGGTGAATTGCTGCATATGAACCTGAAAACACAAGCAAAACTAAACAGTGACGATACTTAACCCAACGGCTGTTTAGCGTCTAAGGGTGATGTATACATCGGCCATTTGTTCTAAGGGCGATACATGTACCGGCCATCGTTTGGGGGCATTTAGGAATTACACGAAGATATTGACACGACTGTCCATCGGTTTTAATGACATTGGCACGAAACCCTCTTTAGTGACGCTAATAAAGTCAGCACCAGATAAGTCACAACCGGATAAACAAGCAATACCATCATGCCCCCCGAGTGACATTGAGTTCGGCGCGTGCCGACGTCAGCTCATAGTCCACCATCTCTTCATCTTCCTCTGCATCCCCAGAATCTACAACAGCAGAGGAAACGGTAGTAGGGACTACCTCTACCGAACCAGCATCGGCACCGGCAGAAACGGGCGAAGTCGCAGGACCCGGCCGAGCCGCTCCCAACCTGGCCTAGCTGGATTCTGGGAGACCCGGCTTGGCCGGTTCTGACCCAGCCTGGCCGGTTTCTATGCCCTGTGCAGGTCTCGCCTCTAGAAGCTCCCAATCTCCAACAACCTTCTCCGCGGATTTTGCAAAGCATGCTGGATCAGTTCCCTTCACTGTTTGCAAAAAAATTGGATGCGAAGCGTCAAAGATCTCCTTCCTCATTTTTTCCAATTTTTCCCGCTTTTGTTGAGTTTGGCGCCCTAGCTACGACTTCCGCCATTATGTCTTTGTCAATCCCGG
Source organism: Eremochloa ophiuroides (assembly GCA_038502445.1). Classification (NCBI taxonomy): domain Eukaryota; kingdom Viridiplantae; phylum Streptophyta; class Magnoliopsida; order Poales; family Poaceae; genus Eremochloa; species Eremochloa ophiuroides. Next base: position 1,801,988 of record JAHLJS010000009.1, on the reverse strand, counting down.
CGGTCACCATTTCGGTTGTAAATACTTGGAATCTATTGGCTTCTTCTCCACAACCTTAGCGGCAATCACCGGAGCGACAGAAGATGGATCCTCGATTCTCATTGGCTCGTTGTTGTTGACAATGGACACTTCTTGTGAGCCAATAAGAATTGTTGCCGAAGGCACTTCCTTCGGCGGCGGTGCAACAGGGGCAGCGGGAACAATGACAGACTCCACAACCCTCTTAGACGCATAAACTTGCTGCGTTGGAGCCTTCTCTTTCCTATCACCAATCAAAAGTCTCATTGGCAGCGGCGGAAGCGAAGAACCTTGGCCGCCATTGCTGGAGCTTGATTGGCCATAGCCCAATTGGCTAAACACCGATGATGGAGGGGCTCCATTCATCGACTGATGTTGCATGAGAAAAACATATGACACAAAAACTCCATTGGGCCCCCAATGTGGCTGAGTTGGAGGAGGAGGACCCCAACGAGAGACACGAGGACAAACAACCTCTTGTGCCGGAGTCGTCGCCGAAGCCACCGTCATCTTCTTTGGTTGGTCATCCCGCTTCAGCGATGTAGATTCTCTTTTTTTTAATGGCCGATTCTGCGAATCAGTCTTTTGTTGCCGATATTTTTCCATGAGCTGGTCAAATGTGCAAAGCTTCTTGGGAACGACTCTCCCCTTGTCGACTCTCCCCTTGTTCGAATCTACGTTCATCTTCCGAGTGCCAATTTCTGGATGTTTCGGGACGAACATCTTGATAACCTGAACACCACCGGCGCTGGCGACCTTGGGAGCTCCATTGGAGGACGAGACATTGCCCTCGATAGAACTAGCCGAGCCGGCTCCTGCACCCGGCCTAGCCAGCTTCTGTAGCTGGCTTGGCCTGGTTACAAACTGGGCCGGTTTCTGGAACTGAACTGGCCAGCCTCTGCTGTGCCGCTGTAGACTCCTAGCGTCGCTGTCGAGACAGGTACTGTGACGACCCTGCAGAAATCTTCAAATTGGTCCTGCCATCTTCATCCTTTTCAAGCACCACTCGACGCCTCGAAACTTGTTTCGGTACCTCGCGTGGTTCGCCGGTAATCACGTTCTTGCCGACCATGGAATCGGCTTGCTCCGGACGAATCAAAATAGCGGGCTCTCCTTTCTCGATGATATTTACTGGAAAAGGAGCCTTGTCAACCATCATCTCAGCCAAGTTCAATCATCCTTCATTGAGGGCCGATTGTATCTGCCGACGAAAATAGTTGTAATCATTAGTAGCATAACTATAAGAATTATGATATTTGCAATAAGCCCTTTTCTTTAGCTCGTCACTAGATGGTAATATATGAGTAATTCTCATGTTACCGGTTCTAAGCAATTCATCAAAGATCCGATCACATTTAGAAACATCAAAAGTAAATTTAATTTCTTCTTGCTGATTTTTAGAAATCGGCTTAAGAGATGGGTAAGAAATTCCCTTCTTATTTGGAGACCATATAAATTCGGCAGAATTGCACTCTGGATTCTTATCGTCCGAGGCATCGGAATTTCCCTCTACCACAACTGTCTAATAAGGCTTTCTAGATTCATTCACCAAACGAGATTCTATAGTAATAGCCTTTTGCAACAATTGATTTATGCTATAGAATTCATAATGCTCTAATTTTTCGCTTACATTAGAGTTCATAACATTAAGAAACAAATCTGCCAAGTCTCTATCTGAAATATTTAAATTAAAACATCGGTTCTTAACGTCTCTGAAACGCTTAGCATAATCAAGAACAAGATCACGTCCTTGACGAACCGATGTGAGATGAGACAGTTTAGTTTCTTGCACACCAGTAAAGAAATAATTATGAAATTTCTCCTTCAAATCATTCTAGGTGTTAACCGAATAAGGAGGCAATGATGAAAACCATGCAAAAGCTGTACCCGATAGAGATAAAGAAAACATCTAATTTTTATGTAATCATGAGCATTAGCTTCTCCTAATTGAGCAAGGTACATGCCAATGTATTCCATCGTGGTTTTGCTATCATCACCATTAAACTTTGAAAATCGAGCATCTTCCAGCCAAGGGGTGCCCGCAGAACATCATAGGTGGAGGGATATGGTTTCTGGTATGAACTCTGAATAGGTTTAATGGTTATCCCTAAATTCCTCTCGATTAATTTAGTCATCTCAGCCTTAAACTGATTTACAATAGCATCTACATTGGTCTTAAAGGAATCTGGGCAACATCATTGGCAACTGGAATTTGACTAGGTAACGGCGGGGGATTAGGTAAAATAGTGTTACGACCTGTCGATTGCCTATTTAGATTCACCGGTCTAGATGATGGACCAATCACACCTCGATCGGCCCTATCGATTTCATGTGCCGAATGAGCCGATCGAAGTTAACTAGCGGTATTGTAATCATGCTGATTTTCATAAAAATCAAAAGGCATACCAAATTCGGGTTGATTATCATGATCCAAAAAACCAACTAATTTTTCCTCTATTTTGGATATGCGCCTACCAGTTTTAGCTTCAGATGCATCAATAGAAATTTTAATCTGTTTACCCATGTCTTCAACTAAATAAAGCCAAACCATCATGGGAAGCAGAGGTGGGGATTTCATTGTTATTCACCTTCGCCTTGAGCTTTTCCTCCTTCTTGGAAGCCTTCGCGTCTTCGGTCTTCTTGCCTTCTCCACTGGATGAAGAAGATGAATCTCCGAAGTCGGGCTCGCAGTACTGAGTAAACTTGTTGTGCTGATTCTTACCATAGCTCTTCAAGAAAGCTTGGGTATCGGCATCGTGCTAGGCTTGTAGATTCTTCCGAAGCTCTTCGGGAAGCTCGTCGATAGACGTGGGGTGGACGACATTGTCCTCACAGACATTCTTGTCGCTCTTCTTTCTAGCATCGTCGCCCGCCATGTTGCTTGTAGATCGGATCTGGTCTTCAGATTTCTTCCCCAACAGAGTTGCCAAAAAGTGCGTTGACGTGGATTTCGGACAAACACTAGAAGGTGTTAGATTGCACACATCGCGCACGGAGAGGAACAAAGAAGAATTGCACACCCGCGAAACCAGGCTTGGCCAGGTTTGAAACCGGGGTGAGCCGACTTTTCTGGCCTGGCCGAGTTTGAAAAAACAGGCTGGGCCGACTTTTCGGCTTGGCCGATTCTGAGAACCGACTAAGTCGACTTCCTCGAGTGATGCCGGGGAAGTTAGGGTTTGAGGTATTTGGTTGTCAGGACGACCGGTAACTAAGCAGAGAATGTTCATGGTCGATGTAGCGTCCGTCGTTCACTGGAATACTCCCGAGCACCTCTCGGAAAGATCCGTCAGAGAGATGCATGAAGAGGTTGCCCTAGGAACCGCGGAGGCTGCCTAGTGCGCCAACTAAACTCGCGGAGAGTCGAGCCGAACAGCAAGATAAGGGGGTGAACCACTGAAAAGCCTACTTGGTAGATGTATTTTGATGATTGGATGGTTAAGACATTGCCAAAAACCGATCTAATCTATTAATCGGCTCAGACTCGACCAAACCCGGCCAACCCGGGTTTCACGGGGCCTATGGTGTTGACACGTGTCCTGCACGCGGGTCCGACACAGGGGCCAAACCCGGCCCAGCCTATTTTGTCGAGGTGGCCAAATTTGAGTGTCAACACCATCTAACAAATCATAGTGTTGTTGCCGTCAAATTTAAAGGATAAATTTGGATATACAGCGGATAATAGTGTGTGTGATATGATAAAAAAAGTAACAATTATGTTACAGGTATATTTTTGAAAGGTCCACTATATAAACTTGTCCCTTTCAGTTCGAAAATAGGTTAGGGCAAACGAAAATAGTTTAGGTAACTCACAGAAGAGTTTGATTTGTCATTAGGCGTTTGAACTTAAGTATCCGCATGGGATATACTAATATATATTTTTAAGTAGAAACAGGATAGTTATTACTACTTATAGTCCAATCTTATATACTGTAAGAAAAAGAATAAAAACACTTAAATAAAGGAAGAGAAGTCTACAGCAACCTCACGTTCGGACGCACCACGACGCAGAAGGACTCTTACCCACTCGCCTTTGATGCACGTACCTGTCCGCTCCGCTTTCATCGAGATCCTAACGAAGACCTTTTAGCGGTGACGGAGAGGGGAACACGGCAGTCGTAGCTATGGAGAGCGTTCAGCATGCCATGTGGACACAGATGAAGACCTCGTTGGAGCAGGTGGGTTGTGGGCGAGGTCTGGCGATAGATGCCGAACACCCGGCAGGGGTACGTGACCCTGATATCCCACGCTTTGTGGCTCGAGCAGCTGCATCATCCCCATCCCCGGTCATAGTCTCTACTCCACAGCCTCCCCAGCCTCCACGGTCCTCATGGCAGAACAGCGCTGGCCCTTGCTGCATCCTCTCCAGCCGTGGCCTCTACTCTCGCTGCCTCGTTGGCATCCCCAAGGTCAATGCCACAGGCACCATGTCAAGGATGGCCGTGGTCTCCATGGCCGAGATACATGCAGAGTTTTCATTTTTTTTTAGGGAGGATTAGATTGCAGGTGACTCACAAAGAACTTGGAAGGTGAAGCGCAATCGTTCCTGGCTCGGAACGTGGAGTTCAAGCCTGACTGAAGGTGAAGTGGTAGGGACACACATAAATGGCAGTTGGCCGAGTCTGCCGTGCGGATGTGAGGAAACGCACATATATGAAGGATGCTTTCATTAGTTGTGAATGTCCATGGTGCCCGACGGGGGAGATGATTTGGCTAGCTGTTGGTGAGTTGCGGGACCCGCTTGAGGACGTGGCATGACGAACTCGTAGAGAAATATGGTAGTGGGTTCCCACTATTTAGGCATAATAGAAAGCTTGGTTGAATAGGTCTCCCACTAAGGCCCTGAACAACGAGACCCTATTCGAAGCTTGGCATGGGAAGAAACCCAAAGTCAGTCATTTGAAAGTTTTTGGTTGTGTGGCACATGTGAAACTGGTTGGTCCAGGGATAACTAAGCTGTCTGATAGATCTAGCAAGATGGTGTTCATCGGCTATGAATCAGGCACAAAGGGGTACAGACTGTTTGATCCTGCTACTAACAAACTTGTGGTCAGTAGAGATTTCATCTTCGAGGAGAATATGCCTTGGTCATGGAATAGTTCAGGAAATCACACAGATCAGCAAGTGACAGACACTTTCATTGTCCACTATGAAGATTCTGACGAAAATCCGACAATAGCGGATTCACAGCTGTTTCCTACAGATCAGACTGAGGGGGGATGCTGCCAATAGTGGTGGTGTTGTGGCTCCATGTTGGCCATTTCTATGCTGCCAACTTAGACTAAAAAGAAGAAAGACAATTATATTCTAGCACATATGCCTTTACTACTAATAAGTTTCACTTGTACCCCTATTATTCATGTTTTGCAGGTTTTATGTTGTAACAAGTGGAAATGCACAACATCATGGAGAAAGCGCAAAAGCCAAAGACTTATTCAACAAATGCTCAAATAAGAATAATAAAGAAGCCCACCTTCGATGCATACCTGGGCCTGATCATAACCACGGGAGAAGTCCAGGCCCAGGGTGGAACCGACCACCCGAAGGCGGTGGCCAGATGGCCCCACCAGGGGGCGGCCGGTCCCCCAGTGGGTCCTCCTGGGCCCAGTCTTCGGAGGCAGTGCTCTAGGCGGTTCCCTAAGGGCGGTTTCACCTCCTTCCAAACCTGAAGACGTCCGAACCGTCCTATTCTAGCTATAAATAGATGGTGCTCCACCATTCTCAACACACACATCATTTTGGAGTCATCTACCTCACACCTCTCACTTGTATCTTTAGAGTAGTACTAGTAGTCTGTGAGCAAGGCAAGAGCCATCAAGGAGAACTTGTCTCCTTGGAAGAAAAGGATCATCTTGGTATGAATACAATTCGGTCTTCTTTCATGAGCAAGTTCTTATCTTATTTATATGATCATGCATATGAACTAGAGCAAAGTTATGATCTTGTTATGAGCATAATATATGGACTAGAATATAGTTTATGTGTCATGTTCTTGACTTGTTCATCATCGTTCTTCATTGTTCATCGAATTAGTATGAATAGAGGAAGAAATAGGGATGAGGTGATGGTTCGTCGTGCCTTCTTGGTTGCTCTTAACCTAGCTTGTCAATCCGAAGGGTTGGGGTCCGCGGAGGTTAGGAGTTGTTTCCAAGTACATGAGCATGGTGCTCAGGTATGCGGAGATCGGCGAATATGTCGGTATCCCACGGGCAGAGGGGTAGGTGGGCAGGTGGTGACAGCCCTGTCCATCCCTAGCACTCCCCCACGTTTGGATATTGAAGTAGGAGTTCGTAAAGTCTCTATCGGCTGGCAGACCAGCTGCGGGGATCTCCCTATCACCCCAGACTTAGTTCTGATACTAGACTTACTAATTAGATGTGTTGCTAGCAATTCTTTCCATAATTATATATGACCAACGCCTGCTCAGTTAGTTATATTCTTTTATTCTTTATTTTTCCTTTCTATCCTTGAGGTTGACCCAGATGTGTGTCCACTATTTTGAAATCATGTTTTATTCCTGTTTACTCTATGCCTACCATTGCACTCAATAAGTGATCATGTTTACACCACAGTTGATGCATATTGCCCTCCTACGGGAAATTATAAATACGGCACCCTTGAGTACTCACGGGTTGAAATGCTACAATGATAGTTCTGTGCGCTTGCAGAGTAATCTTAATTCTTACTGAGCTATCGATCGGCGTAACTAAGTACCATTACTTAAGAATTGTAATTCTTGTGTGCACCACACGGCGCCGTGTCACAGTTTTGCATATCGTAAGTAATGAAGGTTAGGAAGGCCAATCCGGCACTTATAACTGCTATCACCAGACTGCATTACCTAGGCCGGCGCCATTAAGGGCCAAGGGTTACCTTTCTGAAGTGATGGTGGTTGGGAATGTCAACTTACGTTTCTAGTATTATTATTAAGGACGGACTTATAGTCTATCTTTAGTAGTGATGCTAAGAAACACCAACACTCCACAAGAAGCAACACCAAGTCCACATAACCCTCCTAACTTAAGTCAAGCATCAGATCATGAGTGGGTCACACCATAAACACACAACTCAGGCTCCAGTTCAGATAACTCAACACCAAGGCCTCAAAGGTTCAGAACACTAACTGATCCAATTGATTCAACAGAACAGGTGCATGATTTTGGGTATAGTGGCTTCTGTTTGTTGGCAGCCGATGAACCAGTAAGTGTTGAGCAAGCTATTGAAGAAGGCTGCTGGAAGAAAGCAATGGAAGTTGAACTTGAATCAATACTGCAGAACAAGACCTAGGAACCTGCTGAATTGCCCAAAGATCATGGAGCAATTGGCTTGAAATGGATGTTCAAGGTGAAGAGAGATCCAGCTGGCAAATATAGTGAAGCACAAGGCCAGATTGGTTGCTAAGGGATATGCTCAAATTCAGGGGGTGAATTATGATGAGGTGTTTGCTCCTATGGCCGGGTTGGAGACAGTTAGGTTGTTACTTGCTTTGGCAGCTCAGGGAGAGTGGGAAGTCCACCACATGGATGTCAAGTCTGCTTTCCTGAATGGTTAGTTACAAGAAGAAGTTTATGTGAAGCAACCACCTGGGTTCTTAGATCCAAACTCAGCTAGAAAGATTCTCAGGCTGGAAAAAGCTCTATATGGCCTGAAACAGGCCCCAAGAGCCTGGAATTGCAGATTAGATCAAGAGCTACACAAGTTGGGTTTTCATTAGGAGTGTTGAGGAACATGCAGTGTACAGGAGAGGTACACACCAATCCTTACTCCTAGTTGGAGTCTATGTTGATGACTTAATTATCTGTGGGCCAGACAAGGAGAGTATTGGTCTATTCAAGCAGCAGATGAAGATGAGCTTCAACATGAGTGACCTCGGCCTCTTGAGCTACTACCTAGGAATGGAGGTGAAGCAGAAACAAGGAGAGATCACTATCTCTCAAAAATCATATGCTGAGAAAATTGTCGAAGTGTCTGGTATGAGGGGGTGTAATCCAATGGACACACCTATAGAGCAGCATGTCAAGCTACTGCCTGGCAAGCCTGATCTTGTGGCAAATGCATCAAAATACAGAAGCATTGTTGGTAGTCTCAGGTACTTGGTGTATACTTGACCTGATCTGGCTTTTTCTGTTGGAATGGTCAGTAGATTTATGGAATCACCAAACTCAGAGCACTAGACTGCTATCAAGAGAATTGTGAGATATGTTATTTGAACCACAGAACTTGGGTGCAAGTACATCAAAGGATCCCACCTAGAGCTGACTGGGTTTACTGACAGTGATCATGCAGGTGATCTCGAGAAGAGAAAAAGTACAGCAGGCATTATCTTTTTCCTTGGAGACAATATGGTGACCTGGAGCTCACAAAAGCAAAGGGTTGTATCTTTGTCATGATGTGAATCGGAATACATTGCTGTTGCTGCTGAACCTGTCAGGGAGTATGGCTTAGCAGGCTTATGGCTGATCTGAACTGCACTGAGATAAAGAAGTTTAAGCTCTTCATCGATAGTCGGTCAGCTCAGGAACTCAGCAAGAATCCAGTGTATCATGAGCGAACCAAGCATATCGACACTCGATATCACTATATCAGGGAGTGTGTCTCAGCTGGTGTAGTGGAGGTGGAGCATGCGAGTACCGATGAACAGTTGGCTGACATTCTGACAAAACCACTCAGGAGGGTGAGGTTCATTGAAATGAGGCGTCGACTGGGTATCATCAAGGTTTGACAAGATTAAGGGGGCAAAATGTTGCGTTTGCATCTTGTAATCGTGTCAAACTATGTATTAGCATATAGGTGCATTAGATACTTTGCGTTGTAACAAACATGTTTGTGTAATTAGCGTAGAATCGTGGGCGGGATGGAGACTGCACGTCTCACGCCATGACCACGTTTCAAGGCCTACCCCCGCCATGGCGTTCACGCCGTGCATGTCGCATGGGTGCCCGCGAAAAAGGGCGCCCCATGCAGCTGATCTTCGTGGCGGGGGAAGTGGATCAAGGCCGTGATATAAGTAATCCAAATGCATCTGCAAGCCGTGTGATTGTGCTGGTGAAAACCGCTCTTGCCTTTCTTCCTCAGCGTGCTAGCTCCATAGACATCGATCCAGGGAGGTTTTAGTCGCCGTGGTCACCACCTGCCGGTGTCGCGGTGCTGCCGACGTCGATCCTCGACGTTCGGTCCCAACAGTGCTGCTGCATCACTATCAGCTGAACATGGCATTCGCTGGGCTGATGCTTCTTGTGTCGCGCTGACCCACCACCCCATCGGACGTCGGGCGAGATGGACATAATCGTCGAAATGTCGTTGCTCCATCAAATACGTATCTCGTGGGTCTAATCTTGCCAAACGCATCACCGAGCCGTATATAGATGTGTCATCGATGAGAGACTCTTGTATGGAAAGACCAGCCACAGGTCATAGTCGTAGCTACCCAAGATTAGGGAAAGCTTCCAATCCTAGCATGATTATTTATTGTAATGATGTGGATTGCGTATCCGTGTGGAAAACAAACGGTACCTTTTTCATGAGGCAGGGGCATGCAAGCGGACCGATACAGTGAGAAAGAGTAAATCTGCTTCCTATGAGTTTTATTAGGACATACCAAACAAAACGATGTGGACTCAGGATTATGGCACATGAGCTCGGGCAGAGTCCACAGGGGGTGGGATAGGGGTTGGCGAAAAACTAGAACCAAAAAAAGCTTGATCAAAAAGGTGGAAGAAATCTTCCCGATTTATTATTAGCTATAGATTAGATTTATATATGCTATGTTTAGAAGTAAAAAAAATGTATCTGGATAAAACAAATAAAATATTTTATAATTTGGAAAGGAGGGAGTATCTAGTTATCCAGATGATACGTCAATGTCATAGACACTACTATAACATAGTGTCTACTGGGATAAAAGGGAAAAACTAACCAATGCATAATTAACCCCTCATCTTATTCGCCAAAATAATTTAATCCCCCATCTTATAGTAAATCATGAGGAGAACGTCTACCATCAGATAAGCAACGAAAATGAATAAGCATATGCACAATAGACATATCGATTACGTGAAAAACCACCTGAACGCGAAGAGTAAAAAACCACGGGACCAACTGGTCCACTCCAAGCCAAGCTTTCACTATAATCAATAATGGGTACAAAGAGCCTTGTCTAAAGCATCTAGAGGACTACACTAGCAGCAACACATTTATCTAATTACAACTTGTTGCAAGTAACTAAAACAACAACCTTCTAACAAGAGGACCAGAAAAACCGAGAAATCCAATAGAGGAATCAGAAAAACAGAGAAATGACAGATTCTGTCCATCTAGATAATCAGTTCATATCTCACAAACCACATTTCCCCTATGCACAAATTTTTGTAGGCCAGTAGATCCATGAGTCCCCTAACCACTGGCCAAATTTGAGCTCAATCAGACACCGTTTAGTCACCCAAACAAATCATCTACCAAAACTGATCTCTCCTAAAACTGCAGTGACGCAAACTGACAAAACCCCCCTCTCAAATTTGGTGCTATTTTCAATCAATCCTCAAACCAACTTAACAGATCGAAGTACTCTAATAAGGAACAAGATCACCAAGTTTGCTGCCAATCCAACCACGTTGAGCCTCCAATCACTGGCTTGAAGATGACCGGTTCACAGCCACCAAAACTAGACAGATTTCCTTCTCCTTCCTCTCTTCTATCAAGTTATGGTGTGTGTTCTGCTCTCTCTCTCTCTCTCTCTCTCTCTCTCTCTCTCTCTCTCTCAGCAGCAGCTCTCCTGGTGGGTTCACTTGTATCCTTTTTAGGATCAATCTCATATGTTGGTTCCAACTGAGATTAATGGTGCTCAGGCACTGGGCTTCTATGCTGTCTTGGTTGCTTTGCTGTACTCCAAAATCATCCTCCATATGGAGGGATAGTCCACAGGTGTCTTCATTAGGAGTGCTATTAGATATATCATGATATAACTTAGATGTACTATTTAACTTTTTTTCATGTTTTTTTAGAGGAGCATACTTAGAAAGAATAGAGGAGGTATAGTAATTTCTTTCATACTGGGTCATCATGGCACTGAACCCCTTAGACTAAGAAGCGGAATCAGATTACAATGTGAATTGATACCGACGTGCCAGGAAGTCCCAACCAAGCATATGTATATTATTATTATACATACATAATCACTCAGAGTGAGTGACATATAATTTGCAAACACACACACACTTGTGACTTTCTGAGGAACCCAATGCAAGAGTACAGCCATAGAGCAACAATGGTTGCAACTAGCGTGCACCTGCTGGCCATCGCACTAGCTGCGCTGGTACCATCAGCACAGCCGGCGCCGGCACCGGGCTGCCGTGACAAGTGTGGGAACATCAGCGTCCCCTACCCTTTCGGCATCGATCCCGGTTGCTACCGCGACGACGGAATTCGAGGTTTCCGCCTCGAGTGCGACGAAACCCGCTCCCCACCGGTCCTGACCATCAACATCAGCTCCCCGCAATCCGAAGAGCAGATCCGCCTTGCCGGTTTGGGCCTCGAAGCCGGCGAGGCTCGGGCCTTCATGGACGCGACGCGCGAGTGCTACAACTCAACGGATGGGCTGATGCCATTATCCTCGCAGGATAATGGCATATCACTGACCGGCAGCCCCTACCGCTTCTCCAACGCCAAGAACTCCCTCGTCTCGCTCGGCTGCCCCGTCCTCGGCTACTTCATCGACACCCGAGGGTACTACATCAGCGGCTGCATGTCCGTGTGCCGGCCGTCGCAGTACACCATCAGGGGGCTCTGCACCGGCGTCGGCTGCTGCCAGAGCTCCATACCCCCTGCCATGGACTACTTCGAGCCCTACATCCTCAACTTCCCACGAGGACAGGGAGACCCCATCTTCAACGCCGACTTCACGTCATGCCGGTACGTGTTCCTGGTGGAGACCCAGTGGTTAACGACATCGTACAGCGACCACGCCTACTTGAACCGGAGCGACGGCTTCTCCGTGCCTCTCGTCCTCGATTGGGCCATCCGGAACGTCGACAACTGTACCGCCGGCAGGCACGCCACGGACTATGCGTGCCGGAGCAAGCTCAGCGAGTGCGTCGACTCCATCAACGGCCCAGGGTACCGGTGCAGCTGTTTGGGAGGCTACCAGGGCAACCCATACCTCGACGGTGGATGCAAAGGTACACATGTACATACATGTCAATTTCAGTTTGTCACCAATCGAATTTCCCTAGCTACGTGTTCTCTTCTGATGAAGAAATGATTTGTGCTATGCTCCGTGCTCCGCATATATAATGGAAGACATCGACGAGTGCCAGCACACAGACCAATACCCATGCTTCGGCATATGTACAAACACTCCGGGAAGCTATATTTGCCAATGTCCACCAGGAAAAAGTGGAGACGCCACTAGGCAGAATGGTTGCCGGCCCAATGACAAGTTCACGTCGGCTCTCAGACTAGTTACAGGTACCCACCACCCATACATTAGACCATATATTATGCATTATTCCTATATTTCAGGTGCCTAAAATTTTAGACAATTTCAGGCAACACTCTTATATCATCAATTTGCATTATTACTTTTATGATTTTTTATTTATCTTTGTGTCATGATCCAATAAATTGTTGTCCTTGTCTTTCTATAGAAATAATTGTAAATTGTTAACTGTCTTTGTGCCAACACAAATCAAATTTTATTAGATTTGTAGTTTTTTCTAACGACTTTTTATTATCGGTACCAAAAATTATAGATTGCACATACAGAAATTGCAGTGAACGAAACCTGCAATTTTAATATAAAGTATATGAGATATCTGTTGCCTAAAAGAATACTAAATTTCAGACACCTGAATTTTAGCAAATCCCTATATTATGTTCATCACATATATATGATCATGTGCCGGCCAGGAAACTAATGAAGTGTCATGTTGCAGGAGTTAGCACTGGCGTGTTCTTGCTGAGCTTCATATGCTTCTGGCTCTACCTGGGGCTTCAGAAGAGGAAGCTCATCAGAGCCAAGCGCAAGTTCTTCCAGCAAAACGGGGGCGTGCTCCTTCAGCAACAGATGCGCTCCTACGACAGGGCTGGCTCCGGAGCGGCAGGGTTCAAGATATTCTCCACGGAAGAGCTCCACAAGGCGACTGACGGCTTCGCCGCCGACCGCGTTCTAGGCCGCGGTGGGCATGGCATCGTCTACAAGGGTGTACTCGAGGACAAGAGGATGGTGGCCATCAAGAAGTCAAAGATGATGGAGGAGGCCGAGACCAAGGAGTTTGCCAGGGAGATGTTCATCCTCTCCCAGATCAACCACAGGAACGTCGTCAAGCTGCTCGGTTGCTGCCTCGAAGTCGAGGTGCCAATGCTGGTGTATGAGTTCGTCTCCAATGGCACTCTTTACCACTACATCCATGACAAGGATTCCAATGCTGAGATCTCCCTCGACACCCGCCTCCGCATAGCGGCAGAGGCCGCAGAGGCACTCGCATACATGCACTCGTCGGCTTCACCACCCATACTCCATGGAGATGTTAAGACGGCAAACATCCTGCTCGATGACAATCTCACAGCCAAAGTTTCAGACTTTGGGACATCAAAACTGGCACCCAATGATGAGGCCCAGATCGCAACATTGGTGCAGGGGACATGTGGTTACCTAGACCCAGAGTACCTTATGACATGCCATTTGACTGATAAGAGCGATGTTTACAGCTTCGGGGTTGTCCTGCTGGAGCTCCTGACTAGAAAGAAGGCGTTGCACTTTCAAGGCCAGGAGAAAGAAAGGAGCCTTGTATCCTGCTTCATAATGTCGGTGAAAGCTGGCCGGATGGAAGAGCTGCTAGACAGCCAGGTGAGAAATGAGATGAGTGTCTCTGATATTCTCCAAGAGATCGTGGATCTTGTGATGCAATGCGTCAGCATGAGTGGTGAGGAACGCCCACACATGAAGGAGGTCGCGGAGAGGCTGGTAAGGCTGAGGAGATACCAGCAGCACTCATGGGCTCATGCTGACGGCAATCCAAAGGAGACACAGGGCTTGCTTCTTGTCTCAAAGCAACCCAACGGTCATCAACAACATGCCTTTAATATCGAAGATGGCTCTATATATTTTACCTAGTATAGATCATTGTAGTACACATTTGTGCCAAAGGAAAAATTATCAAGAATCTGATTGAAATTGTGTAATGCTGCTGCCTTGATGAATTTTTGGATATGTCTATACAATGAAGTGGACAAGAAGATCAATAGAGTTAATACGATGCTGATGGTGGCAGCAAGAATTCTCCACCCCAGGGACTCAGAGGCTTTTTTAGATAAAGGATAGTTCATATAAGGACTCAAAGGCTAACAGGAAGAAGAAGTTGAAGCACGTACGGTGACCAGCGGGATGATGGATCACAGGATCAGTGATGAAGTTTTTGTCGGAAAAAACTATTGAATTCCTCTATCTTCCTATTCTATGTTGCTAGCAAACTTTCGGAAGATATATAACAACCAGTCATATGTCTGCTAAAGTGCAGCCCTAGTTTGTAAGATAGTCTGGCGCTTATGCTCCCTTTTTCTGAGACAGAATGTTGGGTAGCTACTCTCCCCTCTTTTCACTGGCGGAGCCAGTGGGCTGCACGGGTATGGTGCGGCATACTCTAGGCCCAGCCCAACAAGGATACAGGTACTCTGTAAAAAAAATCCATTCGCTTCCCTCATCCCCCCGCATCTCATCCGCTCGGCGGCTGCTCACCCTCGCGCACAGAAGGGCGACTCGCGAGTCACGAGCGGCTCCTGCTCTACTGCTTGGCTGCTCCCCTCCCGGCCTCTGCCCTTCACCCCATCCCGGCGGCCACGCGCGGCAGGAACCTGGAACCGCGGCGCCCTGCTATTGCCCTGGCAGCGGGCGGCCGGCGCGCTGTGGCTCCGCACCAACGCCTCGTCACCCGGCGGCCGGCCCCAGCTGGCCAGCACCGCCCCGGAATCCCGCCTCTGGCCGGCTAGCTCCCGCCGGGCTGCCCCTTGCGGCGTTGCCCAGCTCACCAAAGCGGTGAAATCTCGATCCCCTCACCCCTATGCTCTCCTTTCATTTTGTTTAGTTTTCTCCCAAATCCATAACCCTAACTTTAATATTCCCTCTAATTTAATAGATAGTTGTTAGAATTTTGCTAGATTTAGTCCAATTGATGTAGCTCAGTAGGAATTAGGAATGTATTGGTCGATTATGCATTATGCGATTTGATTGTAGGATTTGTGAACCATGAAGAGGGATGGAGACATTGCTTCTAGGATTTTAAAATTATTTGTATTGAAATCTAATACTTATCATGGCATCTAAAAGTTGTGTACCGATTTGTTAGGCATTTTTTATGAAACTTTACCAAATTGTTAAATGGTTTTTATCAGTTTGCATATAAAAATTTTTGTTCGGCATACTCTAGGTAAAAATCCTGGCTCCGCCAGTGCCTCTTTTGCTCCTCTTCTGGTTACTTCTATCTAACACACCACTATATTTCCATTTGTCTCTAAATAGAAATGGGGAATGTCCTCGTGTTGAAAAAGTGCGTCGTGCAAATAGTTTTTTATATGAATTCTACTAGTTGTAAGAAAAATAAATATTTTATAAAGTAATCAACAACCTTTTCCTCGGTAGTGTATTCTACTAATTAAGATTATTGTATTATAATTAAGATTACAGTGACGGAGGATGGAAAAACTCAAGATATGGTAAAATTTAAAACATAAGTACTGTCATATTGTCGGCCTGCCGCCTGGCACGCAAAGCGATCAATTGATTGGTGTCAGAGGGGTATTCCTCACTCCATAGAAAGGTGTCGAGATGTCTTCAAGAAGGAATTTGTTCTGATTATTCTGAGAGCAAGGCAAAAGTATCACCCTCGGATTGATTTATGGCTGCAATCAGTTCATTAGATTTAAGAGCTAATTTTTATTATACTTTTGATCTTCTTTGTTTCGTTCTTTGTATCCTGATTGTAACTTGTGGTTCGGTTTGTTCCTCTGTTTTTTTTTCAATAAATTTTAGTAGGGGTGCCGAACCTCTCCTGTTTCATTAAAAGAAAACTGATTGGTGTCGGCACGTGACCAACTCCTAGTGCGGCCCGCAGCCAGTAGAGTCGCAAATGACCACAATGCCGTTTTGCATCTTATTGCCTTAGCAGACTCCTCACCGAGTGGGTTCTGGCGTGCCCGCGTCCGCGTCTACTTTTGAATCCTGCCGGCGGCCGGCGCCTTGGGGCATCACAGTGTCTCTAGCTGTTGTTTCACTCTGTTTTCACCCCAAGTGGCACTTAGTTCCTTTATATATTCAGAGCTGAGGCCAAATTAACCTGTCAGAATTGGACTTTACCCCATGACATGATATAAATTTAAGCTTCCTGAAAGCACCCACTTGGAATGAAAACCGACCGAAAACTTGCTTATGGCTAGTTATAAAAAGATACGAGTCTTCCGATCTCTTTCTTTACAAATTGTAAGTCGTTCTAGCAGAGCTTTTTTTCACTATTCACATAGTTATATATTATGTCTAAGTTTATAGTAAAAGCTAGTATATATTATAGTTATATATTATGTCTAAGTTTATAGTAAAAGCTAGTATATATTTAGGAAAACCAAAGTGATTTACAATTTGGAATGGAGGAAGTATCATATAGTTGGCGGAGCAAACTGACAATGATAATAATTGAGGTGATGCCAACACGCTTGACTGTGAAGTTCGTTGAATCACTTGACTAAAGAAAAATCAAGTGGCAGTATTCTTGTTAGGCAGCAACAAGGGGCAGATAATGCTCCCCTGAACTTTCCATTTCTTCTATCACTTCAGAAAGCCAGCTAAAGAGAAGATACTACAGAGCTCTGCTGGAACGTGTCTATGTCTCCAAGATGGTGCACATCTTGGGAGACGTAGGCACCATCCAGTGTCTCGATGTTCCAAGCCAGAAGCCACGTGTCTATGTGCGCGTGTGACTCGGGATGGCTAAAAGGACCCAAAAGACCAGAGGATGAATATCCTATAAAAATTTCTACAAAACACTTGACCACAAGTTAGTAATTATTAAGGCTATAACTAAGCACTAACTCTAAGCTATTCTATCCAAGCCACCTAACACAATAAGCTACTCACAAGTATATACACACAATCGTAAGAAACTCACTCCTCGAAAATCTAAGGAGAGAGCGCCTAAACAAGTTATAGAGCGCAAGGAGTAAGTGATCGAGGAAGCTATACTATCGAGAAAAGTAGAGGTTGATCCAATCACCGGGAATAGATAATCAAAATGAAATCCAATAGATCAACCAAAGGAAATGCCGGAACACCAAATCATCCACTCGAAGGTGGAGAAGAGAGAACACTCGATTTTTTACCGAGGTTCACATGATCGCTGTCACGCTACTCCTCGTTGTGGCACCGATCTTCCTTGGTGAATTGCGAGCTAGGCTTCACAATCCAATCCCTCACCGGGAGCCGCTCACCAACACAAGAGAAGTGGCTATAAACCACGAGTAATCCACTAAAGTCGGTTTTGGCATTCTGCCAAGGAATAACCGCAAGAACCCATCACAATCAATCCTTCGGTGTGGGCTTGAACAATCACCAATCAACCTCAACACCGGAATCGCCTCCAAGCCACTAGGGACACGGCAATGCCCTAAGAGAATAAGAACTCAGCAATGGCTTGCTCTCAAGTGCTCTAGAATACAATTCACTAAGTAATGATGCACTTGAGGATCACTCAACTAACAAAGATGATCAATGGATGAACAAGTGAGTGAGTGGGAGGCTAGAGAGTGCTCAAAAGTGTATGGCAATAAATCAAATGTGCAAGAGAGACGCCAAGAGACCAGGGAAGGAGTATAACTACCCCTAAGCGCACTCCTAACCGTTCCCCACTGAAAAACAGCCGTTAACACATTTTTCTTACCATCAGACGCTACAGTCGGACTGATCGTGTCGGACCAAACGCCAGCTTCCGACGCTCCGATGCTCGCCACGTGTCAACACGATGCAGCCTCAGCCGATCGATCGCAACGGCTACTGCTCGCACCACTTCAACCAACCATCGGACACTTACCCGTCGAACTAAAGTCCACATGCGTCTGACGCTTACAGAAACTACGTAGAGAGGTTTTTGATCGTCGGACGCTGTCCGACGCTTAGCGTCGGACCAACCGACAACGTCCAACGCCCTGAACACTACTTGCCGCGCGCTGTGTCAGAGCGTGAACTCACCACACTGCGCCGTCGGACCGAGGGCCAATGGTCCGACGAGCTCGCTCCTCTGGTCGTCGGACTGTCCGACTCTCTCAGCCGGGCAGAACACAGAGCCACCGTCAGACGCTCCAAGTCAATGCGTCGGACTAAAGGCTTTCACCGTCCGACGCTATGCAATTTTATGCAGAGAGCTCCCGAATGCTCGGACGGCGTTCGACGCTCACCGTTGGACTAAACCTCGCCGTCCGACGCTCTCTCAGTTAGAAACAGAGCCTGGAGACCGTCAGACGCTCACTGACAATAGTCCGACGCCTCAGCTCTCTAGCGTCTGACGCTTGTTTCTCAGCGTTTCTAAGTCTATTTCTTCACCCTTGCTTCTATGTGCTAACACTCATGGTCTTCAACACTTGTGCACAGAGTGTTGGCATTTTCAAAACAATTTTTAAGGGTTTTTAAGATGATCTCTAGGTTGAGTTAGACAATGCACATGAAATGCAACTTAGAGCACTTGAAGGTAATCCAATTATTTAGTTCTCTCCTTTATAGTCGGCTATCTATTCTAAATATGATCATACCCACTTGGTGTCTTGATCACCAAAAGAAAAGCCTATTTAGGGTTATACCTTTGCCTTGATCACTTCTCCAAGTTCTTTTCTTTCATCTTGATCATCTCTACTTGATCCACCATGCTTGATCCATGGTTGAGCCTTCCTTGATCATCACCATCAATCACTAAGCTCCACACTCCATGGATAGGACCACCTACACTCAGCCATCACTTAGCAGGTAGGTTAGTTCTTAGGGTGTCATCAATTATCAAAACCAAACTAGGGCTTTCAATGGCCTAAGCACTCACTGTGTGGCTTTGGTTCACGTTTTTGAACATCATCATCGGGTTCTGACTCTTCTTGATCACACATAGCAACCAGAGAACTGCTGTGTTCCGAAGTCGGCAGAGGTGAAGTGTGTTGGAATTGGAACTAGCTACCCCAATGGGTGAAGGGAGACAAGGCTAGGTGACCTAAACTGAGGGCCTGAGGGGCGCCGGGAAAGGCAGGGGAGTGTGGCCGCCGGTGCAGACTTGTTAAGAGGGCAGCAGCCTTTGGAGCAAAAGATGGAGCGCGGAAAAGGAAGAGGAGCAGAGCGCGCACGGGGAAAAACAGGCCAACCGATGGACCTAAATAGGGGCTTTGCTAGAACTATTGTTATTTTGTCCAAGCCCACAAATGTTAGTACGGAGGGCTGAATAGGGCCACCGCTGAGTGTGCTCCAGTCTCGAACCTTAGTACAAAGATCCTTCATAGTGCCATAAATGGCAAACGACATGGCACGACAATAGCGGCAGCGGCATCAGCGAGCAGACGGACGCGACGACACCACTGCACACGGTAGTACCATAAGGATAGACTTGGCCAGCAACAACATGGAGTAGAGAGAGGCAGCAGTGTAGAGCGACAGTCTCGGCCAACAGCGTAGGCCAGCAATGTGACAACGTGACAGTTTGCACGGTTTTTAAAGCGGCTACTAAACCCAGCACTGCTCAATCAAGGCTAAACCATCTCGACAAGGCCCAACAAGATACTCAAGCTACTAAGATAAGCGATCGATTCGGATTAAGCTGCCCTGGTCAAAAAAAACAATGAACGTGCCAAGATGACACTGCTGATTGACGAGCCAGTCACGATCTTGGAATCAAACAACATTTCTTTAGCGTTTGTGGCAATTATTTGATGACCAGAACCTTCATTACTCGAACCAAGCCCTAACCCATTGCAAAATACTCACTTTGATGCAACATACTAAATAAAAACACGGAACTAGTGCTTAGACGCATTTTCCAGAATTAAATTAACAAAACACCATTGTCACTATTACTTTTCAGGCTTAGGAAAATAGAACTAGGAGTTGAATTGAATTTAGATTTCTATATTTTTAAATGCAATGATACACAAACATGATGCTCATGACATAGTTGATGAATTGTTTGGTGCGTAACAACCAAGGGTGTTATAGCCACCGCAGCTGTAGCCGAGAATCCTCTATCTTGCATAATATATACAACTTCCGTGGATAGATTGGATCTCAACATGACTACATCCAATTTGTTGCCAAAAGAAGACCATCCTGAGAGTATGTAGCTGCCTCCGAAGCCACCACATCCAGGATGTAGGGTATCAAACTACGAAATGCTACGATAAAAGCACCCCTGAATCTCTGATAACGGCACCAAAACTTCCCGAACTTTTAGATTCATCAAATGCACTGTCAATATTGATCACCAAGTGCCCCTCTCAAAGCCATAATTTGGTTTTGGTTAATTGATGAAACCTATTGGACTAACCTTGATCTAAGTGTGTGATTAGATGAGGTTGTTCAACCAAGTGGTGAAACAATGGCGGCATCCATGAAGGTGTAAGTCCATATCGATGGTTGATCACAAGCTTCACACATGGAAGTGAGAAGGTGCACAGCAAACAGCTCAATGCAAAGGTATAAGACAATAGGGCTCTTTATTTTGGTGATCAAGACAGTGTAGAGAGTGCGATCATCCAGCCTAAGACCCAGTATCCCTCGCATATATAAGCAAAACTTAGGGTTTTTCAGCTCTCTCACCCTCTCCCTCTCCCTCTCCCTCAACCGAGAGCGGCGTGCACCCTCAACCTCTCCCTCAGCCCAGCAGTACTCTCTCTTCCACTCCTCCCAAGGGCCCACACCCTCTCCCTCTCCTCCTCCTATCTCCGAACGACGCGCACTCCTAATAGCCGGCGGATGCAAAAAAAAAAAAAAAGAACAGTGAAATACAAAAAAGAATCCAATGAGGCCGTCTTCTGTCCAGCACGGTCCACAAATACTTTGATATCACACATCTTGGGCTGGATCATACATGGGCCTAATGTGCTGATCATATGGGCCCAAAAGTCATAAGCTATCTTATTAATGGTCGTCCTCTGTCCGGCATGACCCACAAATACTTCATCTGAGATCAGATTATGTGCAAATGTTATGACTTCTTATATGATAGCTTACACTTATTGTGGAAAAGGAAATCTGACCAATTAATTGGTGGTAATAGAAATCCCACTACTTCAATCGGCCGTAGTATATACTTCAAAAGTTTTTAAAAAATGCTATATGGATCTGTGGCATGGAAACAAGAAAACGCACGAGCTGAATCAATGGGCCAAAGCAACAATTTGAATGACACAAGTTGAACGGAAGAGAAAGAAACCACTTGCCTAGCCAGAATGTGCAAAACAAACAACAAAACCCCCTAATTTCTTATTTGTCCAAATTTGAAATTAGAAATGCTGAAAATACTTTGACAATTTTGTTTTTTGAAAAGAGATTTACTCTGCTTTTAAGAAAGCAATAAGAGGTTTACACACTATGGATACCAGTTTCAGACGATATAAGTACACAAACACACTCAACAGAGTGAACCAAAGACAGAACATAGGCAAGAACTAACAAAGCTGCCAACGTTACAGAGCGCCAATGTCCGAACAGCTATGTGGCCTTCGTGTTCTTCCAATAGCTCAGGACTTCAACTTCTCCCTCAGCTTCAGCACTCTGTCCCTATCGGATTCTTTTAGCAGCTCTCCCCCAAAGCTGCATAAAATTCATAGCAGTAAGCATTACTACATCAGGGTTGGATGGGAAACATTTTTCGATAGCTATTTTATTACGGTTTTTCCAAACCGTCCAAGTAAATCCTGCAAAGATGAAAAGTGATAATCGTTTTGCAATCCTGAGCCTCCCTGGCAGCCATTCAGTAAAAAAAAATCTTGGCAGGAAGTTGTAAAATTAGACCAGCCAAAGGAATCCCTTATGCAGCACCACAAGTATTGACTGAAAACACGCGTAAAAAAAGATATGATCCACAGTTTCAGGTTTAAGACACACACAACACAAAGGGCTCCCCTTCCAATTTTTGTGCTTAGGCGTATTAGCAGTAGGGAGTTTATCATGGAGGATCTGCCATAAGAACACCCACACGAAATAGTTTGATAATGAGTAAAATGCATGTCGGGTCCTTAAACTTTTGAGGTCTTCCCATCTAGATCCTCCAACCTAAAAAAGCGATTATCTAGGTCCCTAATCTATTGTCACCACACACACCAATGGTCCAAAATCTGCCACGCCATCCCCAGCAGTTGATACCGTGGGCATGTCATCTAAAAAAGAAACCCTCACGCCATCACGCGCTGCTTGCACCCGCTGCCCTCGCGGCGACCACGAACCATGCACCACGTGAGCAGCAGACGCACGAGCATGTGACCATGTGGGCGTGCATGCAGGCGAATGTACGAGCAAGTGACCATGCGCCACCGCCGCCGTGGCCCCGTGGCCATGGGCAAGCAACAACCGCTGCGAGCGCGCATACGAGACGCCCTACAGCCGCCCGCGCGAGCAGGCCGGCCGCCACCGCACGCAGGCGAGCAGCAGCCGCCGGCGTGTAGGCGCACATGCGAGCAGGGCGTGACGCCACTGCTGCATTTCGTGCGAGCCACGGCCACGCAGGCGGCGAGTAGCAGCCGCCGACGTGTGGGCCTGCGAGCAGGGGTTGCCACTGCACCGCTTGCTCTCGCTCGTTAAGCCTAGCTTCATGGAGCAAACGCAACGGCTCCGTCCTGCCCTTCGCCTCTGTCCGTAGCTCCGTGCGCTGCCCGGCCGCTGCTTGAAGACGAGATCGACGGCCATGCGTGCAGTCCAACGCCAGCTCACGCACAACGAATCCCTCTCTTAGACTCACACTCACATGCGACCAGTACTGGTATAGTATGTTGCATCACGTCTGTCGTACGTGGCCTGTTCACTGAGTCCGTTTTCTTGTGGTTAATTACCAGAGAAAACTAGTATATATCCCATTTGCTTGGACTTCAACAGTTCAAATGTTCGAGATGCATGCATGGGGAGCATCGATCCTGCTAGCCGTGGAGAATGTATGCTATCATTGCTAAACCAGGACAGTCTACAGAGTCGACTCAGCCCCCACGTCGCTCCCACGCGAGCGACATGGGAGGCGACTCGAACCCATGCCGCCGCTCCCCTTCCCCCTCCCTCCCGTCGCGCTGCCATCAGAGTAGGCCGCCAGCATGGCCATGCGGCTTGAGATGAAGGCGGCGACAGGGCTCTTCTTCGTGGAGGTTGCGGTAGTTGAGGATGAGGCCATGGCAGCCTGGGGCACGGCGTGCAGCGGCGCCGACGGTCCAGAGCTCCCTGCTCGCCTCAACGCTCAGCCCGACATAGCTGGGCCTGGATTCATCCGGAACTCGGTCGCTGGGCAAGCTCATCATGTCCTAGGGCGCGGTGGCGGCCTGGGCAAGGCGAGCGGTAGCGTTGGCGGTCCGGAGCTCCCTGCTCGCCTCGACGCCTGGATCTGGCGAGGCAGGACCTGGATCCATGCGGTGCTCTACCATTGGGCAACAGCGGCTGTGGTCTCTGCTCTGGCCGCCGACTCGGCGCCCGGGCCAAGCGCGGCGCCTGAAACAGGCCTTCTTCTTCCCTGCACTCGGTAGCGTTGATGACATGCGCAACAGTGGGTAGGCGGATTGGGTGCTCGCGTGAGTCACGTGGGGCTTGGCGGGGCCACTTGCTTGCAGCTGCGCCGGCGGCGAGCGGTGGCGGGGGGTTTTCTTCCTCCTCCACGTCCTACTTCCATGGTTTCATGGTGGAGGCGGCGACATCGGCAAGGGGAAACCGGGTTGATGCCCTGTGGGCCAGATCCGGTGTCGCCGGGCAGGGGGCGGCACCTGTGCTGGATGGTGCGAGGTTGGCGCGCGGTGGTCAGCTGCGTCGACAACGGTTGCTTTAGCTGGTGGCAGCAGCTGGGGGCGCGCGCGACAGGGTGTGGCTGGTCTTTGGCAAGTGGTCTGGTTGGCGGGGGTTGCTAACGCAGCTATGTGGCTGCTCGAGCAGCTGGCGCGTCGTCTTCCCCTACGGCGAGACTTCGGCAGGATGACTGCTAGTGACGACGGTGGCAACAGGCTGGGATCCGACATCTTAGCCCATGCTTGTGCTAGGGTTACCTTGGGCGAAAACCTAGTGACAGTGGCGCCTTGTGGGCGTCGCTTCCCTGTTGAGGTTGTCGTGTCCCCAGCACTCTCTTCTACAGGTGAAAACCTGGTCCATTCATGGACGTGCGACGACGGCGCATTTGACGTTGTAACCTTCCTGAAGGCGTCACGTGGAATTTGGCTCGGTCGTGATGTGTCTTGTGGCAGATGTCGTCCACTTCTCAGCGCCTAGTCTTCCCCTTCTTTGATGGTCGGGTTTGCTTCGGATGAATGACATTTGCTGCAGACAGGGTGGGAAGTCGTGGGTGGAAGTCAAAGCTGCTCCTCACTGCATGATTGAGCTTGGTAATGATAACCGTCTCGGCCTCCTAATCTAGTTTGTCAGTCTCACGTTAGTTGGGTTGTCTGTGGCTGCCACAGGAAGTTGAAGCTATTGGTTGCTTTGCGGTGGGCTGGGCGACTGGGGCTTCTTCTGATCCTGGCCCTCTTCTCCTCGACAATTGTCTTCTCCCTTTTCTCAGGCTGGATTCTAAAACTTTGTCGCTCTTTGCCTTCCGGCGGCGACGGTGTGGAGGTTGTTTGAAGTCGGGGCGAAAGCTTGGACGATGACGTCTGCGGACGTCGTTTTTCTCCTTGGAGGTGTCATTTCCAACCTCTTCTCCTACCATGCTGGTTGTTGTGGTGAAAACCTTCCCTTGGCCTCACCTTGTCGGCATTTTTGCGTCGTTTCCTCCTTGGGGGATTGGCCAGGCATTCTAGTTCCGCGGTTGCTGCATTCAGTCTGGCCTTGTGGTGCTTTCCAGCTATGTTGTTTGGTGTCGCTCGGCGATCGTCGTGTTTGTTGCTAGTTAGTAGTTGAGTTGCTGAGTTATTTAGTTGGGTCATTTCGACCAAGTTAGAGCTAAATAGTGGCGTGAGTTGAGTGGGTGTTCTTCAGCCCTTTTAGTTGTAAGTTGAGTTGTATCGGCTGTTTCAAAGTTTTGCAGGTTGAGTGGTGTAGGGTGAGTGAGTCGTTCCTTCAATTATATGATTTTTCTGACTCAGTTTCAATTTAAAAACTAGACTGATACTTCTTTCTTCATCTAATAGAAATCGCGACAAAGTTTTTACCGGGAAAAAAAAAATTCCCATCCGGCGACGACCACTCCTGACCAGCGCGCGGCTGACATTTTCCCATCGCCACGTCACGTCGTCACCACCACCAGAAGAAGAGACCCATCAAATTCAAATCAGATTAGCCAATTAGCAGGGAGGGGGTGGGCAATGGCCCGGACGGAGGTGGAGGGCCCGCCGCCGCAGCCGGCTGCGGCGGAGGCGGCGTCGGAGGTTCCCGCGAAGCGCTGCCTCCTGCGGTACAACTCGCCGCTGGCGCAGGTGTCCCTGCTGGGGCTGATCTGCTTCTGCTGCCCGGGCATGTTCAGCGCACTGGCCGGCCTCGGCGGCGGCGGCCAGGTGGACAACAGCACGGCCGACGACGCCAACACGGCGCTCTACGCCTGCTTCGCCGTCTTCGGCGTCCTCGGCGGCGCGGCGCACAACCTGCTAGGCCCGCGCCTGACGCTGCTGATGGGGTCCCTCACCTACCCGCTCTACGCCGTTTCCTTCCTCTACTACAACCACCACCCGCACAAGCAGGCATTCCCCGTGACGGCGGGCGCCGTGCTCGGCGCCGGCGCGGGGTTCCTCTGGGCGGCGCAGGGCGCCGTGATGACCTCCTACCCGCCGCCCAACCGCCGGGGCACCTACATCTCCCTCTTCTGGTGCCTATTCAGCCTGGGCGGCGTCCTCGGCGGCTTCGTCCCCTTCGCACTCAACTACAACCGCGGCGACAAGCCGGAGAACGTCAGCGACAGCACGTACATCGCGTTCACGGCGTTCATGCTCGTCGGCGCCGCGCTCACCGTGCTCGTGCTGCCCCCCGTGCGGATCGTCCGCGACGACGGCACCAAGGCCACCAGGGTCACCTTCTCCTCCCCCGCCACCGAGGGCGCCGAGATCCTCAGGCTCTTCGCCAACTGGAAGATGCTGCTGGTGCTGCCGGCGGCGTGGGCCAGCAACTTCTTCTACACCTACCAGTTCAACAACGTCAACGGCGGCCTCTTCACGCTCCGCACCAAGGGCCTCAACAACGTCTTCTACTGGGGCGCGCAGATGGTCGGCTCTGCCGGAATCGGATACTTCCTCGACTTCGGGTTCGCCAGCCGCCGGAAGAGAGGGCTGTTCGGGGTCGTCGCCGTCGCCGTCGTCGGGACTGCCATCTGGGGCGGCGGCCTGGCGAACCAGCTCAGGTACACGGCTGTGCCGTTGACGGACCCCATCGATTTCAGGAACGGCCACCGCTACGCCGGGCCCTTCCTGCTCTACTTCAGCTACGGACTGCTGGATGCCATGTTCCAGAGCCTCATCTACTGGATCATCGGCGCACTCGCCAATGACTCACAAATCCTCAGCAGGTACTAATGTAACAACTCTGCTCCCAAGTCATCTGTTGCCTGAAACTAGAACTAGTATCGTCAGTAAGCAAATATTTCTGTATAGCATTTGAGGGCATGTCTTTATAGCAGAGTGAATTAAGCAAATATTTAACTCGGAAAGGATCGGATGGGGTACTCCTCCCAGTTCCTCGTTAAAGTGAAATTCAGGACATCAGCTGGATTGGAGATTCCCTTACCACTTCAAGTTATTCAGACCACGCTGCCATCTTGATCCTCAAAACTTGAATTAGGTTGTGTGTCCTTTTCATACAAAAGAATCTAACCGAAGACGTGGAACTGAGTAGAATTGATAATCACAGAAGTACTAGTTTATGAATTTGATATGAATTGGAAATCACATAAGATACCTTGCAATATTTTCTAGATGCCAAATTTCATCTTTAAGATGCTGGAACAGAGTTGACGTTAGACAGCTTAGATTCATCTTTTAAGATGCTGATTGAACAGAGTCAATCTTTAGGATGCCAAATTGCATCTTGCAATATCCTTTTCCCAGATTAAGTTCATCTTAAAGCTACCAGGACTTCTTCGATAGCAAAGGACTTTTGATACCGGTCTTCTCAGATTTGGGGATAGAGATTCTATTCTAGCTAATTTAAATAGCGGGCTAAAATGAGGTTATAGTGGAAAATTTATACGTAAATTAATTTAACGGCAATATGCTCAAAAGACTATATCGAGGCTATAGTGGGACTATAGCCGGCTATTTGAAACTATAATTCCTGACTTTCCTGCAAAAGATTCTTATCCAAAATGCTTTTTTTCCCCTCTCAAATTTAATTTGCGACAGCATTTAGCAGTAAATTAGTATGCTGCTGCCAGGCTGTGTGAAAAGGGCGAAAGAGAGAAGAGACAAAAACAAACAGTTCTTATGTTCCGTGGAAGGATTGAAACAAACATTCGTCTTTGTCTGAATCAGAACCACTCTTCCAACTCTGATGGCTGCAGGTACGTTGGGTTCTACAAGGGGGTGCAGAGTGCGGGAGCGGCCGTGGCATGGCAGGTGGACAGGCGCCACACGCCCCTGCTATCCCAGCTGATTGTGAACTGGGGGCTCATGACCATCAGCTACCCCTTGCTTGCGCTGCTGGTGTTCCTGGCCGTGAAGGACGAGGACTACTCCGTTTCTTCAGTGGAGGACGGCAAGGAGAAAGAGAGTAGGATGTCAGCACCGACCAGCTTCCACTAAGGAAGCATAGATCAGGACGATGCGGCATGCTTTTCATCGAAGTTGTAGAAGAAATCAAGAAACACAACAGGAGCATACCTACTACACAAAGTCTACTTAGGGTGTGGCGTTTTTGTGTCTGTGGATTACCTGATGGAGATGGCAGTATTCGTTTGGTGATTGTTATATCTCAGTGATAGCTTGAGCATGCTTGCATTTATTCCTTTGTCCATGGTGTAAAATATGTATGCCATTTTTTGAGCAATGAAAGGTTTATTATATAGTATATGCCCCTTAGCTAGGAATTAACGTTCGCATTTTTCTTATGTGAAAGAGATAGAGGGTGAAAAAGAGAAGAGATTATCTCTTATCTCAACATCTATCTCGCTCATAAAACAAAGCAGGTTGCGGGTCTGCTCATAAACACTAAGAGAGAGGGAGAAGAGAATATGTAGAATAGAAAATCACTCGTGTATGAGGTTCACCTAATGAAGTGGTTATATATATATATATATATATATATATATATATATTATTACTTCTATCTTTAAAAAATCACCTTGCGTATGTGTTATACTTTTTATCACTTTGAGTATGTTTACATACTCATATTAAGATGCTTCAAATCTTCCTATGCGAAAAAATTTGAAAGGAACCCATACTTTTTAATATATACGAAAATGCCACTTACTGTAGTATATAAAATAAGTATGACCATATACTCGATGTATGTATGCATACTTCATAAATATACTAACATAGATGGTCTAGTATGATCATATACTTCATGAACATACACTTCATTGGTCATATATGCCCTAAATCTGAAGATACAAGCATAGGAGTAAAACTTCCTGGGGAGTAGTAAATAATTTCCCTATATATATATATATATATATATATATATATAGATATATATATATATATATAATATATATAAGTTAGCCACTGTTTCATGCTGTTGAGGATGCTCTCAAGATGCCGAAGTAGGTTGCACTGCGCACGCCGTATGTTGTTGGGCGCGGCAGCACGACAAACGCATGACGCCGCGAGCTGAACTGAATCGCCAGCCGTACCCTACGTGTGTTGCTTGTCTAAACTATGCAAGAATTGGGCGGAGAAGGGCACGACCGGGACCAGCGCCGCTGCTCTGCTCGGCTGTCGCAGCTCGGCAGCCTTCGTTGCGTTGCCCGCCCTCTCTTAATTCTCAAACTGTTTTCAGCATTTCTAATTTCAAATTTGGACAAATAAAAGATCGGTAATGCTTTGTAGCGGATGTCCGGTCACGCCCCCCCCCCCCCCCCCCCCCCCCCCCACACACACACAACAGGCGCTTAAAAAAGGAAGCCAATTTTTTGTTATGCAAGCGTCCAAAGATACAATTCAGTAAACTAGTTTTCATTGCTAATTTAGGCTCGTAACCGTTACTTTTCATACTAAATCAACAGAAGCGCCGGCCGCTTAATTTGGCAGCGGACGCAAACTCAAGCGCCTTGTTAGCCTCAGCGCTGCACGTTTTTTTTTTTTTCTTTTTTCTTTTTTCCTTTCTTTTTCATTATTTTTTATCACTAGTATGAAAAAGCTTTGTCTTGACACCTATTTTTTTTACAGCCGGTTTCGCTTGACGTCCATCATTAGAAATTCGTACTATTTTTACAGGCGGTTCCTTAAGAAAACCGCTACTAGAAAATCGATTTGTAACGGCGGTTTCTTAAGAAAGCCAGGTTATAAAAATAAGCCATTTTTACAGACGGTTCTTATAAGGAACCGCCACTAGAAATCAATTTCTAGTGACGGTCTCTTAAGAGAACCGCCTGTAGAAATAATCTAAATTTAATTTTTTGAGTTTTTCAAATGGCCTCGTATGGAAAAACTGTCCAAATAAAAGTTGTAGATCTCAAAAAGTTATGAAACTTTGTAGTTGATAACATTTTTATTTGAAATCATCTTGCAAGTGAAAAATACGTTTGAATTTGTCAAATTTGAAATTTAAATTTTATAAACAACCTTGGATGGAGAAACTTCCAACATAAAAGTTATAGATCTTGAAAAGTTATGCAATTTTGTAGTTGACAATGTTTTCATTTGACTTTATGTAGGGCCTTAAACAGTCAATTTTGTATCGATTCGTGACAATATATGGCAAACCTAATTTAACTAAGACACAAGTCAGTGATGGGTGAAGTGGTTAAAGAGGTTATGTGTGAGAGCGAGGTCGCGGTTTCGAACCCTTGGCCGCGTAGTGCATGAATTTTACGCAAAAAATGCCGCGACTTGCTAGTTTTTTTCGTTTTGCTATTTTTAAAACACGATTTCCGAAAAAATTGTTGGTTTCTTAAGTGAACCAGCCGATACAAATCGATTTGTACTAGCGGTTCACAGACAACCGCTTGAAGAAATGGGTGATTTTTATAGGTCTCTACCACTAGTGGTTCCAAAAAACGCCAGTAGAAAATAGCAGCTGGAACCACCGGTGCTGGCCCTCTATGTACTAGTGTATTTTTATTTTCTTTTTTCTTTTTTTCATTTTTACTTACATTTTTCTTTTTTTATTTAAAATATTTTTAATTTCTTCGTATGTATGTCGTAAAAGTAGATCAAGGACATTGCATATGTTACAATGGTTTCAAATACATATCACAAGCGTTATTCAAAATGTTTCATCTTTTTTATGTATGTTTTAAGGGTATGTTTCTAATGTTTCATCTTATTTTTTTAAATGAATATTTGCAAGTGTTCATCTGAATATTTCATATGTTTTTACATGTATTGTTGCAACTGTTGTATCTGAATATTGCATATGTTTGTAAAATCATTTTCAAGTAGTTTTTCATGTATTTTTTTTCAAATGTTTCATGCACAAGTTTCGAGTGTTTTAGTAATTTCATATACATGTTGCAAGTGTTTGTATTTGGATATTTCAAAATTAGATCTCTGTTGTAGAATGTTTCATATGCATGTTTCATACCCATCGGACAGGATTGTAAGGACCCGTCACCACCGGTGACCATTCTCCGTCTTAGCCCGCACGACCTTACATCTTCCCAGTAATCGCCATCGTCCCTCTGCCCGCGTGCTCATCTTCGTTACCTTTTTTGCTTCATAGCGGGGTGAAACATGTATGTTACAAAAGTACGTATCCAATGTTTGATTAGTTTTATAATTATGTTACAGGTGTTTCTTACAAATGTTGCATAAGTATATCGGGATATTGTATATGTTGAAAAAATATCAAAATATATCCATGTGGGGTCTTGTTTTCAAGAATTTATTGCAAGAAACATGAAGGTGCAATCGAATTTTAATTATGGTACGTGGTTTAGGAGTTATAGCTTTTTAAACTTGAAAAACCATGGAATGTATTGTAGTGCATGTGCCTACACGGATGGCGGACCGATTGGCCTGAAGCGCGCGCGTCCGGACGGGGCTTGCGCGCCGGACGCCAGGGCGCTAGTGCCATATACTTTTACAAATTTGTGATGCAAGAAAACAAACTTCAAACGTTAAAAAAAATGCTATATGGATCTGTGGAATGGAAACAAGAAATAAGTTGAGATTCAATCATGTATGATAACTTGAAATTCAATCAAATTCAATTTGAATGGAAACAAGAAAGAAATTGGTCCCACTATTTGAATTTTATTTGCTAATTCAATTAAATTCTCAAAATTTTCTCAACAACTTGAAAATCTTCAAAAATAGAAGTTGTTCTATTTGTTGAGGCTTTACAACTTTCATTAAAAGTGTTTTATCAGATTCTTGATACTTTTTGAAATAGAATTTCAAATTTGAATTTCAAAACAGCAATTAGGTTTAATTTGAAATTCCACTCAGCAACTTCAAAATCACCCAAAATAAAAGTAGTTCCATTATAAAATATCTACAACTTTTATTAAGGCATCATTATCATATTTGATGCAGTTTTTGATTTAGGGTTTCAGAGTTCCAATTTAGGGTTTAAAATTGATCTTCTTTTGAATTTTCTTTTTGATTTCCAATTTGATTTAGATATACACAAACAAACATTTATACAATTAGATCACTCTAAATTTCCTATGCACAATCACATGTTGAAATAAAATTTGTTTTTAGTGGATGCACAGTAACAGGGTTTTATGCGGGATAAATTACAATGCATATGATGACATGGTAGGTTTTTGGTTACAGTAACACCAGAGGTGTTATAGATTACTAGTAACTGGAAACCAGTAAGACACAATAAACCACTATCAGATAATGGTCATCATGAACATGAAGCTCATCAAAAAAGACTCAACATATTACACCTAGCAATAATTTTTACCTTGAAATTTCCTATAATTTAATTGATGAATAAAAAATTTGAGAAAACCTATTAAATCCAACCTTACACACACATACCTGGGCAGTGCAACCTACATCGGCATCATCATCGACCCTGGCCTGCCGTTGGTGCTCAACCGTACTCATATGCAGCGATGAAAATGGTATACATATTTGCTGACCATATTCGAGATCCAATTCGTTTAGAGGAGTTTTTATCCATTTGTATTCGAGTCTGGATATTCAACGTATCCGTATCCGAATGCTCAAATGATATTTATGATGTTGATATCCAATCGTATTCTATCCGACATAGCTGATACTATCCGTATTCGAATCTGAATCCGAGTAGAAATATAAAAAAACAAATATAATATCAGTGATATCCATCCGTATCCGATCCATTTCCATCCCTGCTTATATATTCTAATTAGCTCCAGCTTAAATAAGGAGGTTTCATACACATTCAACGAAGACGGACATATCAGCAAAAATCATGATGTGGCAACTGGTAAAGAAATTAGGACAAAACATAGAGATTCATCCTGCTAAAACTCGGTTAGCCACATTTTCAAGAATGAAAATGCATTAAGCTAACTCATGGTTTCAGCCCGATATGATATCTTGCTAAAATAAACAACACCTGATGATTTCTAGCTCAGGTCTATTGAGAGAGGTAATGGTGGTGTTTGTGATTTAATTAATGCAGTCAGAATTAGCATTTATTTATTATTTATTTATTATGTTGTATATAGTGCTCATGTTTTTTAGGTGTACACTCATACATTTAGGCTCTATTTAGATCCACTACTAGCATATCTTACACCACGGACAAGGTCTATATAATAAAGGAAAAAAGTCTACTTAATCTCCTCGATTATTGGTGGTTGTCTAGTTCACCCCCTCACATATAAAATCAGGTATTCAACCTTCTCAAACTAATGGAAATCGTTTAAACAACCCCTGAGCCGGTTTTGAAAGTGGTTTTACTGACGTGGTATCTAAAGAATATATATAACCCACTAACATATGAAATTTTGTTTGCATGACCCCTCAAATATAAAACATGGATATAGGCCGTTTGGACACCCTGTCCCAGCATATTGGCCTAAGCACACATGTTTGCAAATAAGTCATCGGCCTACCTACCTCTCTGAACTCTTTTCGGTCTTGCCACTTGATGAAGCACCATCCTGTTTGCTACTCCACCGCATGCACTACTTGATGACATTGAGCACATGTACTACGTTTTAGGCTTTTAGCCCTTCTCATCTGGCTCCTCTGACATCCTCACCCTCTCTGGCTTTCTCCTCCAATGGCTATCTAAAGAAATTGAAGGGGGACCGGATGGAGGATGTGGTAAGAGTTAAACGATGACGATGTAAACAGGGCATGCTTAAGCTCAATTCGATCGACGAGTGATGGGAGGTGCATGTTCCTTGTTGGGCGGTGGCTCAATCTAGAAAGAGTGGGAAGGTGGAGGCAATAAATGGCATTGGTGCAAGCATGTGTGTTTAGGCCAGTGTAGTGGGATAGAATCTAAAATAACCCTAAAGATATCATCTGTTAAGTCATTTGATCATTATTTTTTTACGGGTTATAATATCATGTTTATAGTTGAGGGGGAGTCCAAAATCACCTTCGAAACCACCTGAGGAGGTTATTTAGATGGTTTTCATTGTCTGAGAGGTATAATGCCAGTTTTATAGGTGAAGGGATGTAGTAGACAACCACCATTAGTTGGGGGTTAAGTAGACTTTTTTCATATAATAAACCTTTCATTGCTCAAAAATGGCACATGTATGTTACACCATGGACAAAGGAATAAATGCAAGCATGCTCAAGATAACACGGAGATAAATAATAATTACCAAAACGAATACTACCGTCACCATCAAGTAATCCACATGCATAAAAACGCCACACCCTAAGTATTCTTTGAGTAGGTAGGTACTCCTGTTGTGTTTCTTGATTTCTTCTACGACATTGATGAAAAGCATGCCGCATCCTGATCTATGCTTCCTTAGTGGAAGCTGGTCGGTGCTGACATCCTACTCTCTTTCTCCTTGCCGTCCTCCACTGAAGAAACGGAGTAGTCCTCGTCCTTCACGGCCAGGAACACCAGCAGCGCAAGCAAGGGGTAGCTGATGGTCATGAGCCCCCAGTTCACGATCAGCTGGGATAGCAGGGGCGTGTGGCGCCTGTCCACCTGCCATGCCACGGCCGCTCCCGCGCTCTGCACCCCCTTGTAGAACCCAACGTACCTGCAGCCATCAGAGTTGGAAGAGAGGTGGTGATTCAGACAAAGACGAATGTTTAATCCTTCCACGGAACACAAGAACTGTTTGTTTTTGTCTCTTCTCTCTTTCCCATTTTCACACGGCCTGGCAGTTCCTGTCTAATAAAAATTCGGCAAATCTTTTGCCGCCTTTCGAAAAAACACAGCCTGGCAGCAGCATACTAATTTACTGCTAAATGCTGTCGCAAATTAAATTGGAGAAGAAAAGAGGGCATTTTGGATAAGAATCTTTTGCAGGAAAGCTAGATAAGAATTTCTGTCCCCATCTTTTCAAGATGAGAAGACTGCTGTTAAATGTCCTTTGCTATCGAAGATGACCTCCTGGTAGCTTTAAGATGAACTTATTAATCTGGGAAAAGGATATTGCAAGACGAAATTTGGCATCCTAAAGATTGACTCAGTTCTATCATCAGCATCTTAAAGATGAACTTAAGCTGTCTAACGTCAAACTCTGTTTCAGCATCTTAAAGATGAAATTTGGCATCTAAAAAATATTGCAAGGTATCTTATGTGCAATATTCCCAATTCATATCAAATTCATAACTAGTACCTCTTAAACATGCCAAAGTGCTCTCCTTTAACCTGTATCTTCTGTGATTATCAATTCTACTCAGTACAGGAAGAGTCCAATGTTCCACGTCTTCGGTTAGATTCTTTTGTATGAATAGGACACACAACCTAATTCAAGTTTTGAGGATCAAGATGGCAGCGTGGTCTGAATAACTTGAAGTGGTAAGGGAAACTCCAATCCAGCAGATGTCCTGAATTTCACTTTAACAAGGAACTGGGAGGAGTACCCTATCCGATCCTTTCCGAATTAAATATTTGCTTAATTCACTCTGCTATAAAGACATGCCCTCAAATGCTATACAGAAATATTTGCTTACTGACGAAACTAGTTCTAGTTTCAGGCAACAAACAGATGACTTGGGAACTTCCCCAACTTACCGACGATAAAAGTAATTTGATGTATGTAGCACGAGCAGAGTTGTTATACATATTAGTACCTGCTGAGGATTTGGGAGTCATTGGCGAGGGCGCCGATGATCCAGTAGATGAGGCTCTGGAACATGGCATCCAGCAGTCCGTAGCTGAAGTAGAGCAGGAACGGGCCGGCGTAGCGGTGGCCGTTCCTGAAATCGATGGGGTCGCTCAACGGCACAGCCGTGTACCTGAGCTGGTTCGCCAGGCCGCCTCCCCAGATGGCGGTCCCGACGACGGCGACGGCGACGACCCCGAATAGCCCCCTCTTCCGGCGGCTGGCGAATCCGAAGTCGAGGAAGTATCCGATTCCGGCAGAGCCGACCATCTGCGCGCCCCAGTAGAAGACGTTGTTGAGGCCCTTGGTGCGGAGCGTGAAGAGGCCGCCGTTGACGTTGTTGAACTGGTAGGTGTAGAAGAAGTTGCTGGCCCACGCCGCCGGCAGCACCAGCAGCATCTTCCAGTTGGCGAAGAGCCTGAGGATCTCGGCGCCCTCGGTGGCGGGGGAGGAGAAGGTGACCCTGGTGGCCTTGGTGCCGTCGTCGCGGACGATCCGCACGGGGGGCAGCACGAGCACGGTGAGCGCGGCGCCGACGAGCATGAACGCCATGAACGCGATGTAGGTGCTGTCGCTGACGTTCTCCGGCTTGTCGCCGCGGTTGTAGTTGAGCGCGAACGGGAGGAGGCCGCCGAGCACGCCGCCGAGGTTGAAGAGGCACCAGAAGAGGGAGATGTAGGTGCCGCGGCGGTTGGGCGGCGGGTAGGAGGTCATGACGGCGCCCTGCGCCGCCCAGAGGAACCCGGCCCCGGCGCCCAGCAGCGCCCCCGCCGTGACCGGGAACGCCTGCCGGTGCGGGTGGTGGTTGTAGTAGAGGAAGGAGCCGGCGTAGAGCGGGTAGGTCAGGGACCCCATCAGCAGCGTCAGGCGCGGGCCGAGGAGGTTGTGCGCCGCGCCGCCGAGGACGCCGAAGACGGCGAAGCACGCGTAGAGCGCCGTGTTGGCGTTGTCGGCGGTGCTGTTGTCCACCTGCCCGCCGCCGCCGAGGCCGGACAGCGCGTTGAACATGCCCGGGCAGCAGAAGCAGATCAGCCCCAGCAGCGACACCTGCGCCAGCGGCGAGTTGTACCGCAGGAGCCCGTGCTTCGCGGGCACCTCCAAAGCTGCTTCCGCCGCCGCCGCCGCCGGCGGCTGGCCCTCCACCTCCGTCCCGGCCATTGGCTTGCCCGGTTGCCCCGCTCCCTGCTAATTACTTTTGGCTATTTTATCTGAATTGAATTCGATCGATCTCTTCTTCTCTCTGGTGGAGTGGCGGCGGGGAAAATGTCTGGTCAGGGGTGGCCGTCGCCGGATGGAATCCAATCAGTGACGACGGAGACCGAGGGGGGTGGCACATATATAGCAGATGCAGATGGATCCATGAATCCTGATGATTCATTTTGTTATATAGATAGATACTCCAGTTTTCTCGTCGCGTCGCGATTGGGGCGGACGGAGATGAACATGATGCGGCTGCCTACATTGTGACATTTGGAGAGACGAGCTGAGACGATGCATCCATCTTAATTTATTATTGTTTCATTCATTCATCCATCTTAATTTTGTTATTAATTGCATTGGATATAGACAACATTTGTCATATCATCTCTAAATTAAATGTCAGAAAACTATTAGTAAATCTTTGAACTTGTTTCTCTAGTCTAGGGCAAAAGTATTAAATTTGCTTCATAATTTGAGGAGTTCGCCCTAATCTGTCAGTTGTTCAGACAAGTGAATTATACAATGAATATAAACTACCAATATGCCTAGGAAAACATTCCTAGCTGATTGGCAGTGGGTCAGTAGCATGCTACCTAGGAAAACATTCCAAATATGCCTAGCTGATTACCTCAAAGACACAGCACTCAGATTCTTCAGTTGGAAATTTTGGACACGATCGCTACTGCATCTTTGTCCGTCCTAGTAAATCACATTCGCTAATTCTCTCGAATACGAGACAAAAGCCAGCTAATTGTATATTTAGGAGACATTTTTGTCATTACTCATTAGTGAGAGATAGCTAGCTAGAGTAATCATTGTGCAAGCAATGCAAGCTGAGGTTTGCATTGACAGCATGCACGATGTGCCGTAACTCAGAGTCCAAAATTGGGGGTGTACCGTCCGTATTAGCTGACAAATAATTGACACAAGAAGAAACTTACTTATATAAAGGTACCATATATAATTAGCATAGTAGCACGTACGCACATCGGCGATGCATTAGCTAGCTGCAGCCGGCTCTTACATACAGACACAAAAAACAATAAATAAATATAAAGTTTGTTAATAGATCGCCAGTGCTATAAAGTTTGGTAAGCTAATCTCTTTTTTTTGTTTTTTTTGAAGGTCAAGCTAATCTCTTGTGTCGCGTACATGTAGCCCGAGGTCATCGAGTCCATTTGTCATTCACAAGCAGGACATGTATACATGACTGAAATAAATTGTAAGTAGCCAGATAGATGCTAGTACGTTTTTGCTCCGGATTTCACATAGTGGAGCACAGCAAAAGTATATCGAGCTGAAACATAGGAGTAAAACAGTGGATCGATACAAATCCTGTGCGAACAAGAACAAGAAGCCAGCAGCAGACATGACATGAGCATTTTTAGCATTCGTGATCTCCGGCAAATGCATCGATACTCCCTCCGGCTCCGAGACCCAACAAAATCCAAACGCAACGCAACCTCATCATGCCAAATGCGTCGTCGTCCCGTCCGTCTTGTTATCTTCAAGCTTTTTAACCTCCAGCTGAAATCATCCCTACGTAATGGAGTATCTTCAAACGCTCTCGATCCGCTGGTAATTATAACCGAGGTTGAGTTTTGAAAATAAAAAATCCTTCATTCAAGAGACGAAGGCAATCAGTTTCTGAAAATTTTTTTTAAAAAAAAATCGACCATGAGTGCGGACTCCTATATCTTTGAAATAAGGTGTCAGGCTACCCGAGTACGATGAGAGAGTCATAAAACTCAATCTTCTAACCGGTCACACTGCAAGAAGCTTGACCAGGTTTCTGAATTTAATCCACTATTTTCATCTTTTGGGGGTGGGGGGTTGAGTTGTTAACCCAGATGCGCTGCGTCGAGATGAAAAGTATGCAAACCCATCGGATTGGGATGGGGCCAAATGGCAGTGCAAAGTCAAGAAAAGGAACAAGAATGGACATGGACATGGACCTCGCTCGCACGAGACGAGACGCCTCCTAGTAGACAGTAGCAGCATAATTGAAGATACTGAACATCCGTTGGGTTCCTTTCAGAGTTTGCGTGGCAGCGCCGGCCTCCCATCTTTCTTTCCTCGCCAAAGAGTCAATCACTTTCGGATTCATTCAGTCCCAATTCTTCAACTGACAAATACACATATCATATGCACGCCGGCTGCAGCAAGACAAAAATTAGCCGCAAAATTACAAATGCCTTCAACACCCGTCCCATGTATATTCTATGAAATCCACATCCCCTGCCGCCCGAGAACCAAGCAAGCCATTAAAATTCAGCAGGCTGCCTGCCTGCAAAGCTAGGCTTTCCTGATTTCTAAAGCAATCCAAGTTGATCAACCCAGTTGACTCAGAATCAATCAGTGACTGGTTCCATGTAAAACACAGTTGCACATATCTTTAATCAGCCATAAGACTGGCATTCAGTTTCCTGAATTCATTCATGCTGCCAGCAGAATGGGTTTCAGCAAATATCCCATGGTTCACATCCATTATTGTGCATATATGTACAGTTACCATGCCAAGATGCATAGATGCATAACTCCAAAGATCCTGATCGAATTGTGTAGTGGTTTTTTTTTTCCTGAAAATATAAGAGAGTGGAAGAGAAAATCCCCAGGTTCCCTCGAAGACGCTAGCCTCATGATAACCTATGCAGAGGAGTTCAGATATCTGTTGTTAATGCACAAGGTCTAACATATGCGGAAGGTCAAAACTATCACTAATTAAATTTCTCTTTGGCCTGCATGTTAAAAATTCAATGCGCAAGCTACACTAAGTGAAATATACAGCCACCTTTCATTCATTATAGCATTAATAAAGTCAGGGCCTGCATACCATACCATCTGGTCAACAAAATGGCTACAAGCATAAGTTCAATAAGTCAACAAAAAGGACAAAATGCATCCCACTCCATCCTTATCTTATGCTGCTACCAATAGAAAAATGGTATTTTTTCTCATTTTGCTTGTGAGTTCGACTTTCTCTCATGTGATCAAAACATGAACACAAAAGCCACAGAACCATAATAGTCAAGCTTTCACTAGCAGTGAATGACTTGCCTGGCAGATGGCTCACTTAACTACAAGCTTAAAAGTGAGAAATTAGTATTTCAAAACAAGTTGCCATCACTTCCAAATTTGTTATCATACATGACAATTTTCAATATACAAAGACAGTTTGCTGCTACTAGAGAATAATCTGCAACCAGTCATATCAAACAAAAAATGAAGCTCCTCCAGGAGAACCACGAACGGTTCACTAACTCTAGCAAATATAATACAGAATAACAATTTCTAAAATCTATCATTAATCTCAGAAATTTCACATGCCAAGCACTAAGATTTACCTTAAGGAAGAAAACAGCCTGCGGACTGCTTCAAATATTTCATCTGCAGAACCCGTGGCATTTATCTGCAAGCAATTGAACAATTTCAATATTAGAAATCCTAGATCCTTGAATTGACATACAACGGAAAACATACGACTAAATATATCCTATTTGTAGCAATTGATCACTTAATGCATGTAAGCCATGTTCCTGGATGACCATAATATAGCTGGCCATCTAATATCAAAAAAATCAGTAAATTTTAATTCTCTCCCATAAAAAAAATAGGAAGTAGGGTTATACACCAATAATAAGCTAAATAAGGAAACTGCATTGTATCTGTTAATCTTTGAGCTTTGACAAATGCTACCATTTATACTTTGCTAATCAAATTTTTCTTGAACTAATGCACAAATTGAGACTAGACAAGTTCAGGATACAAGTGGATGTTTTATAGTACGACAAGAAGCTTTATCATTCAAATTTGCAGCAAAAGTAAGCAACACAATGCAACAAAGATACAAAGTTTGTCCTGCTCAGATAGTTGTTAGCAAAATAGAACTGTTGACTTACCTTGTGAACTTTTCCCCTTGAAGAGTAGTACTCAACGACAGGAATATTCAAACTTTCAAACACTTTTAGACGCTTCTTAATTGTCTCAATGTTATCATCAACTCTCCCCTAAAAGGCACATGAGAAAATTATAAAATAACAGGAAAAAAAAGAGAAAAGGATAAAGATAACTTAAGAGTAAACTTCAGTAAATTCTCATAACTATTACAGCATTTGTAATCTTCTGGTTTTACTTTTGAGAGCCCCCAATCCACAATTCTACATGTACTTTAGCAATCATCAATATGTTATTTAGTTTATGTGTCGTAGATTACTGAATAAAATTGTTTTTTCTTTTCTTAAATTACATGAATAGAAGTCTATTCCAAAGTCTAAACAAGGGAATGTGATTCACAGTTTACACTATACTGTAGGAAAGTCCTACTTTTGAGTAAATATCAGTCTGGCACTAAACCTGGTGACTAACCTGGTTACGGCCTAGAAGACGCTTAACCATCTCATCCTCAGGACAGTCAAAGAAAATCACAATGTCTGGTTCTGTTCCAACCTGAAATATTTAGGTAAGTAGTAAATTGATATTTGAGAACAGGCGTGATGGAGTATTCATTTAGATTACTACTACGTTTGGAGGAAAACGGTAAGCATAGTTCAGTTGAATTCCAGTCTTCTTAATAATTGAATTCAACAGCACAAATTGATGTTAGTCCTCTAACAGAGTGGATCGTCCTCAAAGTGAATCATTCAATTGTAATCATCCCATTACTGCTTATGACTTACTAGTAACTAGTAGTAATAGAAATCTAGGCTGGCATGCATACTGATGAAAGCAAAACTGTAAAAAAAAAAAAAATGTCTGCTTAAATTATACCGATGTCAAAAGCACGTGTGCTTAAATGATCAAATACAGTAAGAAAGATTCGTCCGTGTGCAGTATTGTCAAACAAAATTCAGTCAGAAGTGAAGAACCATGTAGAGCTTGTATTTATTCTCCAACAAGGTCAGTTAGTAGGGAATCCTCAACTATCAATGCAATGCAGTGGTGAAAAACAAATTGAGGAACTTACAATCTTTTCGAAGGCGATTCTATTCTCCTCACACCTTGGGAAGCCGTCAATAAGAACCCTTTTAGCATTTTTCATTTCCATAGCTTTTCTGATGAGTTCCACAGTTATCTCAGACGGGACAATCCTCCCTTCCTTTATGATGTCTAGGATCAACTCCCTGAAGTGGAACGATGAAGCAAAACACTGAAATCCTTCGCACAGGGAGGGCATCTAATAGGAGATCATATAATAAGATGCTATTACCCTTTCTCACTGCCAGATGCTATTTCATGCCGGAGAAGATCGCCAGCGCTCAAATGGGCAAATCCAAAATCCGAAGCAATCTTGGTGCACTGTGTTCCTTTGCCACTACCAGGACCACCTACGGGCACGAATCGATTGGTGAATCATGTGACTACAACGCACTGATTCTTGTGTAAGAATGCAGCTAAGTAAATATGTGGGTGGATTTTATGCTCTGTATCACTGGGGCAAAAGTAAAGTAGGGGTGGGAGTATATGTATGCTACATCTTATAGAAAAAGAAAAAGGGAAGGTATATACCTAAGACAAAAGCAATAAAGGGCTTCTGGGTATCGACACCATCACTTCCCTGGATACAGATGAGATCCCACCCGGTGAATTTGTTACTAACGCGAGGACCAGGACAGCAGGTGCTGCTGCAGGTAGCAATGCATATGTTTGGGACTTAGGGAGAGCAAGCAAACTTACAGCGTGGGACGTGAAGAGCCTGGCAAGACGATTGAGAGCAAGAGGTTCCTGACAGCACAGATCCGAAAGCCATAAGATTGGGTCGTGGTGGGGAAAGGGGGTGAGGTGCGCACGAGGCGCTCGACGCAATGCGCGAGGGGCGGGAGGAAGCCTACCTCGCTGGGGAGAAGGTGGTGGCGGAGGCGCTGGGAGCAAGAGGCGGTCGTGGAGGAGTAAACGGGTTGGGATCGGAGGAGGAGGGCGCCCACTCGCCTCCGCCACATCTCGTCGCCACACCGGATCGTCTTCTTCCCTCCCGCCGATGGCGTCGCCGCCGTCCTCTCCTTCGGCCACTTCTCTTGCCTCTTTTTTTTTTCCCCCTTCTTTCCCTGAAATGAGAGAAGCAGCAGCTCCGTGGTATTTCAGGCCCACGATTGTGCGCGGCCCATACCGTCCACTGCGGGCGGCTCTTCCCTTGTTGTCTGGGCCTAGAACGGCAATTGTTTGCCGATCCACCGACATTTCCCAAAATGCCCAAGGATGGATAATTATTATTTGTTTATTATTTTTTCAAAATACAAACTGCCCAAAATACTAGTATCAGATATTATCTGACTAATACTCAGATTAGTATCGAATACATAAAATGTATATCCATTTTAATTGACTTGATTAATTAGTTAATTTATAATTTAATTAATACTGAGGATAGTGAATCCACCTCAGCCTTAGGGTGATAACGACCTTAAGGGCTCCTTGCATCAATCATTCCCCATTGGAATTGAAGGGAATTAAGGAGGAGATTACTTCAATTCCCCCTTAATCTCCTTCGATCCCCTTAATCCAAACAGCCCCAGATGGTGTCAGTGTGCCAGACATGGCTTCCCCTCCATCTGATATATATCACATTATTATCCAAAAAACTCCATCTGATATATATCACATTATTATCAAAAAAAGCTTATTCTTCATCTTATCAGCGCTTATTTTTTAGCTCTGGAACAGTATTTTTCTCTCACAACAAATCAGCATCAGCCATGCCAAGCAAAGCTTAGCTGATTGCTTGGCCCAAGGAGCGAAACTAGATCAACACATCGTTGGGTCAAGAGAAGTTCCGGTTGAAGTTCAGTATGAATCTTTTGGGACTTATCATGAGATTTATGCCCATTATCTAGTAGTGGGAAATAGAAAAAAGAAATCCGTTCTATATACATTCGAACCACTCTTGGTCATATTTCTTTTTATAGAGAAATAGAGGAAGCCATACAGAGATTTAGTCGGACCTATCCATACACTGTCTAAACAAGGAAGTTAGATACGGTGATGTCCTGGGCCAAAATTGGCCCAAGAAAGAAGTTCCCGGACTGCCACTATCTTCACATGCCATGAAAATTGCCACACTGGAGACGGTGGGACACCCTAGTAAGTGGTAGTAATAAGTGGGATGAAAACTGGATCGCATACGGACGGATATCACTAATATTACATTTATTTTCGTATTTTTACTCGGGTTCAAATACGGATAATATCAGCTATGTCGGATAAGATACGATTAGATATCGCATTATAAATATGTGATTGGAACATTCGGATACAGATACGGTATTGGATATGGATATCCGGACTCGGATACAAACAGATAAAACCTTCTCTAAACGAATTCAACCTCGAATACGGTCGGAAGATATCCATACCGTTTTGATCCCTGATAATTAATTAATATCAATCGTGACGACAGATAAGAAAATGATCGATTGTGATGAAAGTAGACATGGGGACACACCACAATATATTCTTTCCCCTTGTGATGTTGTCAAGCTATAAAGGTAGGCCCCACCGACCGCCCAACCAGATACA
The DNA here is from genome assembly GCA_038502445.1 of Eremochloa ophiuroides. Lineage (NCBI taxonomy): Eukaryota > Viridiplantae > Streptophyta > Magnoliopsida > Poales > Poaceae > Eremochloa > Eremochloa ophiuroides. The sequence goes on along the minus strand of JAHLJS010000009.1, from coordinate 1,757,736 downwards.
CATATGTACACTACTTTTTTGAGTATCCAGGCACACAATTAATTAATTAATTAATTTACTATTTACCCTGTCCCAAGCCTCTAGCTACCCATTGTCAGCGAGATCGGCGTATAATATTCAGCGTATTTTCAGTGATGAACGAAACCCCCCGGTGCACGCAAGAAACATATGCATGTATGGTGATGCAGATCATGCTTTGGGTTTGGGCAGAGCCTCAAGGTTGGAATCGAATCGCTTGTGCCCAAGCCTTCAAGTTTCCCCCTTGACGCACGCTACCCTGCTTCACCAGCTGCAGCATCTCCAACTCCAATGGTGTTTGTGTTTGCATTGTGTCCTATATATACGTCCATCCAGATCATGGCTAGCCTTCATCGAGCACCACGAACACGAGCAAAATTAACACAGCATACAAGAAGCTAGCAACAATGGCGTCGACCAACAACGTCGTGGCGACGGAGGTGAGCGACGCCGCTGACCAAACTCAACGAGCACCTCGCCACCGCCCTCACCGGCGGCAGTGAGAACGACGCCAGCACAGGCGGGGCCACCACCATCATCACGCTGGCGGGGGAGAACAGCGGCGCCACCATGGAGCCCGGCGACGTGGAGGACCTCGTCGTCGTCGGCAACGCGGACGCGGAGGAGCACGAAGACGAAGCAGAGGAGGAGGAGAACGTGGTGATCACCGCCTACGCCAACAGCAACTACCAGGCCGTCAACAACTCCGTGCTCGTCGCCGGCAGCTGCGCCGTCAACGACCCCGGCGTGCACTGTCGTCGTCGTGGAGCATGTCGACGAGATCCGCGACTACGACGAAGACATCGACGGCCAGGAGTTCTAAGCATTGCATTTTTAATTATAATTACTGCAAGTCATGCATGGTTTCAACAGCACTATCAACAACTCCCTCAGCACGTCAATGATGCTCTAAATGTTACTAGTTGATGAGGTGTCGACGATCTATATGGGTGAAGATCATCATATATGTCGTAGTATGTATTCATGCATGTGACATATATATGTATGTATCCCGGCTTTCAGTTCCGTTTGGTGAGACTTCTTTGGCTTAATTCCTTGCTTTGTTTGGTCGATTCTGCATATATATTTACATTTTATTGGGTCCGCTTTGTACTGGTACTACTGTAAAATGTTTGATGTGCATACTACTTATTCTACCTGAATAGGATTGCAGTCATCGTCCATCTAGAGTAATAACTCTAGAGCAAATGGTTTTGAAAAAGAAAACGTACATACAAAAACAAACCAATACATTTAGTCTCCTCTCAGAACTACTGTGCCGTCTTGTCTTTGAGAAGAAAAACATTAAACACAAGCCAACATCTTGATCCTTAGTTTATGCTAAACCCAATGTTGAACTTGCAAAATAATTATGCGGGAGAATCTCAGAGAAAGTGATGAGCTAGCCAATTTGGCCGACTGCTGGGAATGGGCATCCCACCACTGACGGCGCCGTCAAGAGCAATCATATGCATCCATCGATTGATGGTCACACCTACCGACCTACGAGGATCTCTCTCACACTATTAGGCTATACTAAATGGAGTTTCGCGAGAGTTTCATAGGCATTATTAAATGTGTTGACATGGCATGGAATAGATGAAGAGATAAAATAGATGAAGAGAGAGAGCATAAAAGTTTAATGAGAGTTTCATGGCATTAAAACTAGTCCATATTACATCAAACATGTGTAAGAACGCAACAAAATTTTCTGATGCAATAATTGCTACCTATTGCATCTAGTGTTTGATTCCGGTGCTATTGTCCATACCTATAGCATCGACATGAATCACTACCGCTTCAAATTCATTCCCAACGCAATAATGATCAACTATTGCACCGAAATTCCAAAGTTGATGCAATAGCTGCCACCTATTGCATCAGATCTACGTTTGATGCAAGGTGAAGCAATGAGATAGGGTAAAAATTAGTAGTGATAGAGGGAACACTAGGATTTGAAATTAAAAAACAAGCATCATAACTTTTATTCGATTCACAATTAGTCAGGTTATTTGGATGTTTAGTGCAGTGTACAAAGTTGTATTAAACTTAGTTTTTTCATAGAAATTTTAGTAGGGCATTGATTTGGCTGCAATTCATATACAGGATACACATGTGGTAAGAGAAATTTATATCAAAGTATAGTTTCGAATACCTTTTCTAATTCAGATCCTGTATGCCACAGAAAAAATATATGCAAACTAAAATTTCATTATATTTAAATGTGCAAATTAAAATTCATTTTTTTTAAAAAAAAAGAAATGTGCAAAGTGACTTTGGCTGCGTGCGCCACACCACGTCTGAGCGGCGCGCTAATAAATCTATCTAATTTTCACATGGCCACTACTGCAGTTTTCTAAGAAAAGGGTTGTGGTCCGTTCATTTTAGGCCAATTAACATGAACAAAGCTACGACAGTCTGAAATAACACGCATATGCAGAGGGACCGCATCAGGATCGCATGCGCGCCAGGGCATACACTACGCACTACTAATACAACTAGAATACAGTAACAGATCTTTGGAACAGTGCATCTTTCGGACCTGAATATCACACACGACGGTGGCATGTACCGTGTGGTCCTGATTAGGACTACTAAACCTATCATCAGACCCACAATGAGCCAATCTAAAATATTCGATCACTTGCTACGGACAAACCACTTTGGAGCTCGGGTATCCCGCGTTGGGCGTGCCGATGTTTGCCCATACCCGAATCCATAGATCATTCATTCTAAAAGTTCAATCCTAGCATGTAAGTTATCTACATCATTAATTTATTATCAGATGTATTTATAGTAAATTAAATTCGCAATTATAATAAAAATGTCATCAAGACATATGGTCCATTAACATGGATTTAGTTGTCCCCGTCAATATGCCAGAATATCTATTCATTTATAATTGTTTATTTCTTTGTATAACTAACTTTATTCTAAATTATCAGCAATTTCTGCAGCAATGCTAGTATCTTTTAATCCTAAACCCTACTAAAGTTCAAACTTAACATACAAGCTATCCATCTCATCGGTCAACTATCAGATATATTTGTAGCCAACTAAATTATGATCAACATGTCATCAATACACATCATCCACTCATATTGATTTATATTTGTTTATTTCTTTATATAAGTAATTTTTTATTCAAAATCATCAGCAATTTCTGTGGCAATCTCTACAAAACGAATCGCGCAACAAAAGCGGCCTCACAGCGTGGCCACGTCACGGGCCATTCTCGGCCGTCCGCTCGGGCGGCCAGACGGCCCAGATCAGGCGGTTCTCGGTCATTTTGCAAAACAGCCCTCAAATTTTATTGAAATATAACCCGCGGTCCATTTCCTCTCACAGATTTTCTTGCAAAAAAATCCTTCAAGTTTCTCGAAATCAACCTGCGGTCCACGCCGTTCTTTCGGCTGACCTGTCACTGCGCGCGCTGTTCGTGGGCCGAGCTAGGCCAGATTTGGCCCAAATGGCCATCTCCTTTTTGTGTCTTTTATTAAATCCCATGATATGCTGATATTGTTTATTTCATATAAAAATAATTAGAGCTCCTAAAATTATGAAATATTTTATGTAGGCTCTCCATGATGCACACTATGCATAAAAAATATTAAAAGTTATAAAATTACAACTTTTGAAATAATTTAAAATAACTTCTATTAATTAATAAATAGACATTCCATGATTTCTACACATTAAATTATTGAACCAAAAATTATAAAATTTGTTTTTTTTGTTGTTTTACGATGTTTCCAACCGCTATAAAAATTTTGAGACAAATTTAAAATATTTCAACAAATTATTATCTCCTGCTCAGCTAACAAATTAATTAAAAAAAGAGCTCATGAATAATCTTTATAGAACTCGAAATATACATACACCGAAATAAAAAAATCCACGATCAATATATACAGTCAACCACAAATGATAATTTTCAAATGCTATTTTTCCAATGCTATTTCTTTCCTCTTGTCCATGCTTACTGAATGCATAAGAAATGAATGAACTAAGTAATATGATACTTTATCATCAATATGTATCCCTCTCACTTGGCACCCTACTACGCTTGACAAAAACTTTTATGAAAAATAATCTACTAGTGCTATTAGTGGCCCCATAAAATGACCACAAGCGGCAACGCCGCGAAAATTTCTAGTGCACAGGATATGCTTTGACACTTCTCCCCAAAACCTTTCTTTGGCGTTGAGATCTCTTAGATCTAGGGATGAAAATGGTACGGATATTTATTCGACCGTCCGTTCGACCGAATCCGTTTAGAGGTGTTCAGATCTAGTCCGTATCCGAGTTCGAATATTCAATATCCGATACCGTATCCGTATCCGAATACTCAAATCGTATATTTATGATGTCGACATCTAATTGTATCCTATTCGGCATGGCTAACACTATCCGTATTAGAATCCGAATCCGACCAGGAATATGAAAACAAATATGATATCAGTGGTATCCGTTCGTATCCAATCCGTTTTCATCCCTACTTAGATCCCAAGTTCATTACAACGTATTGCTAGCATTTAATCTGAGTAAGAAATTGATGTGTTCCAATAGAACCTAACTTCAAATGGATAATTCTAAGTGAAATCACTTTATCAAGCTCTAATCCATATCGATGTACCCAACTTAAACAAACATTTATAGAATTTAAGAAAAAAAAATAGCTACAGTACACTAAAAGTGACCATTCTTGCTACGGACATGCAAAATAGAGCATTTTACTGGTACACTATTGTTTTTGTCAAATTTGCTCCTAAAAACCATGGCCAATAAAATATTTGTTTTTTGCTCCATAGGAGAGAACCGTGGTGAAATATGTAATTTTTGCTGCACTCTCTTCTTCCTCCCTCTCTTCGCTGGTCTGATCCCCATCTGCCCGGGATCCCCAGCGCCGCGCCTGCTGGGTGTAGCGTGAGCAGCCTCGCTAGAGCTCACGACCAACGCGGATGTGGTGGCCTCTTCGGGCACGGCTAGCAGCTGCTCACAACCAAGGTGGAGAAGGACTCGCCGCTGTTAGGGAAGGCCTCACCACGGCCGTTAGTTGGAATCGGGAGGGATGGGCGGACGCAGTGGCGGACCTAAGATTTTACGTCAGGATATGCCTAATTTTTTTTATGTAATTCGGTAAATCATTTATACTTTGGTAAAACCACATTGTAATTCGCTAAAACCATGTATATTAAATGACATGATAAACCTTAAATTCAAAGATTAAGCTAGAAATGATGAAAAATCTTGATATAAATTATGCAAATAAAATAAAAATAGTTCAAAATATAGCCATAGAAGAGATTTACAATATTAATTATTTATCCGCTGCTTTCTTAGTGACATAGATGTCTCAATTATATCAGCTTCATCAACTTCGAAGAAAATATCCCGCTCAATGAATGTGACTAGACAATCATCCAAAACACTGTCACCTAACTTATTTCTTCGCTTTGATTTCACTATAGTCAATGTAGAAAATACCCTTTCAACACTCGCAGTTGCCACCAGTAAAATCAATATCAAATGGAGAAGCAAGTAAACCATATAATACACTTTGTGCCTCTGTGTTGCGATAAGCTTAATTGAGAGATTAACAATGCTATCTAGACCTTGGAAGGCATCATCTTATTTAACAGAGTCAATATAATTATTAAGTTGCAATTCAAGTTTTAGCAAATCATTGTTGGAGAAGTCCTTAGGATAAAATTCAGCCAATCTATGTATCTTCCGTGCATCAAAAGAAGTAAAGGACTGGGAAGGACTAAATGCTGACATACAAGAGAGTAGCTCCATATTGATCTCATCAAACCGGCTATCAAGCTCTTGACTAATTTGATCAATGACACCAAGGTATACTTGTCTTCTAAAATAGTCATCATTTGTTTGGTTTCGGGCACGAGCATACCTTGCTAATTTTGCATAGGGCACATAAGCACCATCCAAAGCAGCAACTTCAACATCATGTGTAATGCAAAAGGAAGTGACCCTCTCAAGAAAATTATCCCAACCATCAGACCTCAATTGCTGCATTCTACTCTTTGCAACATTAACAAGTGAGATGGGCGGACCGCGGACGGACGACAGAACAGCGTAGTTGTATCTCTAGCAGACGGACGATGAAAGGACCTTGTTTGGTTTTGATAATTGAGTGACAACTTAGGTAGACTAACATATGTTTAAGTGTTGATCACACAGGTAATTAGTCCATAGGTACATATGTGTGAACATCTATGCCATAGAGGTGAATATGGCTTGGAAATGATGCTTAGCTCACATATATGATATGAAGGAGCTTAATGCACATGAGACATGACATGGAGTCATGTGGTTAGGTGGAGAAGATCAAGACAAGACTTGGCTTGATGGACTTGTTGTAAGGGCAAAGGGCAAGTGGAGGCTTTGAAGTTCGTTGGTACCGAGTGTTGGGAGACTTAAGCAAGACTTGGCGCCGGAGGCCGAAGCAAGGGTGAAGAGCAAGTGAAGTCGAGAAACGATGGACCAAAAGCCACATGATGATATGAAGTGGATCATATCATTCATGAGATATTGGTGCATGTGTTGCACCGGCATCGATGGTGTCGGAGACGGTGATGAAGACGGTGATCGGAATGGAAAGCGCAAGGCAAAGGTATAACCATAGGGCTTTTCCTATTTCACCGGTCTAAGGTTAAGTAGAGAAGTGATTGACCAGATTTAGGATAGATGGCCGTACTATCAAGAGGGGCAAACTTGTTTGCATATGGGTCATCTAGTGCTACTCGGTGTGATCTAACTTTGCATTGTTAGGATCGAGTGGCATGGCAAGAAAGAGTGAAAAATCCTTTGGAAAATGTTTGTGAAAATGCTAACTCACATGCATAAGGTTGTGGAACACTTTGGAGTTGGCACATTTGCAAAAGGGTTGAAGTTTCAAACTCGCAGGAAGCTTGTTTTGATCTTGGATGGATAAACTACTTTTATTCTTTGAGTTTTGGATTAGGCAATCATGTGGGTTGTGTAGAACTCTGAATAAGCTTTCTAAAATATCTAAGATCATCGAAATCGGAGTTCAGAGCTAAGAGATATCGCCGTTTTAGTGAGCGGAAGGTCTGCACAGGACGCTGCACCGGACGCGAGAAAAAGAGCACCTGGACGCATTGGAGTTACTGTTCCAGCGTCCGGTGCAAATTGTGCTGATCAGGCTCAAAAAGAGCACCGGACGCCCGGTGTCCGGTGGGGGTGCACCGGAAAAAAGAGCACCGGACGCCCGGTGTCCGGTGCGACCCTGGAATTTTTGGGTGCTGCGTAACGACTAGTTTGTTTAGTGTTTGAGCACCGGACAACTACCGGACGTGTCCGGTGTGAACTAAACTGCGCGTCCGATGCATACGCAGTGAGCAATTTGAAGGGGCTAACGGCTCTATTTCTTTGGGGCTATAAATTGGAGTGAGAACCGGCCATGGGCTGCTGTCTTGCACCTTGGGAATGTGTTTCCCTTGCTTGTGCTTGGCTTAGTGATCTCCAACTCACTTGTGCTCATCTAATTCACTTCCGATAAGTGAGAGATCGATTGCTACTGCATTGCATTGAGAGTTTGAATCAAGTGGCACTAGGTGATCGAGTTGCAAGCCGGTGTGTTTGTTACTCTTGGAGGTTGCCACCTCCTAGACGGCTTGGTAGCTCGTGGCTCCGTCGAAGCAAGCAAAGGAAATTGTTCTTGGCTCCAGAGAGGTGCTTATGAGGGGTGTTGTGCTCGTCCCATGGGAGATCGCGAAGAGCAACTCTAGTTGAGCGTGTCACTCAACATCTCACTCGTCGAGTAGGTTCTTGTGGCGCTCTTTTGTAGAGCTTGATCTTGGTGATCAATTAGCCACCGAACCACGGAGTATAGGTGGACACTAACGGAGGATGCAGCTTGTGGCAGCAAGTGAACCTCCGGGAAATAAATCACCGTATCATCCTCTACATCATCCTTCGCGGTGGTTTGCATTTCCCTACACGAGTTGTTATTATTGTTCTTTACTTTACATGTGTAGTTGTTGCTCTTGTGAGATCGGTTAGCTTGTGTAGCTTGCCACTCACGTTTTTTGCTTGTGTAGCTTAGAACTAGTGTCTTGCTTAGTTTGTGTAGCTAAGTAAGTTGTGCTCCTCGATTAGGATTGTGTATCCTTGTCTTTGAGCATTAGTGGGCTTAGGTGCTTAGTGCGCTTTTGCTTACTAGTTGGTAGGAGCTCTTCCCTGTGCTTAAAGTACTAGTGCTTAGGTTTGTGTGACCTTACGCTAGAACGGTTTAGGAAAGCTCAAGCTAAGCTAGCATCTTCGTTCTTGTTAGGATCTTTGACAAGGTGCTTAGAGATTTAGCTAGAGAGGGTGAATTGTTGCTAGAACCGATTAGGTTTTATTCCGCTGCGATTAATTGTTAAAATGACTATTCACCCCCCTGTAGTCCGCCATTCGACCTTTCAAGTGGTATCAGAGCTTGGTCTCTCATTTGTGGTATTTACCGACCCGAGAGGATGACGACTTATGAGCTAGATGTTGAGTGTCCATACATATTTGACGGCACACACTTTGCACGTTGAAAAAATTGGATGGAATGTAATATTAAGTTTATTTCTCCTCAAATATAGTGGATCGTAGATGTAGGCTTTTCCCATGCGATCGATGAGGATAATCCTACCGATGCGCAAGGGAAATGCTTACAACTCGGTTACTAAGCAATTAACATGTTTTATAGATGTTGGGATAATATCATCTTTGGAGAGATCATGGACTTTGAGACACCCCATGAGATTTGGGCTTTTCTCAATGAAAAGTATGGCAAGCTCTCCGATGATGACGAAGCCAAAGAGCAAAAGCTTGGTGATCATGAGCACCTTCACAACTCTGTGATTGTGGAGAGTTGCTCCTCCGCTTGGTCAAGTGATGGTGATAATGATGCTACCCCAAGATCACTTGACAAGGGAGTTGAGAAAGCCACAAGTGATGCTGTTGATGATGGTACCTCAACCTCACTTGATGAAGGCTATGAGAGTGATGCTTCCACAAGCTCTACATCCTCATCACATTGCTACACGTCACTCGGTGGCGGCAAGGTATAAATTGGTAATGTGATTGTTGATTGTGATGATCCAAATTTTGAGCTTGTGTGTAGACTCACTAATGCTTTAGAAAAAGAGATGGCTAAAACAAACAAATTGACAAATGAAAACTCTTTTCTAAAGAACACATGTGAACAACAAAAACATCTACTTTATAGTCATGAGTTGCTCACATGAAGAGCTAAAATTGACTCATGAGGAGCTTTGTGTTGCTCATGAGAATTTGGTAAAAGACCATGATTTTCTCACTAAGAAGTTTTCAAATGAAAAATCTAAAACTAGTGAGAGCTCATCACTTGGGTCAAATGATCAATCATATGTTACTAACCATTGTGATGTAGGTGAGAAGAGTGTATTCACCTCTTGTGATGATTTACTTTCTATGCCACGTTCTTCACGTATAGATACTTGTTATACTTCTATGTTTTCTAAGACTAACATTTTGAAGGAGAACAATGAGCTCAAAAGTAAAGTGAAGAATTTGAGCAACAAGCTAAAGAGGTGGAACAACTCAAAAGTCGCCCTCAACAATATGTTGAAGAGCACAAGAATGGTTGGCGACAAGAGTGGCCTTGGGTACATCAAGAAGAAGTGGGACATGACCAAAGGTGAAACAAAGAGAGCTAGAAAAGACAAGAAGCAAGAGCGAGAAAGACTTGCTCATTTTATGTGCTTCATATGCCATGAAATGGGTCATCCAGCTTTGTCATGCCCTACCAAAGAGAAGCCCAAAAAGAAAGAAGAGAGGCTCACATATCCACAATGTCCCAAGTGTAGCACTAGAAGTGATATCCCTTCTACGTGCCTATACAAGAGATTTGTGAGGCCTCAACAAAAGCCACAAGAGAAGACACCCCAAGTTCAAATCAAGAAAACTAGAACGGGTAGTGGAAGAGGAAGGCATCTAACTTACATCCAAGATGCCAACATGATGATGAGCAAGAATCAAGTGAAGAATGATTTGGTTCACATCAAACACTTCAAGTGTGAAGACATAGACACTTTGCCTCGAAGTGTCCTAGCAAGCTTGAGAAGAAGGTTCAAGCAACCCATGTGAGGCAAGGCAATGAGAAGCACAACATGAGCAAGAAAGAGAAGGCTCAAGCAAAGCAAAAGTGCTACTCATGCCGGGAAAGGGGACACATGGCTAATTCATGTTCCCTAGGTAACACTCATAAGCCTATTTTAATTAATGCAAATATTATGCTTAGGAAGAAGGATAACAATGGTACCTCATTGGTTGCTATTGCTAGATATACCGCTATCCATTCTAAGGCTATGCTTAAGTATGTTTCACCTAACTTGAGAGGACCCAAACTTATTTGGGTACCATCAAAAAATGGATGAATGTGTGTAGGTACCATGGCATTGGAAGCTTGATTCAATTGGTATTCATATTGATCATCATATGTTGAGTCAAGTCATGAAGCCTAGTGCACCATCCAAACCAATGCCAAGTCAAAAGTAGTGAAAGTCCAAGTGCTATAACATACAAGTGCAAGAGTTCAAGTTGTGGGTGATCTTTTGGTTAATTATTTGATGACTTGCAAACAAGTAGGTTGAATCTTGCAAATGGGTGATCTTGAACCTTCAAGGTATATATTTTGTTGATCAATTCATTTGGATGCATATGAGTTGATTGAATTGGATAAATATACATATGTTACTTGCAATGAGTTGTTTTGAATGGAATAATTGCTTAGTAATCAAATTTGGGTAAATTTGGTTGGATATGATCATGAGATGAATTTAGTAAGTGGATTGAATGGATTTATATCTTGTGAGAGTATTCAAGATAGTTTATCTCAAGTTTGATTCAATTGGATGAAGTTTAGCTCAACTACTCAAATATGTCCAAAATCTGAAATCTGAGCTACCTGAGAAGAAAGCCATGTTTGAGTGATTAAATCTATTTGGGTTGGCTTGAATTTGATATGCATGCTCTATACTTATGGTACAAGTTGTTGTACAAGTTTCATGAGTATTGGATAAGGATTGCTTTGGTTTTGGAGTAGTTCTTGTCAACACATGTGCAGCAGTTTTCAGCATGTAGCAATGTAGAGAAAATTGATGGCTAACAGTTCATACTTACTCAAATGAAGCTTCAAATTTTTGTGGCTGCTAGTAGACTCATATAAGGTAATCTCCACAAAATTTTGTGATATTTGGACAAGTACATTGGGAGATATAGCATATTCTATGAGGTATACAGAATCTGTCCACTAGAGAGAATTATTAAAAATATTTGGTATCTCTTGCATTGAAAAGCTCTCAAGTTAGAATTATGATTACAAGTGGTTGAGAGTCTCATTTGTTTGGTTTTGGATCAAGAAAGAAGAATGATTTGGCACATAAAAACCATCTTCAATACTCAAAGTAAAGATCAAGACCAAGAAATGAAGAAGAAAGAAAAGGACTTAAAGAAGGAATTCATTTGATCATGTTAAGTCCTTGGATCAAATAATCAATCGCAATCAAGTGAGTGTTTAAAATGGTTCTTTGGAAAGAGGTCACTTCTCCCGTTTGTCGGGGCATGCCGCCTTTTGTAGGTAAACCAAGATTGTTTTCTAAGGCTAACATGGAAGTGGTGATTCGGAGAATCATTGGAGATGCTTAGTTGAAGCAAATCAAAAGATTGATCTAGAAAGCAAGCAATATCCAAATGAGAAGTACATGTGGATCTACAAGTGATATCATCTACAAGTGGTATTCTCATGTAAGCTTGATCAAGAAAAGAAGCAAGTCAACCACAATTTGAAGCTAGCACTTGACCATAAGGGGTTTTTCAATTCATATGGGTGAAGAATGGTTTTCATGATGATGATTGGTCTTCACCAAGCTTTCAAGTGGACTTCACATTGCTATTGCGGAGATAAATGGAATTCATTGACTATCCTCTACTCTGAGATAGCAAAGGTGTCATTGTATGGAATATGCATTCATATTTTGCTAAGGACTTGATTAGATCATATAGTCATACATAGAAGTGCATTCATGAAAAATCAAATGATTTTGAGTTCATATTATGCCACTATTGCTTCTATGCCTTATTTGATCTAGTGGCTAAATATGACTTGTTCATGAGCATGTGAACCTAGTGTTTGATCTAGTTAAATGAGCAAAAAGGATCTAATTCAACATAGGCAAGATAACCCCTAGTGGCGTGAAGAAGCTTGTCTTTGGTTCAAACCGAGTTAGATTACTTATGCAAGTTTGCTAGATTGAACTATTTGAAAAAGAAGCTCATGACAACAAGATAAGTTCAAGAAGCACAAGACAACAATGAAAATGGATATCAAGTTATTCTTTCCAAATGGTATCTAGACTCACCAAATGACTAGTAGCATATACATGTTTATTCCAATAAGTAGTATCACTATTCTTCATAGTGGTATTGCTACACATGGTGTATGTATCTACAAGTGGTCCAACTTCAAAGTGGTACTATGATTTTCATGATAGCATCCATGCGAGTGGTATAAGTCCAATCCAATGGTACTCACAAGTGGTGTCTAAATCAAGCATACAAGAGGTATCCAACCAGAAGTGCAAGTGATCCCCAACTTTAAGTGATCATCAAGCAAAGAGAAGACTTCCCACACCAACAAAATTTCAAGATTGTCAAGTGGATGACCGATAGTATGACATAGGGGGAGTATACCCAATCAGATGGTATCATGAGATGCACGGTCCTACATGTGGTATCTCCACCTATGGATGTATTTCAAGTAATGCCATTCCAACTCAAAAATGGTGGTGTCATTCCAACCCTCAACATCTCTAGCAATACCTTTGTCACAATAGAGCATGACCTTTTATGGAAATTGATGACAAAGGGGGAGAAGTTGGACAAAGATATGAAATCAAGAGTGTTGGGGAGAGATTGACAAGAAAGATATGAGGAAAGATATTGGATTGATAATTGATTAAGATGGATGGAAGTACGCGATGAACCATCATGGAGGCCGATGATGGGAGAGCAAAAAGCCAACAAGAAGGATGATCCACAAGATTGAAGATTACAAGGGGATCAAATTCTTGGACAAAAAAGAAGTACACAAGTAGGGGGAGCAAGCTCATGAACATGGTTGATTGCATCTAAAATGTGCATATTCATATGCTTGCTTGCATTTGCATGTAGTTTATTTACTTGTGGTACCTTACTTGTGTGGTGTATGCTAGTATAGAATTGATTGATGACTTGATAACTAGCATGCATAGGTTGTTAGCTAGACTTGTGTTTTTCAAATATTCACTAGAAGCTTGCTTATAATGTTGATCTCACGGGGTATCTAGTATGTTTGCTTGTCTAGCTAATCATGATGCTAAGGATGGACTTAATGGTGCAACTCAATTGGATTCAAGCAATTGGTATCGAGCAATTGGTATCACGCTACAAAGGTTTATTCTATGCACCTTAGCATCACTTAGTAGTGTTGGCACTCCCACAAATCCCATATTTATGCATGTGTGAAAATTTGAAACCAAACCTTTTGAGCACACATATAGGGGGAGTTAACACTACCAAGTCGGGTTTTATGGAGCTTATCCAAGTCTAAATATTTGAGCTTAAAGATGGATAAGTAACATAAAATCTAAACCCAAATTAGTAATTTACACTTGTGTGAAGAGCTAACTTGGTTAATGCGCTTAATTTTCATATCTTTGTAGAGTTGTCATCAATTACCAAAAAGGGGGAGATTGAAAGGACCTTGTTTGGTTTTGGTAGTTGAGTGACAACTTAGGTGGACTAATATATATTTAAGTGTTGATCACACAGGTAATTAGTCCACAGGTACATATGTGTGAGCATCTATGCCATAGAGGTGAATATGGCTTGGAAATGATGCTTAGCTCACACATATGATATGAAGGAGCTTAATGCACATGAAGACATGACATGGAGTCATGTGGCTAGGTGGAGAAGATCAAGACAAGACTTGGCTTGATGGACTTGTTGCAAGGGCAAAGGGCAAGTGGAGGCTTTGAAGTCGTTGGTACCGAGTGTTGGGAGACTTAAGCAAGACTTGGCGCCGGAGGCCAAAGCAAGGGTGAAGAGCAAGTGAAGTCGAGGATCGATGGATGAAAAGCCACATGATGACATGAAGTGGATCATATCATTCATGAGGTGTTGGTGCATGTGTTGCACCGGCAACGATGGTGTCAGAGATGGTGATGAAGACGATGATCGGAATGGAAAGCGCAAGGCAAAGGTATAACCATAGGGCTTTTTCATTTCACCGGTCTAAGGTTGAGTAGAGAAATGATTGACCAGATTTAGCAGAGATGGCCGTACTATCAAGAGGGGCAAACTTGTTTGCATATCGGTCATCTAGTGCCACTCGGTGTGATCTAACTTTGCATTGCTAGGATCGAGTGGCGTGGCAAGAAAGAGTGAAAAAACCTTTGGAAAATGTTTGTGAAAATGCTAACTCACATGCACAAGGTTGTGGAACACTTTGGAGTTGGCACATTTGCAAAAGGGTTGAAGTTTCAAACTCGCAGGAAGCTTGCTTTGATCCTGGATGGATAAACTGCTTTTATCCTTTGAGTTTTGGATTAAGCAATCATGTGTATTGTGTAGCCCTCTGAATAAGCTTTCCAAAATGTCCAAGATCATCGAAATCGGAGTTCGGAGCTAAGAGATATCGCCGTTTTAGTGAGCAGAGGTCTGCACAGGACGCTGCACCGGACGTGGGAAAAAGAGCACCGGACGCGCTGGAGTTACTGTTCCAGCGTCCGGTGCGAATTGTGTTGATCCGGCTGAATGCCCGGCGTCCGGTGGGGGTGCACCGGACGCGTCCGGTGCGACCTGGAACTCTCGGGTGCTGCGTAATGGCTAGTTTGTTTAGTGTTTTGAGCACCGGACAACCACCGGACGCGTCCGGTGTGAACTAAACTGCGCGTCCGATGCATACGCAGTGAGCAATTTGAAGGGGCTAATGGCTCTATTTCTTTGGGGGCTATAAATTGTAGTGAGAGCCGGCCATGGGCTGCTGTCTTGCACCTTGGGAATGTGTTTTCCTTGCTTGTGCTTGGCTTAGTGCTCTCCAACTCACTTTTGCTCATCTAATTCACTTCCGATAAGTGAGAGATCGATTGCTAGTGCATTGCATTGAGAGTTTGCATCGAGTGGCACTAGGTGATCCAGTTGCAAGCTGGTGTGCTTATTACTCTTGAAGGTTGCCACCTCCTAGACGGCTTGGTGGTTCGTGGCTCCGTCGAAGCAAGCAAAGGAAATTATGCTTGGCTTCGGAGAGGTGCTTGTGAGGGGTGTTGTGCTCGCACGTGGGAGATCGCGAAGAGCAACTCTAGTTGAGCGTGTCACTCAACATCGATCAGTTGGGCCACGCGAGGTCCTGCTAGGTTTGGGGGTAGCGGGAGAGGGAGCTTCGTCAATGGGGTGGGCGTCTTACCTCGGGATTCTTCCTGTCCGACCAGGTCGGACAGGAGACGTTCTCTGACCACCCCCCTCGACCGCATCGTCCGCGTCCGCGCCCGTGCCTCTGCTCCCGCTCGCCTTCCGCGCCGCGCCCGAGCCCACCCCGCGCACGCAGGTATGCCTTCTCCTCCAACTCCGGCGCCGCCCGAGCTCGTCCGCCGCCATGCTCGAGCTCGTCCCCTCTCTCTTCGGCAGCTTCCCGGCGGGTCTAGAAGGAAGGAGGGCCGGGGGAGGCAGGGAACGACAGGCGGTGGGGATGGTCACCGGGCGGTTTCGGGGCCCTGGCGGTGGCAGCGGCGGCCGGGCCAGGCCTAGGGCGGGGGCATCATGGTCGCCGGCGATGGTGGTGAGGTGCGGTGGCGACGGGATTGGGGGCGTGGAGGGGAAGATGGGGGCGCCGCGGCGTGCTAGGGCTCGCCGGAGCTCCGGTGCGCTAGGGCCGCTAGGGCCGCGGCCCTAGCTCGCCGGAGCTCCGGAGAGTCCTAGCATGCCGGGGTGCGGGCGGTGGGCAGCGGCGGGGGCGAGGTTGAGGGAGAGGAAGAAGAAAAACAGTAACCGGGGGATGGTCGGAGGGGCGCCCGGTTTTGACCGGGTCGGACACTAGCACCCCCCGTCTTACCTGGAGTGCCGGAGGACTCAACGTCGGATGGAGGAAGAAAAAAGATCGAAAGGGCAAAAAGGATATTCATCAACGTTCTCTCCTCTGAGAAAAAAATTAATATTTTATTAGTCACGGTGTCTAGGAGAAAATTTCACAAAAACGACAATGTCTAGTTGTCTACTAGCTAGCAAACTGCTTTATTTTGCATGTTCGCTAGCAAAGAGAGATCATTTTATAAGTGTTTTGTAGCTAATTTTGCTGGAATTTGAAAGTTCATTTGAAAATAAAGATCTTTTTGTGGTACTCATGCACAGTAGTAGTGCTCACAAAGAATAATTTAGCTAGGCGGAAGTGGCAGGAATGCCTTAGTTTTTAAAAGAAAACATATTATTCTCCATTTTATGTTATTTTCTCAGTTATCCACTGGCTTCATATATATATATATATATATATATATATATATATATATATATATATATATATATATATATATATATATATATATATATGTATGTATCTTATCCTTCAGCAGCTAGATTCCCAATCGGCCTCAAAACAATTGACACAAGTACTCAATGCTCATCTGGTGTTCACCAGGTGTTCTAGTCTTTGATTGTTAGTCGCGCGGTTTTTCTCTTTTCTGGCTGTGTGCTTGAAATGCAGAAGTTGGAAGAAAGGTTTGTATTAACTCGATGTATTAGTATTAAAAAACTAAGAAACATGCCTTTATTATATAAAAAAAAATCTAGGTATAGGGTCCATTTAGATTCACCGGCTAAACTTTAGCAAGGTAAATTTATCCGTTAGGGATTCAAATGACACGGCTAAAAGATTAGATAAGTTTATATAAATTTAGTTGTTTCAATCCAGCTATCCACTCTAGCAAAAAATTTAGCCGAGAAAACTCTTTTAGGTGGCTATAATTTAACTTTGAAGTTTTAGCTACCTAAATTCTAAATTTGGGTGCATCCTAGCAGGGGCGTAGTTTTATTTTTCATCTCGTTACATGTATTATTTTAATTCAAAATGGTTGAGCATACGATTTTCTTACCGTATCAAAAAGTAGCTTTGTGTCGCATTTGCATGCCTAGATAATGAGAGACCATTAGTAGATTTCTAAAATTAAACACAGCAAGAATGATTAACGGGAGGGCAGAGAAGTGCTGCAGCGCCGTCCCCTGTGGTTTTAGAAGCACTATAAATACCATCGCATCCCTCTCCAAGGCAGAGCAGCTCCATTGCCGCTAGCTCACCACTCACACGCGAGTGACCAGCACACCATCGATCACCATGGCCGGCGGCAGCCTCAAGAACATGGTCGTCGCCTTCCTCGTCCCGCTCCCCTCCATCCTCTTCTACCTCTACTTCGTCCGCGCCGGCGGCGACAGCCAGCTCTCCTCGTGGTGCGCCGCACATCCTCTGCTCCTCGCCAACATCCTCTTCTTCCTCAACGTCGACGTCCTCTTCTGGCTCGTCGGCCTCCTCCTCTCCAACCACTGGGTAAGCAAGCATTAGTCGTTTCCTCCACTCGCGCTGCCACCTCCTTGTTGGCTTCACTTCATCATGCCCGCACCGCACGGATTTCCAGCCTGTTTCCACTGCGAACACGCTCGCCTTCAATGTGTTCGACGCAATTCCTACTCGGTTCTTATTGTATCATCAACTTTGCAGCTCATTGATCTGTACTGGACCGTCATCCCTGTGATGATGCTGCACTACTACCGCTGCCACCCGGCGTCTGTGGCGGACGCAGTGAGGTCGGCGGTGACCGTGGCGCTCACCTGGGTGTGGAGCGCCAGGCTCACGCACAACTACCTCAGGCGGGAGGGGTGGGAGTTTGGGAAGAGGGAGGACTGGAGGTTCAACGAGATGCGTGGCCAGTACGGAAATACATGGTGGTGGATGTCGTTCTTCGCTGTCTATCTCTCCCAGCAGGTGATGATTCTGTTCTGTCCATAGAATTTGCAGAGTGTTTGATGAAATTGCAGACAGCCTATTCAAAAAATTTGCAATGTGTTCTAAGAAATCACAGACAGACAGACAGACATCTTGAAACATAATATGTTTATTGGTATTCATTTATCCTTGTATAATACTGTATCTAGTTCTGAATTCTATTGAAATGCCTGTTGGCTGACAGGTGTTCCTGATCGGCATCTGCCTGCCCATATACGCCATCCACTCCAGCAACCAGCCATGGGGCATCTGGGACCTCGTGGCCACAGCCGCCTGTGTTGCCGGTATCGTCATTGCTCACTTTGCTGACACCCAGCTGCACAAGTTCGTCACCAGGAACGAGAAGCTGAAAAAGCTGGGCGAGCCAACCGTCCCAACCCTTGAGGATGGCCTGTGGCGGTACTCGCGCCACCCCAACTACTTTGGCGAGCAGCTCTGGTGGTGGGGCTTGTACCTCTTCGCATGGAACCTAGGCCAGCAATGGATGTTCGTCGGGCCTCTCGTCAACAGCCTGTGCCTTGGCTACGTCACGGTGCTGGTCGAGCGTCGCATGCTGAAGCAGGAACACCGTGCTGAGGCGTACAAGCTGTACCAGAAGAGGACATCGGTGTGGATCCCTTGGTTCAGGAAGGCTGTCCCTGAATCGAAGCTGAAGGAGACCTAGGGTCACAGTGTAGTCTATTTGGGCCCTGCCCCTTGCCCAGGTTGTTCACCATGTTGTTGTTCCATCCCGCCATGTCCAGAACTTGTCGTTTCATCCGCATTGTGCAATTAGCTATATGTGCATGAAGTGCAGCTTGTATCATGATGACCTGTTTAAGGTGCAAGTTCATAATAATGTATCTATATTAATTTGGCTGATCTGAAGCTTGGTTGCCTGATCTAAACTGCAATTTTGCTGACCAAATCAAGCTAGTTACATTGTGGTCATATTCTCCCTTTTCTCCTATATTGACAAGACAAATGTTTACATTCAAGATAGCTAAATATGTTATGGATTCCATTTATACACAGCAACCGGCTTGTTGTCAGTAACGATCTTGGTTGGTTCCATCTATTCAGCCTCATGGTCCTGGATCATGAGATCATCAGAACCTGCAGCTCACTGACAGTACCCAGGACCTTGGTCTTCCACCACCTTCTGAATGCCAGTGCCTAGCTGGTGTTTTCCCGGGCTTTCTGGACATTTGAAAGCAGTTATCTTTGTTGCCAAGGAATTAATTAACTACTGTTTTCAGTATCATGATGACTTGTCGAATGTGCAAGTTAGTAATAATGTACATTTCTTTGCTTTATCTGAAGCTTGGCTGTTCATCCCATCCTTCAGAAAGATCAGATGCGACGATTTAGACTGAGATCAGATCATCCCTGACAATTGAATTTTTGTATGGGTTATGCATACTAGTTGGCATTTCAATCTTTCTACCGAATCAAGCTAACTACATTCTGGTCATATCATCCCTTTTGTCAAATATTGACAAGACAAATGTCTAATCCAAGATAGCTAAATATGTCTAATCCACAGCAACTGGCTTGTTATCATTAACGATCATTGTTGGGTCCATCTATTCAGCCTCCTGTCCTGGATCATCATAACCAAGTACACTGATAGCAGCCAGGATCATGCTCCTCCACCACCTTCTGAATGCCACTGCCCAGTATATCTAGACAACAAGTTTTTTTTTTGTTTTTTTTAAGAGAGGGGTACCACTACAAGTTGGCGCATGAATACGATGATGATGATACCTACCCACCCTCAAAAATTTAAGAACATTCGAATCCTCTCTGATGAACAGAAACTTTTAAGGACTAATCAAACGATTCACTTTGGTAGTTACTTTTTAAGCCAGTGTGGCGCCTCTGAACTTGTGTTATGGCCGAATGATTATAGCGTTACTTTGCAATGTTATTTATCCCCAGACAGCTGCTGCGTATGCATGCTTGGCCCAAAAGAAGCGCGGCCTGAATATATATACAAGTTGATGAAAGAGAGGCCGGCCGCATGAAGCACTTTTGGTTGGGTTGATGATCCCTGTATCATTAGCCCAGCTGTTCCTGCTTCATCCATGGGCCCCCAGCTCTCCTCTCACTCTCACATTATATAAATTTAGCACGCAGTTGCTAAGCACCTGGGTAAACTAATGTACCCTGCTCAATCCACCTTGATCTTCTTTTGGCACGCAATGATGCCTGACCAACTTTTGGCCGAAGGGAAAAGTGAACGCGCCGTTTCGAGTTTCTAAAGTTCTGTATATATTCTGTTTGATTCATGCTAGACTGATGTCTTGAAAAGATTAGCTGTAATTTGATGGAGCTTATTTACAGAGAGATGATGAAACTAAGGTGCACTAGGTTTCGTTGCGAGGGATCACAAAGGGTCATCAGTGATGGCTAGCTTTAACGGCATCAATCGGTCAAGGAGTATGTCACTAGCTACAAGGCTGCTTGGGTATGTCACTAGCCACAGTTCTGTGACGGTATAAATCGGCAGCGTCAAACATTACTACTCAACCAAACAATGACTATTTTAGCGTGGCTACCGAAGTTTTATCTGCTATGGGGAACTATGGCGTGCAACCAAATTGCCCCCGTATCTTAGGCCTCCACAATGTGCAAGTAGATCTAAAAACAAAGTCACGCCGCTCTTCATACTAGCAGCTTGTAACAAATCTGGAACCAAAGCTAAATGCTGGCATGTGACACATCGCAGCGGATTAGGTTGGTGTGGATATCCACGCGTTTCGGTCCCAACAAGTTCGGGTCTAATTTTTCACCGGTTCGGGTACCCAAAACTAATCAGGTTCAGGTTATGGTTTCGGTTTTCTCCCCGCAAATACCGAATAGATATCCAAAATATATATAACATTTTGAATAAAAACCCATGTATTTTTATTAATAAATTGTTTAGGTAAGCTATTAATAATATTTATGTTAAATTTTTTTAGAGTAAAATGCACTGTGGGTCTTTAAACTTTTGCCCACTTCTCATCTAGATCCATGAACTTTTTTTTTCGCTTATCTGGATCCATGAACTTTTCTCCACTTCTCATCTAGATCCAGGTACTTTTTCTTCGCTTATCTGGGTCCATGAACTTTTTTCCACTTCTCACTTAGATCCATAGCAGGCCACATAGGACTCTACTTCCTACGTGGCCGTTGATGTGGCACTAAAATGTGACACACTTTATTTTAAAATTTTTATTATAGTTGTACATCTATATGTTTTTATGTTTAATTCATAATAAATAGTTAGTGTACCAAACATTTAATTTGAAGTTGAGATTTTTATGGTGATGGATGATAACAAAACATGGCCAGTATAAAAATATTACATACCTAAAATTAATAAATTAATTACTACAATAAAAATAAGTTTTAATTGCAACAAAAATGTGATGCAAAGATAAATCTAAAGCTCAGAAGCACAGGAGCTGCAGTTATGAATTAAACACAGGAGCACATAGATTTACATAGATCTACAGCTATATAAAAAACTTTAAATTAAAGCATATCATATTATATATCTATTGCATAGATCTATTCATGTTAAGTCTAACAAAACTAGATTTTCCTTTTTACGATTTTTCCATGATTTTAAACAATTTTCTAAGGTTTCAGCCAGTTTATGAAATTAAAAAAAAAGAGCACGTGGTGCCACATCAGCGGCCACGTAGACAACAGAGTCCTATGTGGTCTGCTATGGACTTAGATGAGAAATAAAAAAAAATTTATGGACCCAGATGAACGAAGAAAAAGTATCTGGACCTAAATAAGAAGTGGAGAAAAGTTCATGGACCCAGATGAGCGAAAAAAATTCATGGACCTAGATGAGAAGTGGGCAAAAGTTTAAGGACCCACAGCGCATTTTACTTTTTTTTTATTATTTTTTTTATTGCTATATAGTTGTGGGTTTTGGGTTTTGGTTAATCCGTCGGGTTTTAGGTATGTATGGGTTTCGGTTTTGGGGAAGGATTTTCACCTGAATCTATTTGGTGTGAGTTCGGGTTTTAAGTTTAGGTTTCGGTTTCGAGAAAACAGGGACTCCATCCGACCCGAACCCATCCCGTTGCCATCTTCTTCTCTTCTCTCTGGCTGAATACAAGAACATATTCTTCAGTTGGTAGGCACCGTAGCTTCAACGTACACCGCTCCAAAATTGGGACAGGTTGCTGCAACGTAGTCCTTGGAAGATGCAGTTTAGCATCGATCTCAAAACATGAGCGTGCAGACTGCACCAAGGAACACGATGATTGCGTTTTTTTTTTCTTTCCACATGTGACATGTGTACTATACTAGTTGCAGAGACTTCGATCCTTGGCTCATGGATGTTGTGAATCAACAGTTACTTCAACTGCACGATTGCTGTTTGTATTTTTCTGATTCAGATCCAAACGATGTCAAAAGTGTTGACCTCATGTCTTCAGTGTATAGCGTTACAGATATTATGAATGTTATGCACGGTTTCAAATGAAGCGAGTTGAGATGCTAAGGCTGCGTTTAGTTGAGAAAGTTTGTAAAATTTTGCAACTGTAGCACTTTCGTTTGTATTTGACAACTTTTGTCCAATCATGATCCAAGTAGACTCAAAAGATTCATCTCGAAATAGACAGGCAAAAAGTACAAACATGCAACAGGTGCTACTTCATTTAGTGCTCCATGCAGACGGAAAGTACAATCGATGTGATGGGGAGAGAGAAGGAAATTTTTCAAACTAAACGCAGCCTAACAATGTTAAAGTTGTGTGCAAGTGGATTAATTGACAAATCACCAATACACTATATGCTACTTAGCAATGAAGTTGAAGTCTATTACAAGGAACAAATTAATATCAACCCATGCATGCTTGACGAAGACATGTCCATAACCATCGTCTCGATCCAAGGTGCATCATGGCAATTTCAGTTTTTCTTGTTGATTCTCCTTTTGCAACAAGGACTAGCTAGCTAGAATCTAGTCCAATACTCCAATGTATTACCCTAAAGATAACCCGCAAATAAGAGTAAATGATAACGTGTCAGCTACACAGTCATCACCTTGTACGGTGGGGGATAGGTCTCACCTAAATTTTTCCTCAAATTAACACCGAAACCGATCGACATGTCATTATTTATTCATGTACCATAAATATTAACTTAAAATTAGTCAAATATTTTTTTGGAAAGTGAGAACGACAATTATGTAAAAGCAGAGGGAATATGTGGTTAATTTAACAGTTGTGACGACATTGACACAGCTGGCCCGTCCAATGTA
The DNA here is from genome assembly GCA_038502445.1 of Eremochloa ophiuroides. Taxonomy (NCBI): domain Eukaryota; kingdom Viridiplantae; phylum Streptophyta; class Magnoliopsida; order Poales; family Poaceae; genus Eremochloa; species Eremochloa ophiuroides. Next base: position 1,734,383 of record JAHLJS010000009.1, on the reverse strand, counting down.
GCAAACTGCTGAGGAGCCTCGAAAGTCTAAATCTTTTGGGATGGACACCTGAGAGGTTTCCATGCCTACCGTGCCGTATAGGGTAACTAAGCTCTGTTCGCTAAACCTTAAAATCGTTTATTTTTTAGTTCTTCTATAGTACTTTTCTCTCACACTAAATCAGAATTTTCAGCACTTTTCAGCTTTAGCGAACAGAGCCTAACCAGCAAATAGATACTGCTCGCTCTACCTGCTGCTAAAGTCAAACGAATAGATTCTAGGGCAAGCTGTCTATGACTCGTGGACTTGAGTAATCGTCGTCAGTTCAGACTTGAGACGAGGACGCAGATGTAGGCCGGTGGCCACTGAGGCCAGCAGCAGCACTAGTAGTACTGTACTATAAATAAATCAGATTGCGCGTAAGCCAGTTCATCATATCAAATTACCGCGCGCCCAAATTGTCATTTAAGTTGGCACATATAACAATGCAATGGAAATATGCCACTTCTTTCTACATATAGTAGTATGTATCGCCATCGCCGCAGGGTACGTACTTACGTACTACATCAGTACATGCATGCAGAGACTAGCTAGCTCTCGACTCTGTTAATTAGAATCCTAGCTAGCTAGAAATTAAATGACGATGACGATGAGCAGTGGCCGGCGTGACGACAGTAATCATCCGCTCCTCCTCGTCGGAGTGCTGCTGCTGCTGCTTCTGCCGCCGCCGCCGCCCATGGCGGAGGGTCTGGACGCGGGGTACTACGCGGCGACGTGCCCGGACGCGGAGGCGATCGTGTCCGACGCCATGTCGCGGCTGCACTACACGGACCCAACCCTGTCGCCGGCGATCATCCGGATGCTGTTCCACGACTGCTTCGTCCGGGGCTGCGACGCCTCCGTCATGATCGCGCCCACGCCGCCGCGCTACTCCTCCGAGCGCGCCGCCGTGCCCAACCACACGCTCCGGGGCTTCGCCGCCGTCGACGCCGTGAAGCGCGCGCTGGACGCCGCGTGCCCTGCTGGCGCCGGCGCCGTCGTGTCCTGCGCCGACGCGCTCGCGCTCATGGCGCGGGACGCCGTCGCGCTCCTCGGCGGCGCGCGCTACGAGGTCGCGCTCGGGCGGCGCGACGGCACCGTGTCCAACCAGTGGGAGGTCGACCTGCCGCCGCCGTCCGCCAGGCTCGCCGACGTGCTGGGCTACTTCGCCGCCAGGGGGTTCTCCGCCGAGGAGACGGTCGTGCTCTTCGGCGCCCACACCGTCGGCGGCGCGCACTGCTCCTCGTTCCGGTACCGCCTCACCGGCGCCGACGACGGCGGCGTCGCCATGGACGAGGCGCTCCGGCGCGACATGCTCGATGCGTGCGGCGCGGCGGAGCTGCCGCTGGACACGGACCCGGGCGCCTACTTCGACCCGGACACGCCGTTCGCCGTCGACAACAACTTCTACAAGCAGGTCATGAGCAACAGGACGCTGCTGCAGGTGGACCAGGAGGCCGCCGCCGACCCCACAACGGCGCCGCACGTCGCCTACTACGCCGCCAGCAACGACGCGTTCCTCCAGAGGTTCTCCGACGCCATGGCCAAGCTCAGCAACGTCGGCGTGCTCGAGGGAGACGCCGGTGAGGTCAGGAAGGTCTGCTCAAGGTACAACTAATTAATTAATAACGACGACAGACACTCTCAGTGGTTGTTCGATCAAGTACGTCTTGAAGAATGCTTGAAGAATGGAGATCGATCGAGATCAAGTTTTGGCGTACTGGTCTGCTGCTCAAGTGTTGCGTCGACGCCATGCATGCATGGACTGCTCTAGCGAGAGTTCGTATGAACAATTTCGTACATCTCGTTATAAGTAATTAATTATTCTTTACTTCTTATGATCACGAAGCAGTGTGTATGGGTTGACCTTTGATTACATGAAGAAATTAGTATTACCTAGCTAGCCAGGTCGGCGTTGTAATTTTTCTCGAGTTTGTCGTCAGTTAGTACTAATGATGCTTCTTGTCTCCAAAGCGTGCACATTGGTGATGCTCATTAACTGGAGAATTCCTGAATAACCAACCTGTGTTTTTTTAATGTTGCTATACTACCCTGCTGTCATGAAATACAAGGCATCGAAGTTTGTCCTAATAAGTCAAATTTACAGGGTTTGACCAGAACTATATATTTTTTATAATGTACCTATTGATGTTAATTTGATATCATAACTATTGTTATTTTTTATATAGTTTTGTTCAAAACTAACACAATTTAAATTAGGACAAGCTCGGATCCCCATCCCTTATATTCCAAGAAGGACAAAGTACACTATTACTGTGACGAAAATTGAGACCGTGCAATAAAGATAGATTTAGATACTGTTTATTTGGCACAACTTAGCTTTATCATTGAAGTTGTTTTTTAGAAGAAAATAATTTTATGAGGAGCTTTTTTTATGAAGCTAAAATGTTTTTAAAAAAATAGCAGAACAAGTTCACTAATTCATGCGTCGCTGAGAGAGAGAAATAAGGGAGAAAACTGTAAAAAACTATTTTAGTTGTAACAGAACCGCCTAAATCACGTGGCCCACAGGCACCTGTCAAAGTCACTAATGACATCTGACAGCCGGACCCGTGTTCCATATGACCTAAGCGGGCTCTGCCGGGTTACATAAGCACCCGTCATCTCCGACAGGATCCCATTGCGAAGTCATTACAGAGTTACAACATTTCATAACAAAATACATCAGAGTAGAATTTGCGGAAGAGTAAATAGTACTTAATATTACAGACCAGTGTTCGAATAAAATTAAGTGCAGTTATTACAGACCATAAATATAAAAGAGTAGTAATAGAGTTTGGAACAACAGTACGACAGATAGTTAAATATTACACGAACCCTGCCCAAGGGTTTAACCTTAGTCTTCTTCGCTCTCCTGGACGATGGTGACGCAGCACGGAGCGAGACAAACGTCAGTCTCCTGCTGTCCTCCTGCAACGGGGTTAACAAACCCTGAGTACATGGGGTACTCCGCAAGACTTACCCGTCTAAAGTGTAAGATTAGACTCAGGAATGCAGGCTGAGGGGAAGTCAAGGTAAGACTTTAGCAAGAGTTCAAGAATTTTGCGGAAAAGCATTACTATTCCTATCTCAATCTTTTATTTCAATAATACTATCCATCATTATCCATTTCTCCAAGTACTTTCTCATATATCAACATTTTTTCATTTACTTAATCCATTCAAAAACAAACCTAGTTCCGAACTACTTTTCGATGTAGGGGTGAGGATCAAGTCTCCATATCCGAGGAGCAACGACGATTCGAATCACTTAATACCCAGCTGGGGATCCCTATCCACACTGCGTATGTAGCACTTAAGCTTGCATACGCCAACCCCGCCTACCACGGTTTTTCATGCCCCGGAACCGGTCATGCGCCACCTGAGAGCACAGTACTCCTCTCATCTCCAGGCACGACGGCCACGAGGGTACACGCTACTCTCGCCATCTCTTCACTCCCAGTGCGTGGTTGTCGGTTCCAGCAGTAGAGCCACCGGAGTCAGAGGCTTTCCGTAGTATGTGGCTAGTTGCAAAGTCTTGATCACAGCAGGCCTGACAACGAACGGTCCCTAATATTTTTCCGTTAGAAACCATGCATTGGGACTCTAACCCAAGTACACTGGTAACTACCCGGTTTTCACATCCCTTTCCGATGGCGAGGATCGCTGGGACTCCAACCCAACAGATGGTCGACCAAACGGAACAACCCATCCATGTGGTTGACAATGAACTAGCTAGGCACACTGCCAACCAACAAGGACATAACCAATCCCATAAAGTGATTCATTTGTTTCAAATTATCACAGTTTTCAAAATAGCATTTTTGCAATTCTATCATTAAGCATGACTAAGCATTTTTTAATACCCTTAAATAAATCAGGGTCTTAGGTATAATATGTGGTCAAGGAAAGGTAATGCATCAATAGGTTATCACTCAACTCCTAATAACCTAATGCAGTAGATTAACTCAAGTGATAAATAATTTAAATAACAAGGAGGGGCTGAATGCACCGGGGCTTGCCTTGAATTGCGTAGAGTGTCGGATCCGGGTCAGTTCCACAAATATCAAATCCTTGTATAACTTCCTGAGTAGTCTCCTCAGATGGACCCTCAGACTTTACCTCCGGATTCTCGGTCACTACACGTTTGCAATGAATGAATGTATGAATGTGATGCACATGAAATGACAGACGAAATTTAAAAACAAATAAACCATACATGTGCATAAGACCCTATCTTAGTTAGACCTGAATAATCTAATTCCTACTGCCCTAGGTCATAAAGGTGTTTGACCTAGAATCTCAATCAATCCAAAAACCACACCAATCAATAATCATTCCATTTACTATTCCTAATATTATCATTTAAACCAACATATAATTTAATAAATATTTAACCATTTTCATTTGATGTCAAAATGCACCAACAGATAGATTTCAGTACCAAACAGTGACACAATAAATTTCATGATTTTTGGAACATCACAGAAATTATTAAAAATCATTAAAGTTCCTTTTAACATTTAATGTGCTGATTTTTAATTAATACAGAAACACCCAAATCCTGTATTTAATATTTTTATTAAATTCTACACATCACAGAGAGTATCTAGAAATATTTTCATACTTTTTGGTGCACTAAATTAATCCATACAAAAATATCAAAACTTAACACTATTCATTTTAATTAAAATGAAAAAGCAATTAGAAAATCGCTGGAAAAAGAGAAACGGCCATTCGGCCCACTACGGCCCAACATGGTCCAGACCGCGGCACCCCGCGCGCGCGCCACCGAGCCGGCCCACACCCCGCACCAGCCCAGTACGGCCCAGCCGCGGCCGCGCGCGCTCGCCTCCGCGCCGGGCCGCTGACAGGCTGGCCCCAGCCGTTAGCCCCCGCGCGCGCTCTCGCCCACACTCTCTTGACCACTGACAGGTGGGCCACCCCTGTCAGGGTCGTCTTCTACCTCCCGCCGGCACTTCCGCGCGTGCGCGCGCGAGCGGCACGGCGCGGGCTTCGCCGTCGGCGGCCCTAACAGCGAGCGCCCTCGGTCAAACCTCTTCCCCAAGACCCTAATCGACTCCCTAAACCTATCCTCAGCTCTAACCGCCTCCGACGAGCGAGAGCTCGCCCATGGCGGACCTCGACGGCACGGCGAGGCTGTTCCGGCCGCGGTGGTGCGGTAATGCCACAGGGAAAGCGTCGAGGAGAAAGAGGAGCTCACCACGAAGCTAACGGGCGAGTCGGGTGGCGAAGTGGAGGTACGGTGAGGACGGCTTGACGATGACGGCGGCGGACACGACTCGGCCGTCGGCGACGAAGGTCTGTTCCAGCGAATCTGGTGCACCACATCGCCAACCACCGCGCGCATCAGAAACTACACCACCACAGGAACTTAGAACACCACCCCGAAAGTAAAGAGGCTCACTCAAACCGACCGGACGAGGAGAGGATGGCCGCGGCGGAGCTCCGGTGACAACCCGACGACGAAGATGCTCACCGAGAGCTACCCAGGCTACCACGGCTCACGCGACGGCCACCAATCGATGCGCCACGAACCTGGCTACCTATCTGGTAGATGGAGAGGGTGGAGATGGTTCGGTGGCTGCGAATTTGGTCACGAACGACGAGGAGGTCGCCGGCGGCCGCTCGGGAGGAAATGGGAAATTTGGGACTCGCCGTCCTTAAAAAGGCAGGGCGAGGGTGGAGATAAGGTCGGGGCGTCCGGGGCCCCCTCTCGGCTGCTTGACAACGGTTCTGGTCGCCCACGCCGGCCGGACGGCGCCCGGCGCCGCGCGCGGCACGCGCGCGCGACGTGGAAGATGAACAGGGGGGACCCTCCCTGTAGCTACAGTACTAGGTCTTGTAGGTCAAATGCTATTTGATTCAAATTGGATCTGATCCAGCCCGAATCCGAGGAAGTAGTGAATAAAAAAGTTGTAGAGAATTTTGTGTAGATCATTTTTGCTTTTGACACCTATTTCAAATTCGGCCAAAATTTCAAATTACAGAAAAGAGGGTAAAAGTAGGGTTTGAATTTCAAGCTGAAATTTTAAAATTACTTTTGATTCTTCTCAACAACTTGAAAAATGGTAAACATGAAAGTTGTTCTACTCAGTGAGATTGACAACTTCTATTAAGGAAGTTTTTGAAGATTCTTAATGTTTTTAAAATTGAAGTTTCAAATATAAATTTCAATATAGTAATTTGAGTTTAATTTGAATTTTTATAATATAACTTTAAAATCTCCAAAAATAAAAGTTGTTCCATTTTTAAAACTCTACAACTTTTATTAAGACATTTTTCCCATATTCCATATAGATTTTGAATTGGATTTTTAGGTCAATTTTAGGTTTTAATTTGTTTTCTATTTAATTTCATTTTTGATTTTTGATCAAGGACTTAATTACACAATCAATACTTAGCTGAAATCAAATCACTCTAGACCCTAAGCTCAATCATATGCAGATGTTTAAATTTAAATATGATGACATGGCAGATTAATTGAATTGTAATACCAAAGGTATTACATTAGTCTCACCTCTTTAAATTCCTCTGTGAGTATAAATAAAGGAGTTTTCACTCGTAAAGCTGTTTTGAAAAACGGTTCACCTGTAAAGCTGTGGCAAATAACATTTCACTATAGCTCATGAAATGTTGGTGAAGTTATGCTAAAGACAGCCTTAATATATTATCATGTCATTAAAAAAATCTTAAGTGCCAAATATATTAAAGAGAGAAAAATAGAGAAATGGTTTCCTTCTCAATAAAACTAGGGAAAAGATTTCAGTGCGATATCCCATGATTGTAGACACAAGCTAGAACGATTTGGTATTGAGGCGAACCTGCAATCATCCAAGATTTTTGTAGGCCCAGGTTGTGCCGCATCGCGCATGCTACCAGACGTTCTCCTGCGCTCGCATTATAACACCAGTCAGTGCACCGCCAGACCTCGCCCATGGGGAGTCGTGTCTCGCTGCTCGGCGACGTGCCTCAATCAGGGTGCGTTCAGAAGCAGCGATTCAGCAGTCAGAGCCTCAAAAAAAGGTGCCCAGCGAGCAAGCGACTCAATCACTCAACAAGTCATGTGTACGTTGATGAAAATTCCCTACCCTCTCACGTTTCTCTTTTTTTTTTCTTTCTTTTGTCTTCTTTCATGCAAGATCAGAGGATCCACGTGGCTTTCAGCAATTGGAAAGCCACAAATTGCAGCAATGCATTGGGTATATAAAACTGATTTAATTTTAATTATATTGTTTTTACAGTATTGGATTATTTGATTTGATAAATTGAAACATTGTATAATTCACTTGCAGATTTGTTAAAAATGAAGAGTAGTAGTGATATTGCCTCTCTTTTCCAGAAATATGAATAAAAGAAGAGATATGTTATTACAACTGAGTGACGAAGAGATTATCAACACTTTCATGGCCATTAGAAGGCGCAGGCCTGATAAAAAGAAAGCTTATAAATATAAGCATAAACTAATTCCTAGTCGAGCCCTATACTTACCTGCTTGTACGGTCAATACCCTAGTAGACATTAACTTGTTCATAAACTTCTACCCCCTCCATATAACAAAAGAACGCTGTTTTGTACAAGGTTTTGATCAAACATTGGAGATATAAATCATGAATACCTTTTAAATTATTGAGTTTGGAAATATAAAAACTATTTAAATAAATTTGTCTTCAAATATATTTTCATAAAAGTTGCATAAATCACTTTTCAATACATATTTTTATAGAAATGTGAAGTTAAAGTCATGCTTTAGAGACTATGTCGTTGTTCTAAATGACATTTAAATTCTATATAAAGGGAGTATGTTATGAAAGGTACTCATCTATTTTATGAACTTGTTAAGACCTTTTTTCATTAATTGTGGTTTGTAATCCATATACTTATGTACCAACTTGTTAAATTTCTAGCGGTAAAATTTTTTTAACATGGACCACCATAGCTACAAATCCTAGCTACGCCACTCTCGCTGGACATGTGAAGAACAGATCATTTCTCTTAATACCAGTCTTTTATTTTTAGTGGCAGTTTCTCGTGACATTAGCCAGTAGAAATCAAACGGTTTCAAATGGCCACTAGAAATACATCTTTATTTCTACTGCCGGTAAAAATCATGTATTTCTGCTAGCGGTTCTCTAAGAAAACCGCAAGTAGAAATCGATTGGTACTTGCGGTTTTTTTAAGGGACCACCACTACAAATAATCTGAAATTGATTTTTTTAAGTTTTCAAATGATCGCGTATGAAAAAACTATCAAAACAAAAGTTATATATCTCAAAAAGTTATGAAACTTTGTAGTTGATAATTTTTTATTTCAAATTATTTTGTCAACGAAAAATACGTTTGAATTATCAACCATAAAAAATTTATCACAATCGAACCATAAAAATTGCAGTTATGAATTATTCCAATTAATTATAGAAAAGCATAGATCTAAATCTATAAAAAAACACTGTATAAAAGCATACTATATTATATGTTCACCTATATATTTACTTATGTGGAGTCTAACAAAATTTCATTTTTCATTTTATGATTTTTTTTTATTTATTATGATTTTTCAAAGATTTAGCCGAAATAAATAAAAAATAAAAAGACAAACCTCCTTCAAAACTGATTACAATCGGATAAGGAGCTAAAATGCATGGTTCTAAAAGTTGAGAGAGGTGATTTACCTGGTTTTATGGTTCAGAGAAAAAAAGCTGACTTTTTCCTTTTCTTTTCTATCTAATAGTATAATAGGCCGTGGTGCAAAGGTGGGAAAGGCCCATGGGCTTGACAGCAAGGAGGAGGCCGGATATTTGCTTTACTATTGTTTGGGCCCTGCTCCTCCATTTATATGCTCCAACGGCAACGTACAAAGAAAACAAACAGTATTTAATTTGCTTCTTTTTTCAATATAAATACTCGATCTCAAAGAATAAAAAAACTCAACTTGCGGGGTAAGACAGCCTCTTAACCATTGGATTAAGAAGAAGACTTTCTCTCGCAGATCGAGAAAATCCCCCAAACCCCTATCCCATCTATACACAACGACACATGATCATAATTCACAATTCAGACCTCTATGAATGGGGAAAGTGCTAATATTAAGGAACTATTGGTATTATTTAGAGCAGCTTCAAGAGTCCTAATTTTTTCTCTTTAAATCATCATATAGATAGTCAACATTTCTTCTATATCTTGTGCGTACTTTAAAGAGTCATTATCGTCTTCTATATTTGGCTACCAAAAAATCCAAAATACAAAATGACTAAATCTGCATAACCATTTAGACAAATTGTTGGTGAGTAGTTTTTTTTTTTTTAAAAACGAATCTTTATTTCTAGCTTTTAGAAAGGATTTAGAGAATCTCTTTAAGTTGTAACAAGCCTGGTCCATCAACATGTCCTTGTGCATAGGCTAGTAATTTTAGGTGTCAAGTGTTAGAAAATCACGTAAAAAAGAGACATAAATTCGTTAAACTTACAAGTTCAGGGTCGGCATAAGAGCATTGCGAGCTGATTTAACCAAGAAAATAGCATGACTTAACCCCATTTCCAACTAATTCATGTTTAGAGCTTTCGAAAGGGAAGGGATTCCATTTTGCAGGTATACTGTCCCTTGGACCCCATAGGTCAGCCAGGAGCCATCTCCTGAATGCTAGATTCAAATTATGAGCCAAGAGACATGAATTTGCAAGAGAGAAAGAGAGAGAGAGAGAGAGAGAGAGAGAGAGAGAGAGAGAGAGAGAAGAATAGTTGCCCACGAACAGAATTCATATGTATTGACTATTGAGAGCACGCTGCACTGCACACATGACCTGCCAAGCAAAAAGCTGTAGCACAGCATCTTGAAATGTTTTTTCTTTCCCTGAAGATTTTCGTTAGGCAAGAACAGAGAATGTACAGACAGTAAAATGCAGCACCAAATGGTGATGCCTTTCAGAAGGCAGCATAGATCAGAGAAACAAAACTCAGAGTCCACCAATTTTACAGTGTAACAAGGTCCCAATGCAACCTCAACCTCTCATGTAAAACTACAAATCAAACTACAAACTGCTACTGCTTGACAGTATCAGTATATAAACTACTGTAGAAGAGAATCGTATATATATTATGCAATACTGTTCTATGGCTGAGGGACGGGTGGGTTCTCAACATCGCTGGCGGTTGCCATGGCGTTGTGCTGTCCCACTCCCATTCCCACGTCTGCAGCAGCTGAAGCCTGCTGACTGGAAGGTTGATCAGAATCAGACGCCGGAGGAGGCTGTTGCTGCTGAGGTGCACGCGCCCTGCGATGACGCTGGGTAGGAGGCGCCACTCGCCTTGCCCTCCACCGTAGTATCTCAACGACAATTGAGTTGCCGGTCATGCCCACGCCGAAACCGGCGAAGGTCGCCAGGATGATGGATATCACGGCCTGCATATGGAGCTGCAATGCAAGCGTTTTTGCAGATTCAATTCCCCGATCGATTTGAGTCATCAGCATGTATATACATGTTCAGTCAGAAGAGTTGTGTGTTTGGTGTTTGTGCTTACATATCTGTAGAAGAGATGGGTGAAGAAGACCACCAAGAGGAACTGAACCGCCGCATAGATCCATACGTATCTTCTTGCCACTGCATTTGCAATGCAAGGTTCTGATCAATTTATATCATGGCTTGCACTGCATATGTATGTAGTTGTGTTTTAATTTGACTCGTGGTGGATAAGGATAATGTCATGTCTTGAGTCTTGACGTACGTACGTACCCATGCTTGTGGTGGTCAAGGATGAGAAGAGGCCCAGGATACATGAGAAGGGCAGCGATATAGCCAGAGCAGCAATGCCTTCATGGGCCACCTGTCAGTCATACACCGTACCAGGGAGAAATTTAGCAGACTACTCTGTTTGTGTGTAAAGTTGCAAACTACTATTACTGATTGTGCATATATAATGTCAATTAATGGTAGCAAGAACAAGAGTGGCTGACATGGGAAGGTAGCAGTAGTACCAGTAATTCTTCCAAGAAGCAGAAGTAGGCCAGGATGCTTATGATTACAAGGATAGGCGTCCCATGCCACACTCTGGGTGACAAGACAAGAGGAATTAAGCTTCTGAGTTTCAGGTCCGTGAAAGTAAGCATTACCACGCGCACCACTAGGTCTCGATCACATCATCATCAGTGAGATTATTCAGAGAAATGTTAATATGACAACTAACACGTGTGTGGTGGTGATCTGCTCAAAGTAGGTAACCAATGCAACTACTAATTTGTGTACTGTAAGTACTAGATATTAGTATAATATACCGTGTCATTCCAAAATGGTACGTAGCTAGGACAGGTGTGAATCTCCACACAATGCTAATGACGCAGGTGATAGCTGTAATCCTTTTTTGAAACAGATGCATGTGTACGTGGTAGCATTAGCATCCCCAGATGCTTGGATTGTCCAAGTAAAACTTGCTTGTTCACAAGTAATAATTAAATAATTAACAAACGCACACACTCTCTCCATGGGGCCACCAGGAAAGCAATCTATCTATATATGCAAGGACGGAAGGGCAATTCCTCTTTATGCGTGGTTGGTAGTACGTGTCACTCATATGCAATGCAAGCAAAGCAATTCTGGTCAAATTTGCCATTCACATATAACTAAATTAGTACTGCGTCACTCTCCAGTCTCCAGCAGTAGCTGCTCGCTTAATTATTAGGTGGCTCTCCAATCCATCCACAAATTAATTAAAGACTTATTAACTGCTGCAAATATATATATATATATATATATATATATATATATATATATATATATATATATATATATATATATATAAAACAAAATTCTGAATTTGTGATGATGAGAGCGATGAGGAGGATCTGTCAGGAAGTTATAACAATACCTGTAGCGATGAGGATTCCGATTGACGAGCGGGCCGTCGCGGTGGTGAATCTGAAGGCTGTGCAGACGCAGCAGGGTGACGGGGAGGTTCTGCACGTCGTGCTTGCACACCTCGCAGGTGCGGGTGCCCTTGATGCTGAACCACTTGACGGCGCAGTCCCTGTGCGCCAGCGCCAGCTCGCCCTTGCACCAGCACTCCAGCTTCATCACGCTCTCGCTGCCTTCCGACAGCTCCACCATGCAGATCCGGCACACCGCCTCCTCCTCCGCTATGTCCTCGCCGCCGTCGTCATCGTCGCCGTCGCCGTCGTGGTCGTCGCTTGAAGCCGCAGGGGCTATGTCCGGGACGACGGCAGGTGTTCTTGGGGTGGATGGCACGACGCGGAACATGCCGCCGACGGAGTCCATCCGCTTGAAGCTCTTGGCGTTTGTGTTGTTCAGCTTCTTTATGCTCATCGGGAGCGACTGCGAGCGGCACATGTGGTGGACTGCTGCTTGTTTCTGCTGATGATCAATTGGTGGTGGCTGTGCCGACGACAGAGACAGAGACGACGGAGCAGCATCGTTCTCCAGCGGCGGCAGCGACGACGTCCTGGCCATCACCTTGGTCTTATTGGTGCCGGCGCTGCTGAAGAGCTTGGAGATGGCGGCCGGCGACTTGAAGCTCCCCGCCGGCAGCAGCAGGCTCTTCACCGTCTGCCGCAGCATGAAGGACCGCGAGCGCAGAGGCGGCGGCCTGCTGCTACCGCTGGAGGAAGAGACGGGCGTGTTGCTGCTCGTCTGCTGCCCCCTCCTGCTGGAAGGCGTCGCCGTCGGCGTCGGCGTCGGGACGTGATCTGCAGGCAGGCTGCTTGATGCCGCCGCCGGGATGTCGATGCAGAGATGCGGCCGCGGCCGTTGCTGTTGCTCCGATGAGACCATCATTGTTGGTGGTGCAGGTGCAGCAGTACTAGTGTGCTGCATATACAGTAAGGTTAATCATTCAGAGTTTGCAGCTGCATATAGGTGGGGTGGGAAAAAGAAAACATTCAGAGATGCACATGCATGCAACCAGGAAGGAAAATCAACAGAGTTGGATTAATTACACGGTAACAAACATCATTTGGTTTCCAAGAAACCACATGGTTCCAATTCCAACACAAACGAATGTTCTATCTATGTGAGCCTGGGGCATGCATGACTTTACCTGGCCCCTTCCATGCAGCGGCGACGGACCCTCCTCCTCCATGGCCATCGCCGGCTCCTTGCCAAGGATACTCGATTGCAGAGCAGTAGTGGCAAAAGAAGGACGGAAGGAAGGCGAGACAGCGAGTGATCAACAATGGCGGAATATCAAAAGGTAACTAGGATGATGGAGAAGACGATCGATGCGATGCTTTTCTTGCGGCGGCGGCGGCGGCTCAATTTACACTACTGCACCTGGTAGTGCGTGGGCGATATATGATTCTCGTCTCTTGGTGCAGGCAGGGGAGGGCGGGAGGCATCATAAATAGAGGCAAGCGAGGGCGGCCGCCCTCGCTGCTGTGGTGGAGAAGCGAGTGGAGGCAATTGACAGGAGGGTGAGGTGGGCAGGAGGGACGCGGCCGGAGTGGCCGACTATAGCAATCAAACAAAGACAAAGCCAGCAGCACGCAGCTTTTCATTTTCACCTAGTTGGCACTGCAAGGACCCGGCCTCATGCAGTCATGGGTTATCTTATCCCCACTCACTTCTTGTACCTCTCACTCTAATTTCCCTGCAGTTCATTGTTAATTAATATTTGATATTCTCAATTACTGCCGCTATAATATAAGATTTTAGTACATCCAATTTATCACATATGCACCAATTAGATTAAAATTGATCTTGATATCTAAAGGTTTTCTTATTTATCCTAGTTTATAAAATTTAAAATTAAATAAATGTTGTAGGTTCAACCAGTTAGGAAGTAATAGATGATTCGAACCATTTAATCTAACTAAATGAATGGTTGTTCACTCGTCTTATTTTGGCTTCTTTTCAGACACAGAACAACATTTTTCTCCCACGATAAATCAGCATCAACCGAAATCCGCGTTTCTTTTTTCCTACTGGAAACATATTACAAAGTAAAAATGTAGCAGGAGCAACAAAAGCTCTAAGAAACAAAGGTCAAAAAGAAAATAGAAAGAACCCTGCGCAAAATAAACATGAATGCAGGAACAGAGTGTTCCTGCCAAGAGTCATTGGCAAGTGGGACCAATAGCACCGTGTGTCGATCGTGCCGCTTAACCCATGTATGTGCTATGTGCTATGTGCCTATTTGGTTTGGTTTGGTTTGGTTCTTGTTAGGCAGAGCAATCGTCAGGCATCCAATTTCAAGCACCTCCGATCCCTAGACGGAGCCTCTCGGACCACGGCGAGATACTTGCGCGTGGTGGCTGTAGATAGTGTACGCAAGTATCGCGCTTTTGGGCCGGGGTTCACTATGCGTTAGTACAAATCTGCAAACCCGTTCGGTCAGCTTGGCTATGATTAAAGGTAAAAGCAGGAGGATTGTGATGGTAACAACACCAACGAAAGAACGCGTTCGCTACTGTTTCAGTATCCGTGTGGAGCCAACAGTGAAGATGGATCAGCATGGATGCAGGATGAAAGAAAGAGATAGTACAGACATATCTATCTGCCTGCTCGCTTTTGCTAGAGAAGTTTCCATGCTGCTTCTGCCTTGGACTATCTCGATCTATTGACATATGATGAGATCAAAGAGACTGTATTATTTCTATCTCTTGCCACACACGCTTTGAGCCAGTTGTGAGTACAGTCTACATGATGAAGTGCTGGTTGTTGACAACGAATCAATGACAGATAAAGTGTATACCCGGCCGGTGCACCGTTGATTAGAAGTTGGGTGGGCTGGAGTTTTCACTTGTGTCAGGAATCCAGGAGCCTACCTGATATCATATAGGAGAGTGTATGTACTACTAGGCTTCGTTTGGACCTGACATACGATTTCATTTTGTGAGAATCGCGTCGGAAGTATCTCCGAAAGATATTTTCAGCCAGCGATTCGGAGCCGGAACGATTTAGTCGTTCGAACATATTGTACACGAAACTGCAAGTCTCATCTCATCGCTATGCTTTGTCGGCATTTAAGAATATGCAATCTGTAACTTGGGAAGATCATGTGAATGAAAAAGGTATCCGTGAGCGCACAGATAAAATACCATTGTATATTTTATCAGAGATAATTCTGGTATCGTTATTTATCTTTTTACCACAGGGAAGGACAAACACTAGGAATATGATAATCACTTATACTTGTGATGGAGAAATAAACCATAACCAATCTAGCTGCTCATAACAGGGGTAAATCATAAGATATATGTATAGTAAATGAAAAATAACAAGTCATAAATGATATTGATCAATTAGAGCTGAGTACTCCATTCTATATCATTAGCGTGACTATGTAGAACTAAGAAAAATATTTATAAGTCATTATTAATTACATGTCAAAGTATTCAATGACTAATGCAACTACACTTAGTATCATGGTTGGGATTACTTCATATCTACGCATAAGAGCATGTCTTCCTTCGTAACTAGATCTTACTTGTCCTACGTCAGGGGATGGACTACAAAGGACTTAACAGGAGTGTCACATCCACGATCTACCATATGACACGGAATATAGGGTGCATCCGTCAGTAAACAATGTATAAGCATCATGCTTACAATGTCAACCACTCACCCATGAATTCAAAAAGTAAGTGCTATATAAACTTATGCTTGAACATAAAGATAATCTAACTATACTACGCATATAATCAAAATAGATGATGAATAAATAATTAAGAACATAAATAATATTAAGAATAATGTTGAATTAAATGTAGAGTGAGAGCACAAAAGGCTATACCAACCTGTGCTCTCGAGACGATCAGGAATCCTCGTGAAGTTTGCGTCTCTCTAGATATATCCTAGCTAGCTATGCCCTACAATATGGTGGATCTCTGGGAGATGATGACTTGATCAAATGACTTCTTGAATGACTTGATGCTTTGATGCATGTGGCAGGGGCTTGCTTATATTGGCCAAAGATTCAATTCTAAAGTCTCAGTTCAAACCGACTTTGATCAATGGCTGAGATGTAAACCCTAAGTCGGTAGAGCACCATCACACAAAGATGGGAGGCAAACAGGTGGGCCCCAGGCCGGCCAGCCTATAGGTAGGGTCGGTCGGCCCCTCTGTCGTCCTCTCGCATCTCGCTTCATTGTGGTATCTCCTGGCGTCTTCTAGAGTTTTCTAGAGTTGATGCTCGAGTGGGATGAGCAATTAATCCTGACAAGTAGGTCTTCTCATGCCGGTTTACTAATTAATCTTTGCAGAAACACTAATTCACCGAACCAGTGGAATATACTCCCTCTGTTGCAATTCTCACATTTAAAAAGTTTGACCAAATATATACAAAACATTATTAATATTTAGGTTCATCGTAAATATTATTAGATTATTGAATATAATTTTATAATAATCTTATTTGGAGATAAAAAATATTACTAATATATGTTTATAAATCTAGTCAAAATTATTAAAGTTTAGTCAACATAACCTCAAAACGACATTTTTCTTTTACGGATACAAGAATTCAAGAACGAAACACTCCCATTACACTTTGGCTAGGAAAGAAACTCAAATTTATGAATTCGATTGCATCTTTATGAAGCAGTGGACAATAATAAACCGTTAAACTTTTGCAAGAACAAAGCAAACAATAGTCAGTTATTCGGATATAACAATAGTTCGAAGAGGGCAAGATGCCAGGTGTCAGACCTACCTTCCACACATGTCCAACAGTTATGGGGTGTTGTTTTGTTTTGTAGTACAACGTCAAAGGTTTTGAGCTGATGATGACTGGTGTGAGCAGAGTAGGTATGCATATAGTAGTATTTATACAGTTATATATTTGGAGGCCCATCCATTGCCACGAGTGGCCCATGCGGATGCCACGTAGGACCGTGACGTGCTGCAATGATCTCTAGAGAGATTGCATGCCACGTAGGACCAGGCAATTTCTTAACCGTGACGTATTCAGAGCAAGTGCCAATCGGCAGCCATGCACATAAAGTGCGTGCACTTCTAGCCAGATAGGCCGACTTGGTCTGACGTCACTGCTGGCGCAAATATATACACTTGTATAGTATTGTAGTCTGCTTGCACATGTGAAGATTAGCAACACTATTATCCATTATATTAGCTAGAGATCAGCCGACCATTTGGAAGAGAAAAAAAGGAGCCAATTCCTTGGACATTCCTTGGACATGTCTCTGGACTCTTCTACGCCACAACGATATGTACTCATGTTTGGGTGTGGCGTCTCCTAAGGACCAAATATTTCTTTTGCTCTCGAATGGATCTAACCTGGAAAACATTCTTTCTTTGCCACAACTCACTATGTTGCTTGTTGTGTCCTCTGGACAAATATTCTTATAATTTTTCAATAATGGTGAGAATCATCTATTGAATCATGGGTTTTAAGTCGCCATGCATCTAGAGCTGAAAAAAAACTTGAGCATCCTCGTCGCCATGACAAAAAAATCAGCAAAATGAGTAAGTGGGGGAGGGAGAAGAAAGAGAAAGAACTAGAGGACCCGGCAAGGCTAAGCACCCATGTCAGCTCCCATCCTCATCGATTCTAGTCTTTGTGGGCATCGCAGCTTTCTTCATCAGTCACCTATGCGACATTGGAGATCTAGGAGGGGCTCTTGATGGGCAGCAACCGAAAATCTAGTACATGGTATCTAGAAGGAGACGATAATAACAGTGAGGAAGGGGAGGGGAGATCTAGAAGGGAGCAGCAGCAACAAGAGGCAAGTTCCGAAAGGGGGTACATAGCACCAGCAATGGTTACAAAGAATGGTATCCGGAGGGAGCAGAGGAACCGAGATAGGAGCAATGTAAGTGCTAGAAGTTCACAATAGTTAGTGAGGACCTCAAATAGGTCATGCAACATGTCACGAAGGTTTTATGGTCTGGCTATTGGGCTAGGCCATTTTTGTCTTTAACATTTTTCTTTTTTATCCCTTCTTTGTGTTGCTGGATTAATTTAAAGTTTCTTATAAATCATATGGTGTCGTCTTGCCTCGCCTTATGACCGCCGAGGCTACGCGAATGAGTGACCCGCCATATCTCACCTTGCCGCCTTAAATAAAATCATGTCCAAACTCATAGAAAATAGAAGCGGGCGGTCGAAGCCAAATCTTGATTTTTAGTTTAAGAACTATGTAGTTGCTTAACTACAGGTAGATGTAGGGTCTAATTGGTTGTGTAGTCCGGTTCTCAAAAATGGTCTTGTATATTCTGATATTCTACTATTACCACATTCCACAAAGAAAGTAATTCTGAATTTGCCCTCATCATAGTTAAGCATTTTAATTTTGACCAAATTCATAAAAAATATCATTAGCATTTGATACAAAATAAATAAAATTTAAAAAATATATCTCATGATGAATCTAATCTAATGTTACTTAACTGGGATAATAAATATTAACAATTATTTGTGTAAATTTGGTCCAAAATCTAACATGCGTTGGCTGGGGATAAAGTTAGAATTGCATAGTAGTTGAAGCAAAATAAGGGTTGACTTTGCAGGTTGCACATGTCGTCGGTATGGTTCATTTCATGCCATGACAAGCAGTGATGATGGAGTAGTGATTCATAACCACCACCACCGCCACTCAAGCGGTTGTTAGCTCAGAATTTATGGATGAAGAAACTTGGGTTCTGTTTAAATACCTTCTAACCTCTAATTCTAACTAGTCACATCAATGTTGCGACACATGTATGAAATATTAAATGTAGATGAAATGTTTGCATGTTTGCACAGTTTGTATGGACATCATGAGACGAATCTTTTAAGCGTACTTAGGTCATGATTGGACACTTATTGAAAAAGATTCTCCGCTACTACAGTGTCAAAATTCCAAATTCTAAATGGATCTAAACGCAGCCCAAGGTTTCGCAGCCAGTGGGAGTGTCCAACAGTATCTACCTAGCCCTTAATAATAAATGCTCTAAATGGAATGAAAATTTGCATGCTCGCCACCTAAACCTCATGCCTGAAGCCTGCCTTGTGAACTTGTCCGACTCTGCCGCGCTTGCCATCCATCCATCAATGAAGATGAAGGCATGGCTTTGGCATTGGCATTGGCACAGATTCCTCTCAACTTCAGTAGCAGGTATATGAATAGGATGCCTCCTCAGCCTGGACCCACTGCAACTCAATCTCTAGGAATCATTTTCTTTTCCTTTTTTCCTTTATGATTTTCTGCTTTACTTTTTGGCTCCAGAAATCCTCTCTCTATGTCTCAACCAGCATCCTTTTTTTTTTTTTTTTGTGTAGGCCCTGTTAAAGCAAAACCTGGCCAATCACCAAGAACAGTGTCTCTCAACTCAAGGACAAGATTGCAACCGACAGCGTTACATCTCATTCATTCTAGAGTACCTAGTGCTTTCTCCATTTCTCCTATTTCGATTTCATTTCGAGCACTGGTTTATGCATCTTTTTTAATTTTATTGAAAAAGATGCAAATAATCGTATGCACCAATAATCTCCCCCTGAACATACAATAATTTATCTAATAAATCATCTTTAGCTGCATGGCCGACATTCATCTTTAGTCCTAGCAAGTAACCAATGAAAAAGGGTCTAGTATTACACTCTTGTAGAACGCGGGCACACATCATACTCAAAATGATACAGCATGCTTATGATGCAATTAGGAACATGTCGTTATCTGTTTCAAGTCCTGTCAGATCAAAAAAAAAAGGGGAGCACACCCACTTGTAAAACATTGAAGAAAAAGATCAAAGTGTCACAAGAGTATTGAAGTGCTACAACACTGCTAATGCTGTTGGAGTGGGGCCAACACTAGCTCCAGTACTTGTGTACGGTTTTCTTCCCTGACTAGGATGCCACTCCAGGTTGGACCATTTTGATATAAAAGCTGCGGCAGGTATAGCTAATAAGAATTTTAGTACGTGAATCCTATGGCATCCATTTAACAGCAAAAAGAAAAATGTACCGACGATTTAAGTAGTCGATCCTATCAAAAGAACGCATATCCCAAACAGCAACCATCAACTGTCGAGGCTTCTCAATCAAATAGATGTAAGTAATAAGTTACAACATGTATGGACCAAAGTGAGGGAAACTGATATGGTGCTCGACACATAGGTCAAAATCTCTAACAAGAATCTGAGGCATAACAATGCTTCACCTCTCAAAAAGCATAATCATCTCGCAGTGTGGCGTGTGAGGGAACAGATCTACAGCCATTGCCCTCTTGGGGATAAAAGGTTCAGAGTTGGGCATTGACTTCGTCCTCTGCCGAGCAAGACCGGCACTGCTCATAGATCGCCACCCTCGGTTGCCTTTGTTCTTCTCTTGTTTCTCAGATGTTGGGGTGCAAAGCTCAATCGCATTAGCAACTAGAGTCTCAGGATTGCAGGAAATGTACCTGTGATACAAGAAAAGAAAGAGCTTCATAACTGTAACAGACTAATTCATAACACTGTTGTATGTTTGTTTAAACTCTAGACTAGAAACTGCCCCTGATCATCAGAATGGAACCACCTGATATCACTACATCAATTACACTACAGTTCAGCAACAGCAAACACTTCAGTGCATATGCTCCTAGTAACTTCTAGCTTAAAGAGAAGTAAGAGAATCTACTGTGTCTGCCCAACTAAGTATGGTACCATGCAAGTATGTAAAATACGTACACTAGACGTCGAATACGTGGATGCGTCCTCAATGCCTTGATCACCTATAAAGATACTCAGAATGTGAGTATAATCCACCCTGAAGGTTAGCATCTTAGCATGAAGCAGATTATAAACTGTAACAGTGCAAGCAAATCCAGTAAATCATTGTGCTACCCCCAAGTGCTTTGGTTTGCTAGTAGGTTTTAGCTACAAACGCGAAGATGTTAGACAAATAAGAAGGTTCAGTATTCGAATGATAATTAAGGAACAGGGTCAGAGCGTATAGATAAATGAACTAAGATAGCTGCCAATCCTTTGATCAAATACAGGTGGCAGCACCAGCTCATTACACAGTAACAGCAGAAAATAACAACAAGCAGACTGTTTCAGGAATTCACTACAATCATTCAGAAGGCTGAGATTTACTTACAGTAGGGTGAAGGCCAACACGTGGAGGGTCTACAATAGCAATGACATTCTTAAACTGGCATGCATTAGCAGCAAGAACATTGTCGTTTGGATTGGAAGAACTATCCTGGCATGTCTTGCCTTGCTCCAAACCCGATGGTGTCTCAATGGGTTTATCATTGATCAACGATGCTTCCCCACAATTCTGTTCACCGGAAGCCACATTGTGTTCATCATGACTGCAATCAACCACTTTGTTCAACTCATCCACCTCCTCGTCGCTTGCACAGGTAGGATGATCAACTGACGTGTCCATAGGCTGCTGACCTTCACCATTGTCATTTCTCTGCTTTGAGCTATCTATATTTTCACCATTACAACTTGTGCAATCAAATGCATCCTCATTTTTGGTTGTATCATTGATTTCCGAATTACTTTCAGAAGCTGCAGCCTGCTGCTGTGGTGAACCAAGATATTCTGTGAGAAGGGGCCCCATCACATCTTCGGCCTGTTTAATCCCAACACATGAAATTAAATGAGATTATTTCAGTATGCAGATAGATCAGGAAGTCAATGGAACTGAACAGGATGACATTATGGTAGTTTTTAGAGGAAGACAAGAGTTAAGAATGAGACAATGTGGCATCAGTTTTATGTAGTGAATATGGGCCTTACCTTACCACAGACAAAGCGACAATTTTTTATGCCATTGATAAGAGCATTTCTGTGAGCATCTGAAACTGCTGATTCATTCAGTTCAATCCCAACAACCTGGCAAAATTAGTAACTAGATCTGAGAAAGATTCTTCCAAAGAAATAGAGACCTCTAACAAGAATTTAAAAAGTTAATAATGGCTCAAGCTGTAGCTGTGCGTTAAACTAGATAACAAATTGTGTAAAAGAAATCACCATTCCGACACGATGTGCTAAGGTCAGGCCAATAGTTCCAGTCCCACAACACACATCAAAAAGTAATGTGTCTGAGTTGAGATTAGCCCAATCACCAGCAAGGGAATACAATCTTTCCGCAGCAAGAGTATTAACCTGAGTAATTGTGTCTCATTAAAACATTTATTTATAACCATAAAAGGCAATTAGCAATAACCTGCTGTTTCAGCTACTGACCTGGAAAAAAGCTGTTGGTGATATAGAGAACTTTAAGTTGCTTATGTGATCATGGATTCTTGTTTTATCTTCTGTTGTGCCATCCAACTGATCTCCCTTTGGTACCAATAGCGGGATCAGTGGGCAATCAGTAGGTGCAGCATTTGATATCCCTTTATGATCCTGCATGCATATGTTGGTTTAATTATTCTAGCAAAGATAAAGATCAAGATATTAAAAAAAACTAGCAAATCGTATGAGTTTTATGACATATCAACCTTTGTTTTTTTTTCATGAATTAGTTTCCAATCCAAATTTTTTCCACTGCTGAACAAAACATCCAAACAGAATGCTCTGTAAACTTATTCAAAAGAATAGTAACATAAAATCAGTTTTCATGCAAATCAAATGAAGTCTATTTTCTAAAAATACTATTTTAAAATCAATACGGTCCAAACAACAACTAAAAAACAAATGAATAATGAGCCCAGTGCCGCAGTGTTAGGCATGACTATACAAATTAGTATAAAAGTCCAGTTCAAAGCTACAAGCTTGAGCTCCAAGCAAAATGTTAAACAAAATTCCTGACAACCATGACAAAGTAAGTCATTAACACCTATAGGCATGGGCTATAGCTTTTACTTGACAGCACACAATACACTTTACAATCAAAAAAAGAAATGAAGTTAATAAGAACAGCCACAAATCATAGTTCTGAAGAAGCTGGGAAAACTTACTTGCACTACAATAGTTGTCAGTGGCAAGGGAGGTGAGAATGTTGCTGCTCCTTGTATCAGGGCAGCAGACAGCTTGTCAAACTCTTCTTTCATAAGAGCTTCATCAACACCTGTTGAACACACCTGAAATTACAGGCGAAGTTTGATAGGGTGTCAGTGGCCAGCCACTAGGAATGTTTTAGTGTGTTTGGTTTGAGGAATCAAACCATACTAGATGAGGAGGTGCACCATGAGTTCATTCCTCAAATTTTATGGAATGACTCCATTCCTCATACAGTCATACTAGTATGAATTATTGGCTTGTGAGGAATGAGGTGATGATGGATCAACCTATTCCATTTCACAAACCAAGTGAGGAGATAATGGACTAACTCATTCCGCAAACCGAACACCCTATTTATGACTCATTGAGGTTGACACTACAAGTGAAGTTTTACTCTAAAGTGTAAACAACCTGCACAATAAGCATGACTTCTGATATTTGTGATTCTGCATTCTGTGAAACAGCAGCTTCAGTTGGACATCTTCCCTCACGAACCTAAATCAATAATATTGTAAAAAAAAAAAGTTAATTCTATAGTAGTCTTGGTTCTAAATCCCAATATAAATATAAAACAGAAGCATCTAGCCATGGATTGAGAAGTTAGAGAGCATACTGTGAATTGGCGCCAAAACCCAGAGTTGTCAATCCTGCTCCACAAAGGGAAGCTTGATGATTGAAGAAAATCTTGGAACATCTGAGCATATTTGCAGGAAATTTCTGAGACATTTGGACAGTTCACAGGTTCCTCGACAGCAGTCACACCTTCCCTAGAATTATGTTGTACCAGTCATTATTAATGGAATCAAGAGCAGTGAAAAAATGAGAGAGAAACCAACCTGAAATTTCCGAGCATAAATCCTACCGTCTTTTTGCCATCTAAGGAATGTCCTACAGAGAACTCGCACTTGTTACGGTATCCATTAACAACTGGGGACTCCAAAATGCCTTCAAGCTTGCAAGGAAGACCACCTGGGTAATTGAACAGACTGTTACTTAGCTAAAAGGAGTACAGTCCAGGTGGCCATTACCAAGAAGCAAAGCATAGAAGGCCATAATAAGTGCATCCTGTAAAACTGAAAAAGCAAAATTTTCAGACCCCCCATGTTCAGAAGTCAGAACAATGAGAAGAGCATGTTCCAAATATTTGAGATAAATTGCAAAGCATCTCAGAAACTGGTCGAAAACAGATTTATATATGTTTGAGGTAAGTAAAACATATCAGAATTTGTCTGTTTGTAAAGAGTTGGATTGCATGCCACTTATGTTCACTTTTAACCAAAAGAAAAGGTATGTCCGACACACATTTTACATGCAGCAGTCAGCACCGTGTACCATATGTCTTTTCCTAGAGATTCTAACACCTTGTCTGCTATTGATAGGAATCAATGAAGCATGGAAGAGTCAGTCTTCTATTATAATAGTCATGGAAGCCTCAAAAATAGAAGCAGTGCTTCTGTGGAATAGTCTTCTACATTAATATGTGCTACAATCAGCGTAGGGTAGTGAAAATATATATAATAAACAAAAAACATTGGACAAGATGTTCCATGGGCCTCTGTTTCAAAGGCATCACCTAGGCATCCAAGCATACACAGCTCACCTTCTTGGTTGCCTAGTTAAGGCGTACCCAGCTCACATTGGGTCGCCTTGTTGCCTTTGAACATAAGTCTTTTCTTCCCATGCAAGTTGGGGTAGGCTAGAGTTGAAACCGAACATGGCCCACAAGTCACGATTCAGGCACGTCAATAGCTGATTTCCAAGCATTCCTATCCAAACAAGATCTCTAGGTATATCCCAACCTTTCAAATCTCTTTATATTGCCTCCCCACATTTCAGCTTCGGTCTTCCTCTCCCTCTCCTCACATTGGTATCTCAACTTAGGACTCCATAATGCACTGGTGCATTTGCTGATTAATACTTCTATTTTGACTAGAGATTGCATTATTACTTATCAGCAATAATAAGTAAGCATTAGCATGCATGTCCCTTAACACTAGATTTAACTATCCGTGGATGAAGATTGTTTCAGTTTCCTCACAATCCTGCATGGCTTATATCCAAATATGCATTACATTTAAATCACTCTGGAAAAAAGACAAAAACAAAACAAAAATCCAACATAAAGCATGGCAAAAATTATCTTCCTCCATATATAGTTGTTTAAAAGAATCTGCACGGGGATCATAAGAGATAGAGCTAGCGTTAAATATGGCTAGAGCTAAAGCAAGTTATGAGTGTAATTGTATTTGATGAGCATGGGCAAAAAAAAAGGCCAAAAGGGCAATAAGAACTGCTGTTAAAAAAATGATAAGATAAACTTTTTTTTTTATCTTTAGGCTATTCACTTTTCACGTGCTCAGAATGTTCTGCAGAATTAGGGACTTTTTTCTTCTAGATAAGGTACTAGTAAAGAAATCTGTTTGAAACACAAAGGAGAATATAAACTATATGATAATGGTGTGGATCAGCCCATCGCCGTCCATACAAGAGCTTATCACAATTAGTGAGAAAACCACGTGAAATTTTAACACAATAAGCTTGGAAGGTTACCGATTTCCTTTGATTTTAAAACCCAATCAGGAAGGGGAATGGCAGGTGGGCAAGCTTTCCTAGCATTGCGAGTCTACATCAGGTTAGAACAGTAAAAGAGAGATTAGCAACTTCGCCAGAACCATAGTTTATCAGTGTTTAGAACAGTACAAGGACATGAAATTGGCCTTACAAGTCTCTTCAGTATCTGTGCCATCGATTGCTTTTTGTGCTCTAGCTGATCAATGTAAGTCATATGGGCAAGGGGAGTAACTGCATCACGGGCACTTCTTTTACTTGATGAATCCGATTCAGGCGCAGGTGTTTCCTCTGCAGTAGTAGGACTACTGCCATTCTCTGTTGCTGTTCCAGTAATGGATACAGGTCCTTCAACATGCGCTTTTTGATGGGACCTACGATTGGCATCTACTATCTTTATTTCCTTTCCACCAGAAGGGTTCTCCTTAAGGACCTAACCATTTCAAGAGGTAAAAGTCAATGTTCCTTGCCTTGCCTAGACACCCAAGCAAATAGACAGTATGTAGAGAGGGAAAATTACCTGAACAGCATTTGTTAGTTGTTCAACACTCTGAAAAGTCACAAAACCAACAGTCATTCCCTTCTTCTTCTTTGCTGTTGCATACGAGATTTCCTGCAGCACCATCATTTGACTTGAAACAATTAGGCTGGCAACTCAGCAGAAATAACAGTATTCGCGAATGCATATCCTTATTCCTTTTTGAAAGGAAAAGGGGGAAATTGGCACACTATGGTCACTTACACCCACTTAAGTGTGACCAATACGAGTCACACTTAAGCTGCGTAAAACACTCATACCCTATGGTCACTTAGACACCCCTGCAGGACAGAATCAGTATTGGTTCAGGCTTCAATATATTATTAAGCAAAATTCTCCAGCTCTGGCATTAAGGATAGTTCTAGTTGTTGATGCCGACGTGCAATGCGTAGTACTAGATTTAACAGTATGAAGCACTGTCCAAGAAAATTACGAACAAGAAGGAATGTGCACTAGTAAATATACTTGCCTGGTCCTGGAGGAAGGACTTGAGCCTATCAGCCGTCCATCCCCTGGGCAGCCCGACGAGGCATTTATCGAGTGCCTGCTCATCCACCGTGACCTCCTCCTCGGCCTCCTCCTGCGCCTCCGCGGCGACCTTGAGGAGCTTCTTGGCCCGGTCGGAGGTGGGGTCCCAGGTGCCGTCAGGCCGCGGGCGGAGCTCCTCCTCGGAGTGCGCGTAGCGGCAGGACTCCCCGTGGCTGCACCCTTCGGCGCCGGCGCCGCGGCGGCGGAAGTAAGAGCACATGCTCGTCTTCCACATCGGGTGCCGGGCGACGCCGCTGCCGGTGGAGGCAGGGGCGGATGGAGCGTCTTCGGTGGACGCGTCCAGCGAACCCTCCTCCCTCTTACGCTTCTCTCCGGCGAGTTCCGGCTGCGGCGGCGGTGCCAGGACGTCCTCCATGGCGGCGGCGGGCTGCTGTGTGCGAGGATCGGAGGGTTGCAGTTGCAGCGCGCAACGAAAGCAATTGTCGTCTTGGGCCTTTTGTGCAAATGGGCCTCATCTGGGAAACGGCCTTCTCTGTTATGGGCCATCTGTTCTCTCCCATCTGAGAAAGTGAAGTAGATTTTCTAAAGGGAGCTACCTGCGCGCGGACGTCCGGACCCAGGTAGGCATCCGGACGCTCGTGGCTTCTGCGCTGTACCCTCCCACACTGCTGCCGCTCCATGCGCTGGCTGCTGCTGTTGCGTCATGCAAGCTGCTGCTACCGCCCGTACATGCATATTAGTACCGGTGCCCAGCCTACAAAATACGAAATTACTGATGCCATCAAATATCTCATGTTTTTAAGTTAAAAAAGTCATAACTCATAAACCAAATATCCTGATTAAAATCAAATTGCACCATCGTGTTTCTTGCAATAAACTCTTAAAAAAAGATCCCACATGAATATATTTTGATAATTTTTTTTTGCAACATATACAACATCCCGATATATTTTTGCAACATCCATCCAAAACACCTGCAACATAATTATGAAATTACTGAAACACTAGATATGTACTGCTACAACATGTATGTTTTACCCCTTCTTTTCGACGATGCAGAGCAGAGGAGGGGAACGACCGGTTTTGGTAAGTCGACGACGGAGGAGGTAGACGATGGATGATGGAGATGTTACGCCAGTCAAGCCGAATCAGGTGTTGGAACTTCCGGGGATGGAGGATAGCCACTATAAAGCACGGGCGGAGGCAAGGAAGATGAGCGCATGGACTTTGCCTTGAGAGTTGTTTCATTTCTCAACGTCTCAAGGATATATGTTAGACAATGCTACATAACCCACTAGTATAAGTTATGTTTTGAATAAAAACTTTGTTCAACACTATCTTGGATATGTCTTTTTCTACCTTTCTTTCTAACCTTCACTCGAGGACGAGCAAAGACTTAAGTGTGGGGGATCTTGTTGACGGTATTTATACCATGTTTTCTACCGTCATAACCGTCAACAAGACACTCTTTTCAGGGAAGAAACAAGCAAACACATAGTGACTTAGGTACAAATAACTTAGTTCCACATGTACATGTCATTATTTGCCTGCAGGTACTCAAAACAGGTGCTTTCAGAGTTCAGAAACCCAAGATAAAGATATTGTGCAGATCAACATATGAAAAAGTGGCAAAGTGATGTCACAATCATCAAAATCTTGGCTTCAGAAACAAGTGGACACTTGGTGCACACCATCCATGGGTCGGCCGACCCATAGTTGGTGGCCCCAAGACTTCAACTTTAAGCCACAAGCAATAGAGTGATGTAGGAGAGAGCTCAGGCCAAGTGGGGCCATGACATGGGTCGGCCGACCCATGCATGGAGCCCTGCTGACTCTGCTGACGTGGCATGATCCACTACACCTCTCCTACAGTCCATTTTCACCTTTGGATCACAAGTATAACTTCAATCAACGGTGGAAGAGCAAAGCACACGGATTCATGGGCCCACAACGAAGGAATCGACGTGACAACAGAATAACCAACTGTTGACGGTGGATAACGTCAACTTTTATTAGAACTTTGGACATGAAAGGACACATGAATACACACTAGTTTAGGGTTTTAACTGACAATTTTCACGAGTTTTGCATGTTCTGTATTTTCCAGGGTCTATTCCAGAAAAGCATAAAAGAAGGGTTAAAGAGCATAAAAGACACGAAACTTAACCGCCAAGAAAACATCATCACGAAGACCCTGTAAGGGTGTGGAAGCACCTCGATGAAGATGGACCCGGAAGCCCACACTTGGGCGTCGGCCGGCGCCAAGGTGGGGCCAGCCGGCCCCACCCCCTAGGGTTTCGGCCCTCGCTTCTAGAGACTTCTTTCGCCGTCTCTTAGGAGTCATCTCGGCCCTTTGTTGAAGTCGGTTTGATCCTACGGCGCACGTTCATCCCACCGGGCTATAAATAAAGGGGCAGACCCCCCTCCCTGAAGCATCAAGTCATTTAGAGATCAAGCCATCCAGAGCCTCTCTAGTTCATCAAAGCCTCTCTAGTTCATAGCTTTAGCCTAGTTACATTAGAAGTAGAGGAGTTCTATTTCTTCAGCGGGATCCGGTGCCCCTGGCGTCTGTCTGGAGCGCGGAGTTCGGTATTGTTCTAGTTCTTTTCTCTTATTGCATTCAACATTATGATTTGGGAAATAATGTTCTTAATCTTATATATGTTCTTAATTGCAATAGTCATTGTTCTCTTTGATTATATGTCTAGCATAGTTAGTTTGATCCTATTGAATTTATGTAATTGCTCGTATAGAGTTCGTCCAAAGATATCGTGGATGAATGATTGACAGTATGTAGACGTGGTGTTTAGATATCTTGCTTATCTACGAGTGCACCCTGACGTGCCGGATCGTGTGGTAGATCGCGTAGGTGACAGCTGCGTTGAGTCCTCTGTAGTCCACCCCCCGTACGTAGGACAAGCAGAGCACGGTCGCGAAGGAGGTGACCCTTGTATCTTAATATCCTCATTAGATGATGCTCCTTTACATTTAATCGTGATGTAGGTAGAGCTATACAATGATTGCTAGATGTAATTGCACTAATCATAGTATTCATTGACGTAGTTATAGAATTACTTTAGATATTAATTCCGTTATCTATCCATTGGCTAGCTATTGTTATGACTAGATGAGCTCTGATATCTACCTAATTATGATGATGACTGATCATATTTATCCTATATATCTTTATCATGTGACCGATCCTTGTTATGAGTAGGATTATAGTTATGTTTTATCTTTTACATTAGCAGTATAAGTTATAGATATAATAAGTCCTACTAGACCTTTCCAGTGGTATAAATATAAATCGACAACCTGGTGATACTCTAGGTAAAATGCTACAATGTATAATTATCTGTCCGCTTGCAGAATTATTCTTTAGTTCATATTCTTATATTTATTTATATTTCTGTCTAGTCACATGGAATAATATATAAAACCTTTTGTTTATTCTTAGCATATATAATTAGGATTGACAACCCAGTTCATGCTAAAGAATGTTGGTAATAGATAAGTGGCTAGTTGCTAATGATCAGTTAATTAAAATACCATACATCTTCTAATCTCGTCCCTAGTGTTAAAAGTTATAAAGTTATTTTGGGCGACGTTAGTATATGTGAACACCAACATATGGGCAAGACTCTATGACATGTGGGGAACAAGTTGGTGGGGCCCACCTATCATAGGGGTCGGCCGACCCCCTGTTGACGGTAGTTATTGTATGATTTTACCCGTCAACCAATCATGAAAAAGGATATAAATGATAGCTAACACCTAGAATAGGGTTTAAACTGACAGAATTCCACGAGTTTTGGTAAATCTGTGTTTTCCAGGGATTATACAGGAAAAGAACCAAAGAGGACCCACAACGTAAAGAAAAATACCAAATTACGCCACGACAGGAGATCAAGAATATTCTAGAGAACATCAATGATACGCCTGCCAAAGTGGGACCCACATCTCAAAGAGAGGGGTTCGGCCGACCCACTGACATGGTCGGCTGACCTGTCAGAGAGGCTTCCCCGCCTCCGCTTCGACGTGGCCCCACATCCCGAAATTTTACGCAATCTACACCGTCCGTCGAAGTCGGTTTGATCCAAGGGTTACGGTTCATCCCACTGGTTTATATAAGCTCCCCCAGACCCCCTAGGGTTTCATATCGATCCAGAGAGAAATCAATCGAGGGTTTCAGAGTTCCACCGACATATCTCAAATAGAGTAGAAACCCAAGATAGGATCTAGAGCCAAGCATCAAGTAGAAGATTAGTCTTATAGTCTCTCTAGATTAAGGCTATTCTTGTTCCAGAAGTAGTGTGGTAGTAGAGCTGGAGATAGTTGGGGGAGTTGCCGGCCTGTCGGTGACTGCTCTACGACTTGTACCCGCGGATTCAAGCCCTTCTTTGGGGCTTGTTTCTGAAGATTTCATTGGAGTTCAACTTCTAATCCAAGTGGGTAATGTTGTTATTATTGTTCTTAAGGTTTACGATTGTTTTGAGTGCTTTAGTCTTGGTAGCTCCTTGATTAAAGTAGTTATTTATAGTTTAAGCGTGGTGCTTAGATTATATTTACTCGTAAATGCCCTATACTGTCCGGATCGGTGGTAGATCACGAGGGTGACCTAGCCTTGTTGAGTCTTACACAGTCCACCTCCCGTCAGTAAGATCATAGGATTTCATTACTGAGGAATTTACCCTTTGTTGGTGTATTCCTGTAGTAATTCCCCTTCAAGAACAATCATATCATATCTTGTGAGGATTAGAACTATAAGCCTTAGCAATCTCCTATATCACCTATTTTCTCCGTCCTTGATAGCAGCTCAGGGGTTAAGTCTAGATTCTAGTCATCCCGTTTTTCCTGTGGTAAAATATAAATAACTATATCTGGAATACTCCCGGGTGAAATGCTACATCGGTATCAGTCCGCTTGCAGATAATCCTAGTGTTTATTTGTTTAAGTTATCTTATACCAACAAGCATTTCTGGCGCCGTTGCCAGGGAAACGGTTGAAACATCTAGAGTCTATCTTAACCTTGTATTCATACTTTTTCTTTTATTATCTCCTTATTTTTGTTTTCATCCTTATGGATGCCATTGAAACCACACCCATCTACAAATATGTTGCATCCACAAGCACAAGCCATAGTCGTAGGCAATCTTCAAAACCTATTCAAACCCCTACCTATGAGCTACGCCCGTGTCTGATTGAGATGGTTCAAAGCCAATCCTTTTCAGGAGAGGAAGATGATAATCCTCATCTTCACCTACGAGAGTTCGATCAAACTTGTGACTGCCTCCATATAGAGGGCATGTCCGATGAAACCCTAATGTGGAAGCTTTTTTCTTTCTCTTTGAGAGGGAGAGCTAAAACCTGGTATGACCGAACCGTAGAGAAAGGAGGATGTTGACATCTACTAACGTCGCCAAATATAACTATATAACTTTTAATGCGAGAGGCGAGATTAGAAGATGAATGGTAATTAATTAACTTGTCATTAGCAACTAGCCACTTTTCTATTACCAACATTCTTATGCAAGAACTAGGTTGTCATCCCTAATTAATAATGCTAAGAATAAATAAAGGTTTCATATATTAATCTATGTGACTAGACAAATAAATAATATAAACTAAGATCAGTTCTGCAAGCGGACAGATAATTATACCATTGTAGCATTTTACCTAGAGAGTTCTACCAGGTTGTCGATTTATATTTATACCGCTGGGAAGGACATTGTCAAGGCTGGAGTCTGTTATGTTCATTCCATGACATGCCGGCCGCACGGGACAAGCATCGCGGTGAAACGGTGTTTGTACTCGATACGGCACGGCATGGGATGAGGTTGTAATCCTCAGGTGTCTTATATGTACATAAATGAAGAACTCAAAGAGCTGTCACGTTGGCAGCGCCGCAAACATATCTTTTTCACGAAGTTTTACATCTGCTCTAGCTCTAGCTCTAGTTCTCGCCGTGATCACCGCGCTGTCGCTGGCGTGCACGTTCTGGCCATCGAGCAGCGTCTAGTTCCAATAGGCTAAGCTAATGAGAACCCACATTTCATTGGCAAGCAGCAGCCCACTTCACAAGACAGTAGCTTAGCTTCGTGGCATCCCATCTTAATAATCCTACAACGGTCAGATAACCTAATCATTTCGATGCTAAGAGAAGTGAAAAAACAAAACAGTTGGCTATTTAAGTTCTTCAGCATCAAAATCGAATAAAAAAATTGCTTATAGTTGGTGCGCCCACGCAAGCACAATTCAATTAAGTATTCTTCCTCCGGGGGATACTACATCCTGGCGTTCCTCGTGTTGGTACTCGGTGGGGTCGAAGAGGTTGGAGGCACCGACCTCGGGGTTGCCAGTATTATGATCCGCATCGGCTACCTCCTGCTGCTTGGTGTCCCATCGGTGATGCTACAGCGCCACCATGTCAATGAATCGAGGGTCGAAGTCGTCGTCACTATATGACCAGTCAGATCGATCCCGTAGCTTGATGAAGCCACCTTGACTATGTTGTGGCCACGTTCCTTAGTCCGATTGGAAAATCAAGAAAGTGGTCCGGTTGCGATAATGGATCTGAGTCAAGGCCCAGTTTGGATCTTTCCTGACCTTGAGAAGGCCATGTCGAAGGAGGTGCTCATATGGAAGGCGAGGGTGAGAAGCCCTCCCTCCATATAGCTTCCTCCAGCCCGACGGCGAACATGCAGATGGGGTCCGCTCCTCCTTCTTTTGCACGGGTGGTTCAGGATCTTGCAAGCGCATGTTCCCGGAGATGAAGTCTAGCTCCCAAAGGTAATCTTGTTGCCCCCCTACATCATAAGAGCACTTCTCTAGTCATAGTAATAGCTAGCCAATGGATAAACTAAGGAATTAATATCAAAGGTAATTCTATAACTACATCAATGAATAACTCTAATTAGTGCAATTACATCTAGCAATCATTGTTAGACTAATCCTATATCATAATCACATGCAAAGGGCATCATCTAGGAAGGATGTGAAATAGAGTCATCATCCAACTTCGCGACCGTGCCTGCTAGCCTACATACGGAGGGTGGACTACAGAGGACTCAACGCAGCTGTCACCTACGCGATCTACCACACGACCCGGCACATCAGGGTGCACTCGCAGATAAACAAAATACCTAGACATCACGTCTACATATCGTTCATCATCTATCCATCGTACGCATGAATAAATGCTATACAAGCAATTACATGAATTCAATAAGATCAAACCAACTATACTAGACATATAATCAAAGTAGACAAAAACTATTGTAATCAAGAACATATAAACTATTAAGAACAATGTTTCCCTAATCATAATGAAGAATATAATAATAGAGAAAGAACTAGAATTATACTGAACTCCGTGCTTCAGACATATGCCGGGGCTCCAGATCCGCCGAAGAACTAGAATTCCTCTACTCTCTAATCTAAATAGGCTAGAACTATGAACTAGGAGGCTCTTGATGGCTTGAGGACTTGATGCCTTGAATGAATGATGGGTTGATTACTCCAGGGGGGTCTGCCCCTTTATTTATAGCCCGTGGGATGCACGTGCGCCGTAAGATCAAACCGACTTGAAACAAGGGCTGAGATGACTCCACAAAGGCGGCAGAAGAAGACTCTAGAAGCTGGGCCGAAACCCTAGCAGGGGGGCACCGGTCGGCCCCACCCTAGGGGTTCTCGGGTCCCAGTGCCTCGGGTGTGTTCCAGATGCTTCTAGTGTTCTCGTGATGATTGTTTCCTTGGCGGTTAAGTTACGTGGTAATCATGCTCTTTAACCCTTCTTTTATGCTTTTCTGGAATAGCCCCTGGAAAATACAGAACATGCAAAACTCGTGGAGACTGTCAGTTGAAACCCTAGACTAGTGTGTATTCATGTATCCTTTGGTGTCTAAAGTTCTAATAAAAGTTGACGTTATCCACCGTCAACAGAGGAGATTGGGGAAAACTTCGTTTAGACTTTTGTCTCGAATTCTACCCCCTTTCCAAAATTGTCAACCTCAGAACCGAAATCCTATCTTTCAAACAGAAAGATAATGAATCTTTGGCCACATCCTGGGAGCATTTTAACGAACTCGTAAAATCTGGACCAGACCTATCCATTCCAGACCCGATTCTTATTCAACACTTTTTTGTGGGTCTGAGAAGAAAATCCAAGAGGCATCTCAACTACTCCGCGGGAGGATCTTTTGCGCATGTTTTAGACTCTGAAGCACGCAATATCCTAGACAATATCCTAGATAACCAACCCGAGGAGAAGTTAGAAGGAGAGCTTACGATAGCTGAACCTGAACCTGAACCTTTACCATCAACATCCCAAACCTCAGGTATCCCGATTTCCAACACTATGGAAAAGGAGGATACTCCGCTTTCGAACTTGATACTAGAAATAGAAGATGATCTTTTCTTTGATTTTAGAAACACCTCTCGCTTCCATATGATCAAGAAGCCTCGGGAGCCAAGAAACTATCTTTAGAACCTATAGAACCTCCTGAAGTAGCCTTCTGTAGAAAGACCACAAGAGAGCTCATAGCCATAATCTGCAATGGTTGGTTAGAAGAATCAGAGGTTTCCTCTGATGTGATCCGACTGGATTCACCTTCTGTCCTGATCAAATGCCAAATCCATAAAGGCCCTTTTGAAGCTTTCTACAATCCAGTTGTGGGTGTTAATATCATGTTTGCATCATTTTCTCAATATTTATCAATAGACATGCCACTAACCCCAACAACAAAGCTCTTGAAAAGTTCTTTCGGGCATATTATTCCAAGCATAGGCATTTTATATATGCTCTCTATTAGGGTAAACGACACCATACTCCATCTAAGTTTTTATATCTTTGATGTCATGGAGTTGGACCTATTGATAGGCCAACCAATGGAAGCCTTATTCAAAAAGGACAAACTGGGACAATCAATGTTCAATTAGGACCAAACTTTAGATTCCCTTTGTCCATTACCCGATCATTAAATGCTAAGATTGAGCCATATCCTGAACCTGACCCAATTAGTGAGATCACGGTAGCAGCCCTTTATTTTCTGAGAGAATCACATTTTGAAGAAGATGAAGAGTTCTTCATCGAGGAAGAAGCCGAAAATCCAGAACCTTTACCCCTTGATGAATTTCTAGTGCCACCTAAACCTCCTATTGAGCTCAAGCCATTGCCAGCCGGTCTTAGATATGCTTTCCTAGATGGAGATATGCAATCTCCAGTGATCATTAGTGATAAACTCTCCCAAGTCGAGACCATTCGCTTGATCATCGTCTTGGAAAAGGATCGATCAACTTTTGGCTATTCACTCCAAGTTCTGAAAGAAATTAGTCCTGTTCTTTGCACCCATCGCATTCCAACTGATCCTAACATCATACCATCTAGAAAGCCCCAGCGTAGGCTCAACAATGCAATGAGAGAGGTTGTGAAGAAAGAGGTCTTGAAGCTATTGCACATCGGGATTATTTATCCAGTGCCGCATAGTGAGTGGGTAAGCCCAGTCCAAGTTGTGCCTAAAAAGGGAGGCATGACGGTTGTCAAGAATGACAAGAATGAGTTAATCCCTCAGAGAACCATCACTAGATGGCGTATGTGCATAGATTACAGAAAACTCAATAAGGCAACAAGGAAAGATCACTTCCCTTTGCCCTTCTGAAAGCCAATGTTTGGTTTTGGATAATTGATGAAACCTAGTTTGCTAATGTTTACTCTAAGTGTTTCATGAGAACAATTAGCAAATAAGATGGAGCAAAAGACTAGGTCGGTGGAGGCCACAAGTGAAAGGCAATGACGGCGTCCATGAAAATGGTGTAAGCCCATCAACAAAGGAGAAAGCCCTAAATGACGACATCCATTCAAATGGTATAAGTCCATCATCAAAGGTGTCCACAAGATCCATGAAGAGATGAGAAGGAAGTTGATAAGAAACCGGGAGGTCAAGACAAAGGTATAACCAATAGGAGCTATTTTGGTTTTGGTTATCAAGACTCCATAGAGGGAGTGATCACATTTAGGATAGATAGCTGTACTATCAAGAGGGGCGAAATCATTGATGAAATGCGGTTATCAAGTGCCACTAGGTGTTCATGATCATTGCATATGCATATAGATGCTAGTGACACTAACTTGATCCGTGAAAAACTCTTTGAAAAGGCTAACACACGTGCACCTAAGTGAGAGACACTTTGGAGTGTTAGCACCTTTGGAAACGGGGTGAAGTTTGAGGGTTAGAGAGGGTTTGGTCACAATAGAAAAACTAGCGTCGGACCGTGCTGTCACAGAGCGTCGGACCATTAGCCTCGGCCCGACGGCTAACACTTGTCCTGCTCATTCTGATAGCGTCGGATGCTGCATTTGAGGGCGTCGGACCATTGTCCTCAGGGTCCGACAGTGCAGAGCCGCAGCAGGTCGACACATGGAGAGCAGAGGAGCGTCGAACGCTCGGCGTTAGTCCGACGGTGAGCGTCGGACGGAGTCCGACGCGTTTTCAGCGTTTTGGAACCTCTCTGGAAACATCGGACGCTGGCGAGTTTTAGTCCGACGGCCTGTTGTTTCAGAGTCCGACGGTGGTTTTCGGTGGAGCGTCGGACCGGAGGTTTGGTCCGACGGCTTACCGTCCGACGGTCGTTTTGGCGCGAGAAAATAGCCGTTGTAATCCAACGTTCGATTTCGAACGGCTACTGACACGTGGCGTTCATCCGGGGCGTTGGACCGTGTGGTATAGTCTGACGGTGGAGTCTGCGGGAGTCCGATGCTACGTAGTGAAGTCCAAACGGCTATGTTTTTTAGTGGAGCTTATAAATAGTGACTTGGTCGGTTTTTGGGGGGGCCCTGGACATTCCTGAACATTCTAATACACTTGTGAGCCTTCCCACTCCACTCTCACTCATCCTACTTGATTGTGATCATCATTTGGTGAGTTTAGAGAGAATCAAGTGCATTGCTTTGATAGAGATCATCTAGAGGCACTTGGTAGTTGTCTTTCGCAGCGGTTTCTCTTGTTAGCTTAGTTGCTCATCTAGGAGTAGAGTAAAAGTAGCAACTTAGCCTCTCGTGTGTGAAATAGAGACTATAGCTTAGAACGGTTAGGTGGCTTGCAAATTTTAGTAAGCTAGCGCAAGAATTCGCTTCGCTTATTATTTATCTAACCTCTTGTTTAAGTTGTTGGTTGTAGAATTTTTATAGTCTATTCACCCCCTAGCCATTTAGGACCTTTCACCTTCATCGATGAGATGTTAGAGTGATTGGCAAACCACTCTTTCTTTTGCTTCCTTGATGGATATTCTGGATATCATCAAATTCCTATCCACCCTGATGATCAGAGCAAAACCACCTTTATATGTCCTTATGGAACCTCTGCCTACCATAGGATGTCATTTGGATTATGTAATTGAAAGCCCATGTTTGGTTTTGGGTAATTGATGAAACCTAGTTTGCTAATGTTTGCTCTAAGTGTTTCATGAGAATAATTAGCAAACAAGATGGAGCAAAGGACTGGGTCGGTGGAGGCCACAAGTGAAAGGAAATGACGGCATCCATGCAAATGGTATAAGTCCATCATCAAAAGTGTCCACAAGCTTCATCAAGTGACAGGAAGGAAGATGGTGAAAAGCTAGGAGCTCAAGGCAAAGGTATAACAAATAGGAGCTCTTTTGCGTTTGGTGATCAAGACTCCATAGAGGGAGTGATCACATTTAGGATAGATAGCCGTACTATCAAGAGGGGTGAAATCTTTGATGAAATGCGGTTATCAAGTGCCACTAGGTGTTCATGATCATTGCATATGCATATAGATGCTAGTGACACTAACTTGACCCGTTGAAATCTCTTTGGAAAAGACTAACACACGTGCACTAAAGTGAGAGACACTTTGGAGTGTTAGTGACTTAAGAAACGGGGTGAAGTTTGAGGGTTAGAGAGGGTTTGGGTCCTCTCTTCCTCCTGTCGAGCTTGCGAGGCAGGATTCGGCGAATTTTGGAAACGTTACAATAGAAAAACTAGCGTCGGACTCTAACTTGACTGAGCGTTGGACCATTGTCTTCGGTCCGATGGCTAACCCTTCAGTGGCTGTCGGACGCTCAGTTTCTGTGCGTCGGACCACTGTGGAACCTTACTGGAAGTGTCGGACGATTGGTTTCGTTAGTCCGACGGCCCTCTGCAGTTCAGTCCGACGGTGGTTTCGTGTAGAGCGTCAGACCGTGAGCTTTGGTCCGACGGCCTACCGTCCGACGGTTGTTTTGGCGCGAGAATAGAGCCGTTGTGTTCCAACGGTCGACTTGAAACATTGCTGGACACGTGGCGACCATCCGAGGCGTCGGACCATGCGAATTAGTCCGACGGTGTCGTTCGTTTCGGTCCGACGGTATGCAGTGAGACTCTAACGGTTATGTTTTTTAGTGGAGCTTATAAATAGACCTTTGGCTGGTTTGGGCTCCATCTCTTGGCACTCCTGAACATCATAGCATACTTGTGAGCCTTCCCACTCTACTCTCACTCATCCTACTTGATTGTGATCATCATTTGGTGAGTTTGGAGAGAATCAAGTGCATTGCTTTGATAGAGATCATCTAGAGGCACTTGGTAGTTGTCTTTCGCAGCGGTTTCTCTTGTTACTCTTGGAGTTTGCCAACTCCTAGATGGCTTGGAGCTGCGAGGATCGTTGAGGGGAGTTGGTGATTGTCTCCGCCTCCGATCGGTGAAGTTGTGAGGGGTTCTTGAGCCTTCCCCGCGGGAGATCGCAAAAGACTACTCTAGTGGATTGCTCGTAGCTTGTGGATCCTCATCTTGTGTTGGTTGTGCGGCACCCTTGAGAAGGGTTTGGCGTGTGATGCCAATTAGCGCGTGAACCTCCAAGTGGGTGTATCGCTACAACGAGGACGTAGCTTGCCGGCAAGCAAGTGAACCTCGGTAAAAATCATTGTGTCAATCTCTTGCCGAGGATTTCTTGATTATTGTGATTGTTCTTATTGGTATTCACCTCATCACTACACCGGCGGTATAAGATTCACTCTCTCTACTCTTTACATTCTCGCACCAACTCTTGTGTAGCTTGTTAGCTTAGTTGCTCACCTAGGAGTAGAGTAAAAGTAACAACTTAGCCTCTCGTGTGTGAAATAGAAACTATAGCTTAGAACGGTTAGGTGGCTTGCAAATTTTAGTAAGCTAGCACAAGAATTCGCTTCGC
Organism: Eremochloa ophiuroides; assembly: GCA_038502445.1. Taxonomy (NCBI): domain Eukaryota; kingdom Viridiplantae; phylum Streptophyta; class Magnoliopsida; order Poales; family Poaceae; genus Eremochloa; species Eremochloa ophiuroides. The sequence continues at coordinate 1,694,684 of JAHLJS010000009.1, read as the reverse complement.
TTATTATTTATCTAATCTCTTGCTTGAGTTGTTGGTTGTAGAATTTTTATAGGCTATTCACCCCCCTCTAGCCATTTAGGACCTTTCAGTAATGCACCAGCTTCTTTTCAAAGATGCATGATATCTATTTTTTCTGATATGATTGAAGAAATCATGGAAGTTTTCATAGATGACTTTTCTATTTATGGAAAAACTTTTGATGATTGTCTTGAAAATTTAGACAAGGTTTTGCAAAGATGTGAAGAAAAACACTTAGTCCTTAATTGGGAAAAATGTCATTTTATGGTTAGAGAAGAAATAGTGCTAGGACACCTAGTGTCTGAAAGACCTAAAATTAAAGTGATTGAACAACTACCTCCACTATTGATGTTAAAGAGATTAGAAGTTTTCTTGGTCATGCTGGCTTTTATAGACGTTTTATACAGAAATTTTCATATATTGCTAGACCTCTTACAAACTTGCTAACCAAAGATGCTCCCTTTGACTTTGATAATGCTTGTATGAAATCTTTTCGCACCCTTAAGCAAGCACTCATTTCTGCACCAATCATTCAACCCCCTGATTTGTATTTACCTTTTGAAATTATGTGTGATGCTAGTGATTATGCTGTGGGGGCAGTTTTGGGACAAACTAAAGATAGAAAGCATCATGCCATTGCTTATGCTAATAAAACTTTGACAGGAGCACAACTTAATTATGCAACAACTGAAAAAGAACTCCTACCTATTGTTTTTGCTATAGACAAGTTTAGATCTTACTTAGTTGGAGCTAAAGTGATTGTTTACATTGATCATGCTGCTTTGAAATATTTGCTCACTAAGAAAGATGCTAAACCTAGATTGATAAGATGGATTTTGCTGCTCCAAGAATTTGACGTAGAAATAAAAGATAAAAAGAGAGTAGAAAATTCTGTAGCAGATCACTTGTCTAGAATGCATTTTGAGAATATGTAGGAAATGCCCATCAACGACTCGATGAGGAACGACATGCTCTATCGGATCACCCGATCTGACCCCTGGTACGCAAATATTGTGAATTTTATGGTTGCGGGATATGTACCACCAGGGGAGGACAAAAGAAAGCACATCTACGAGAGTTGACAAGACATGTGGGACCCGTCATACCTCTTCAGGATATGTTCAGATGGACTACTGTTGACGGTAATTATTGTATGATTTTACCCGTCAACTAAACATGAAAAGGGTATAAAATCAAACACCAACATAGGTTTAGGGGTTGAACTGACAGAATTCCATGAGTTTTGGTGAATCTATGTTTCTGCAGGGTGTTATGCAGAAAGAACCAAAGGAGACCCACATGTCGGGCTAAAACATCGAATTCGATCGCGAAAGGAAATCAGGAATATTCTAGAGAACACCAGAGACTCACTGGAGGAAGTAGGACCCACTTGTCATCTAGAGGGGGTCGGCCGACCTCCCTGACAGGTCGGCCGACCTATCAGGGATTCCTTCCCACGTGCGCTTTGACGTGGACTCACATCCCAAAATTTCACGCAATCTCAGCCACCCGTGGAAGTCGGTTTGATCCAAGGGCTACGGTTCATCCCACCGGTCTATATAAGGACCCCCAGACCCCCAGGGTTTCAGATGAATTCATTCAATTATATGTAAACCCTAATCGAAAGGTGTCCGATGAAAGGATAACTTCTCATTAGGATCTAGGAACTAGATAGTAGAAAGATAGAGAGCGAGGGAAGAGTTAGGAGGAGTTAACGGCCTGTCGGTGATCCCTCTACGGCTTGTACTTCGGTAGGATCTAGCTCTACTTGAGCTAGCTCTTATGATGTCTCGGGCAACCAACTTTGGATTAAAATAAGTTTATGTTTATATTGTTCTTCTCGTTTACGAGTCTCTTTTGAGTGCTTTAATCTATCCGGCTTAGGTTAAAGTAATATTCGTAGTGTAAGCGTGGTGCTTAGACTCGGCATCTCATAAATACACCCTACTGTTCCGGATCGGTGGTAGATCGTGGTAGATTTAGTCCTTGACGCAACCGTTGAGTTCTTTGTAGTCCACCTCCCGTCAGTAGTACCATATAGGACTTGTGCTAAGGAATAGCATCATCTTTTGATGTCTACTCCATATGTTCATCCCCAGTTGAGCAATAGAAGACTTAAGCTTGCCCAAGTTAGAAGTAGAAACCCCTAGTTATCCTCTCTACACTCCTATTATCTACAACCTAGATCACCATAGCCATATTATCAAAACCCTTAATTACAGCCATAACCTTAGTTGCAACACCACTATCCTTGATTACATCACCATCATCATTGACTTCCACCTTTAACTTAGTTTTTACCTTTACTTATTGACTACCCCTGGTTAAGTTAGATCGTAGTTAACTAAGCTCGTTTCCCTGTGGATACGATATTTAAAACCCTCCGGGTAAAAGCTACAACGGTATCCGTGTGCTTGCGGATTTATCTGTGTGCACTTAAAAATACCAACAAGCTTTCTGGCGCCGTTGCCGGGGAAACGGTTGCTGACTTAGCTATAAGCCTAGCTTAGCCTTTTTATTTTCATCTTTCATTTAGCATGGATTCTACCCCTATTTACAAATATGGGGCACCCACTAGCACCAGCCATAGGCCACAATCTTCAAAACCTATCATAATGCCTTCCTATGAGCTGCACCCATGCTTTATACAACTGATTCGGGATCAACCCTTCTCGGGAGAAGGCGATGAAAACCCATACTCTCACCTACGGGAGTTTGACCAGATCTGTGCATGCTTGCATATCGCTGGCATGCATGACGAAACCTTAAGATGGAAGTTGTTTCTGTTCTCTTTGACGGGAATAGCTAAACAATGGTACAAACTCACCATAGAGAGAATGCAGGAGATTGGGAGAAGCTATGCTCTAACTTTTTTCTACGTTCCTTTCCCACCCGTGAAGTTGTCAACCTTCGCTTAGAGGTTCTAACTTTTAGGCAACTAGAAGAAGAATCTCTTGATACATCATGGGATTGTTTTAATGAACTCATTATCACTGGCCCAGACCTTGCTATTCCAGACCCCATACTCATTCAACATTTTTACATGGGTCTTAGCAAGAAATCTAGGGAATCCCTTGATGTAGCCTCTAGAGGATCTTTTCCTTATCTATCTCTTAGTGAAGCAAGGCTTGTCCTTGACAAGATCAGTGGACACATTACCTTCACTAGCATTCATGATAAATTCCTAGAGGAAGAGAAGGAATCATCTCCCGAGCAAGTAGAGGATGTTTTAATAGCGAGCACACAATCATCCCAAATCCAAGGCTTAGCTATCCATCCCGAGTCATCAGTACCCCAAAATTCCCCAAGTGAAAAAGGAATTCCACCTTTGGAAAACCCTTTTGAATTTGAGGGCAACCTCAATGATTTTGGGAGGACAAGGAACTCTTGTCCACATAAGAGACCTCCAAGTGAATTTACATCAAATCATTTTTCGGAGGAGTCTCTTAGAAAGCGTCCTCACATAGGAGAGGAATTCAAGGATGGCATGCCTAGTGCTGCCATAGAAGGAGAGTCAAGCCAATTAGAAGCCAATCCAATCTTCTCCCCTTCTATGCCCAAAGTAGATGACTTATCTGAACCAATCCTTAATCCCAATGATCCCTCTTGTGCTCTTTCTCCTAGAACTCATGATCAAAAGCATAGGAGTCATCAAGACCACAAGGAAGATCAAGAAAAGCTACAACAATGGCAGGAGTGTGTTGAATGGATGGACAGATACGAAGCCCTATGGATGACATCAATGGATGACATCAATGGCCGCTGTTGGTCACCCATCCATGACATCAATGAATGAGAGCTATACAAACCTATGTATGAATATGAATGCATCCTAACTATGCAAAGTATATAATCTAGATAAGCAATGAATAACATAATTAAGAACATAATCAATAATAGAACAATGTTAATCAACTTTATCTCAAGCACTCAAAAGAGGTTTAAGATACAAGAGAGAGCTTACAATGGCTCCGAGAAGCCTCCAGCTCCAGACAAGATCCGGAACTCAAGTAGAACTTGCCTCCTTCTACTTCTAACCTGCTATGCTCTAAATGGTGAAGTTCTAATAATTCTAGGGTTTCTACCTCTCTGAACTGGATTGATCTAATTGATTGATGATTGATATGAAACCCTGGGGGGTCTGGGGGCTCCTTATATAGACCGATGGGATGAACCATAGCCCTTGGATCAAACCGACTTCGACAGATGTTGTAGATTGCGTGAAATTTCGGGATGTGAGTCCACGTCGAAGCAGAGGTGGGGAGGCCTCTCTAACAGGTCGGTCGACCTAGTCAGAGGGTCGGTCAACCCTCCCTCTCTAACTTGTGGGCCCTGCTTCCTCCGGTGAGTCTCTGGTGTTCTCTAGAATATTCTTAATCTCCTTTCACAGCGAAATTCGTTATTTTAACTGTCATGTGGGCCTCCCTTGGTTCTTTCCTGAATAACCCCCTGCAAAACACTGATTCACCAAAACTGTGGAATTCTGTCAGTTAAAACCCTATTCTATGGTGGTGTTTGCCTTAATACCCTTTATTTATATTTAGTTGACGGGTAAAATCATACAATAAATACCGTCAACAGAGTTCTTAAGTATGGCAATGATAGAGAGACCTGTTGACTCAGGAGTTTGCTCTTGTGAGCGTGGATCTGATGCGGTGCTCATGAAAAAACTTTCATGCTCACCGATGTCTGGTTCAATCTCCAAGGGTGTGTCTACATAGATGTCTATAGGCAAAGGTATTGTCTCTATTATTTCATGCCTATGAAAATCATTGGAAATGTCATTGTCTAGGATCTCCTTTGGATCAGTGTCTCTCAGGTTGATCTAGCCTCGGGCCTCCATACTTGGATGAGGTATAAGTTCATCATTTGGATCTGAACCAAGTATGGATGCCATCCATAAGGCTTCATATCTGTCCATCCATTCAGCACATTCCTGCCATTGGTGTAGCTCTTCTTGATCTTCCTTGTGGCCTTGATGACTCCTATGCTTTGGATGTCTGAGCGAGTTTCTAGGATTATCATGAGTCTTAGGAGAAAGAGCACAAGAGGGATTGATGGGTTCAGATAAGTCATCTACTGTAGGCATAGAAGGGGAGAAGATAGGATTGGCTTCTAAATGGCTTGGCTCTCCTTCTATGGCATCACAAGACATGCCATCCTCAAGTTCCTCCTAATGTCCTATGCAAGGATGCTTTCTAAGGGACTCCTCCGTAAATTCACTTGGAGGTCTCTTATGTGGATGAGAGTTCTTTGTCCTCCCAAAATCCTTGAGGTTGCCCTCAAATTCAAAAGGATTTTTTAAAAGTGGAATTCCTCTTTCTCTTGAGGGATTTTGGGATACTGATGATTCTGGATGGATAGCTAAGTCTTGGAATTGGGATGATTGTGTGCTTGCTATCAAAACATCCTCTTCTTGCTCAGGAGATGATTCCTTCTCTTCGTCTAGGAATTTATCATGAATGCTAGTGAAGGTAATGTGTCCACTGATCTTATCAAGGACATGCCTTGCTTAACTAAGAGATAAATAAATGAAAGATCCTCTAGAGGCTACATGAAGGGATTCCCTGGAATCCTTACTAAGACCCATGTAAAAATGTTGAATGAGTATTGGGTCTGGAATAGCAAGGTCTGGGCCAGTGATGATGAGTTTATTAAAACGATCCCATGATGTATCAAGAGATTCTTCTTTTAGTTGCCTAAAAGTTAGAACCTCTAAGCGAAGGCTAACAACTTTACGGATGAAAAAGAAACATAGACAAAAGTTAGAGCATAACTTTTCTCAATCTCCGTGCATATGCCGTATGGTAAGTTTGTACCACTCTTTAGCTATTCCTATCAAAGAGAACGAAAACAACTTCCTTCTTAAGGTTTCATCATACATGCCAGCGATACGCAAGCATACACAGGTCTGGTCAAACTCCCGTAGGTGAGAGTATGGGTTTTCATTGCCTTCTCCCGAGAAGGGTTGATCCCAAATCAATTGTATGAAGCACGGGTGGAGATCTGCGGAGGTCTCTCTCGAGTGCTTTCTTTGTAAGGTACTTTCTATTTGGTAATATAATTTCCTTTTTAGTATTTATATTTCTCGCACTACATTCGGTATTTACTTTTACTATTTACTTCCAAGTATCTACTTTAAGTACTCCATCCGTTTCAAATTATAATTCGTTTGACTTTTTAGAGCTCAAGTTTGACCACTCGTCTTATTCAAAAAATTTGTGTAAATATAGTCAAATTTAAGTAATTATTTAAGATATTTCATTATTAAGCAAGTCATAACAAAAGAAGTGATATTTGGCATAAATTTTTGAATAAGACGAGTGGTCAAACTTGGGGGGCAAAAAGTCAAACGAACTATAATTTAAAACTGAGGGAGTATTACTTTAAGTGCTTGAACTGCGGTAGTACTAGGAGAATATTTATATCGGTTTTCATACATTTAGTGCAGGATCTTCGCCGCTAGACGATGCTCTAATTTTAGCCCGAGGTTAGAGTAGTGGCCTATAGTGTAAGCGTGGTATTTAGACTAGAAGTAACTTTGGATTGTGGCTAGGCCCACGGATAGTAGTGGTAGGTCTTAAGTGGTGACAACCCTATGAATCCACTGGATTCCACCATGTTCGGCCTAGTTCTTAAATCGTAGGGCTTTTATAGTGCGAGGCAGCCTGTTAAATTGGGAGCGCGCATGCCCAGAGTGCTAACTAGAGTTAACTTACCGTGTCACCTTACAATGCACTCCTGAACTCATCACTATCTACGCTGCTGCTATCTCAGGACTAGATTATCTGCATTAGTTATCATTATACTACTTCACCCTTATCATAAATCGTGATTGTTCTTAGCTTACCATTGGATATCTCTAGCCATAATAAGCTTTCCTATGAAAATAAATACGATACTTGGTTACTCCCAAGTGAAGTTCTACATCGATAGATTCTGTGCGCTTGCGGAATTCTGCAATAGTCATAGGAAATATCAACAAGCTTTTCTGACGCCGTTGTCGGGGATAATTGTGTTCCCGATAGTGACGTTAGAACTGCAAACAGTTACCAAGACTAAACCACTCAAAAGAATTATAAACCTTAATAATAATAGCAACATTACTCACTTGGATTAGAAGTTCAATTTCGAAGAAATCTTCATAAACAAGCCCCAAGGAAGGACTTGAATCTGTGGGTACAAGTCGTAGAGCAGTCACCAACACGCCGATAACTCCTCCAACTCTCTCCAGTTCTTGTACTTCTCTATTTCCGGAATAAAACTATCCCTAAACTAGAGAGATTACAAGGCTAATCTTCTATTTGATGCTTGGCTCTACATCCTATCTAGGGTTTCTACTTTGCTAAAGATATATCGGTGGATTCTGAAACTCTACATTGATTTCTCTTTGGATCATATGAAACCCTGGGGGTCTGGGCTGCATATATAGGCTGGAGCGATGAATCTCAGCCCTCGGATCAAACCGACTTAAGGTAGTGGTCCAGATTAATCTTCAAAGGCGGTGGAGAACCGACATACGAAGCTGGAGGCTGACTGGTGGGGCTAGGGATCGGCCGATCAGGGGGGGTTGATCGGCCATGTAAAGGGTTTGGTTAATATATGCCAAATGTCGTTAAGTGCACAAGTGGAAGAAGGTTTAAGATATGCTAAATCTATACATACTAATAAAACGAGAAGATTTCTTCTCCTACAAGTTTTTTCGTCCGTCAGTCCCCTCCACCCCCGCGTGGCGCACCGTGGCGTCCCTCCACATGGCACGGCAAATTGTTAAATCGAGTCCGCTTACAGCACGGCAAATTGTTATATATAAATCGAGTTCTCCCTCCGTGATCCCGTGCTTCCGCTGCCTTCGATTCCAACTCCCAATCTCACGTCGCGTTCCGCCGTTGCCTTCGCTCCCTCGCTACCGCTGACGACCACTGCCTGCCCAACTCCGTCGACGCGTTCCCGTGGCCACACGGCGAGAAGCGCGTGCACTAGCACTACCGCGCCGCCAACGAGGGGCTCCAGACACAAATAAAATAAGAGACATTCTATTAAGAAAACTTATATCTTTTTTGGCTTTTTTTAAAGAGAAGAGATGTTGATATGCAAGTCAAACACGTATAATAATTATTTTTTTTAATTGGTTACGAAACCAATTGAGTTAATAAAAATTTATTTTGATGCTCTCCAACTGCAACGTACGGTCGCTAACAATTAAGTTGACAAAAATTTATTTTGATACTATTCCGTTGCAACGCATGGGCACTTTTGCTAGTTTCCTCTAAGTACAGAAATGAAAGTTTTATAGGTTTAAATAAGGAAGAACAAGACTCTCTAGTAGAAAAACGATGTTTGGTCAGGTGGCCCGGCTGGGCCCGGCCCAGACCAGCCCAGTATCCACGGGAACGGAAAAGGCAACGACGCAACTATGCAAGGTATTTCTTCAGCTAGTGCACAGTATTTCTTCTTCACTTCTTCGCGTCCCATCGCGCACTTGGACTCGAATCCAAATCGAAATTATTCGCGGGGAGCCCGCGCTGGTTTGGAGTTGGATAGCCTCACGGAGAAGAGCTCAAGATCCGTCCAAACAGCGAGGGGGGAGAGGAGCAGGATAGAAGAGAGACCGGCGGAGAGAGAACCGACAGGAAGAGATGCTGTCTGATTTCTCGTCCCTTTCTCCTTGCATCTCCTGCGAGATAGAGAGAAGCATCGTCCGCCATGGGGCTGCTGGATCTGATGCGCCTCATGTCCATGAAGCGCCAGCGGGACCAGCAGCGCCGCCGTCGGCAAGCCCAGGCCCAAGCCCGTGGTAAGGCTATCTCCAACAAGGCATCCATATGGAGACCCAACCGTAAAATGGGTCTTCAACTCTACTGTTTCAGTCTCCAACAGAATACCCATAATAGAGACCCATTTTGAGTCTTATAAGAGACACAACTCAGATTTGAGTCTCCTCTCTCCTCGAAACCCATTTGCAGAGAGATTCTCATTTAGGTGTTGTTGTTGAAGAAGATAAAAAATAGGTATTGAATCTATTCACTGTAGCGTAACCTAAACATGAAATGGGTATTGTATTTTGGGTGTTGTTGTTGGAGATAGTCTAAGCACTCTCCCCTCCACTGGATTAGCTTCCTCCCCCACCTGCACAGCTTGTTGATCTTTAGTCTCGTGCTTAGTAATTAGTGGATACAAATGTTATGCCTTTTTCGTGGTCTATCTTTCTTTTGCTTAGATTTTGCTGTATCCATACAAAAAAAATCATGTTTTTATTGGGTGCAAAGAGAATCAGGTTACCAGGGAAGCTAATTTCTTCCTTTTTATGCTCTTGATAATTATTAAAATCTCCCTTTATCGAAAACGAAGAAACTCATAAGGTTGGAGATCAGAGGTGTTTTATCCAAGAGTATATGATCGCAATGGGCTGGTGGCCTCCACCTTCTTCTTCCTCTCTCTTGAGCTAGATTTGGGCCTCTCTGGATACAAGGGAATAGGGATAATTGCTAGCTAGCTAAAAATTAGCCAAAATTAACTCTACTGCATCCAAATAGGAGGGCTAATAGGTGAGCTAATTTTTTAGTGAAAGTCTTCAACTAGTTGTTACCCAACTAAGCTAGCCGACCGTAGCTAATTTGGGCTAATTTTTAGCCCCAACAAGTAACTAGCCATGTGTATCCAAACAGGCCCGTACGTACTTTGGAACAGACTTCTCTGCTATCCAAAAGAAAATGAAAAGAAGCATGCTCAACTGAGTATCCCCTCTAAAATGTAAAACAAGTTAATTTTCCTTACAAATTGTTATGGTCGTTGAACAAAAGTTGGCAAACAGAAAAATGGATTGCTTGGTGTGTGCTGGTGTGCTTGAGCTTGCTTTTCCGTCCCTTAAACGTATTTAACCATGCATAATGCACTGCAGATGGATCCATCTCTTCACGGCTTAAAAGAAAGGGCTCACCCTGCCAACTAGATGACGAGTCTCAGGGTGCTGACCAAGAGATGCATTCAGGACCAAGTCTTCCAGAGGTATGGCAAAAGAAATGCTGATGGTAGGAGAACAAGTTAATTGCACAATTTATGAAACGCAGCTAGCTATATAAAACTTAGAAACGGATACATTAGTGCTGTAACCCTCTATTTTAGCACTGATGCACTGGAAGCTTCTCTCTTTCCGTATTGTTGCATAATTAACTTTCCATTACAAGTTGTCTCCATATAATGTTTGCTGCTAAGCATAATAATCATCTTAGGGTCTCCAATGCATAAAGCTGTTTCTGACTTGGAGGTTCTCAGGTTATCATCGGTGACTAGACTTGCCATTACTCTTCATATTATCTGTAACAAGCTTAGATTGTAGAATCTCAAAAAATGGTTCTTTTCTAAGAAACACAACATGCTATCTCCACTAGACCATTGCAGGCTGTATATGGTAATCTGTGAGCTGCATAAACTTGCAGTATGGTATTCTTTGGTCATCTCTGCACACTGAGGTTTATGTTAACATACTCTATACTGTACCTGCCAAATTATTTGATTTTATTATTTTGTCATTACCTAGGCTTTCTGGCTGTTTAAAATTATAAGATGTCCCTGTTGGTACCCTATAAGCAAAGTGCATGTTCATTTCTATTCCTTTGCTGCCATCTATTTAATATGCTGTTATAACATTGATCATCATTCTGTCCATCTTATTTGGCACGATGTTGTGGTGCACACCTGGACCACCCAAGTTCTAGGCCTCATCTAGGCGAATTTGGGTTCCTATTGCTTTTTCATTAGAAAGTCACCTAGCTTCTCCCTGTTTGGTTTAGTTATTTTATCTTATTTGGCATTAAACACTGAACATTTCATCCCTGATTTGAGCAAGAGTATATTTTTCTTGTAAAAGTCATCAAGTAAGGAGTAGTCAGGCACATGGCACTGGACCTGGGTGGGTTACAATACTAAAATAGTACTCCAGACATTACTCAATACTTTTTCCTTCCATGTAAGTAAACCATTTTCCTCTACAATTTCAATGACGAACTTCTCTCCCATGCTTGTCCATGTAGGACATATGGCATCATATACATTCCCTGATGCCAATGCAAGACGCTGCCCGAGCTGCCTGTGTCTCTCATTCCTTTCTGCATTCCTGGAGATGCCATCCCAACCTCAGTTTCAGCCAGAAAACATTAGGCTTGAACAATAATGCATGTCAAGAGGATAAATCCTCTCGACTTTTCTATATTAAAGTTGACCACATTCTGCGGAAGCACTTAGGCGGTGTGAAGAAACTCAAGATCAAGATTGATTCAGATTACACTGCAAAGGACTCTTGTTATCTTAACAATTGGCTTCAGACTGCTGTTACACCTGGGATTGAAGAGCTCACACTTATACTAATCCCACAGGATGCAAAGTACAATTTCCCATGCTCAATTTTGTCAAATGGTAGTGGGGACTCAATCCAACACCTTCACCTTAGCAACTGTTCCTTTCGCCCACCAGCCTCATTTGGTGGCTTAAGAAGTCTCACAAGATTGCATCTTTGTTGTGTGGGCATTACGGGGGATGAGTTAGGGTTCCTTCTTTCCCAGTCTCTTGCTTTGGAGCGGTTGGAACTCCGGTACTGCAATAAGATAGTTCGCCTGAAGGTACCTCACCTACTGCAGCGGCTCAGCTACCTGCAGGTTATCGGGGGCATCAAGCTGAAATTGGTAGACAATAAAGCACCGAACATTTCCAGTTTTGCATTCGGAGGAGAAAACACAGTACATATATCACTTGGAGAAACTTCGCAAATCAAGAGCCTAAGTATGAACCGCACTGGTTCAGTTTTGTATGCTCGTGCTGAACTTCCATCCAGCATGCCAAATCTCGAAGCTCTTACCAAATATTCACTGAAAGAGGTACGAGAACTTTAGCTCACTACTGACTAGTGATTGGCGTATCTTATGATACAGTAGTACAACAAGTCTATAGCTGAATATACATATAAAAAAATACAAGCCTACGGTTTTTCTTATAGAAAAACGACTATGGCTTGGGGCATAACTATTGTGGCCTATTCATGCAGATGGCCCATGCACCAATGCTGCGAAGCAAATTCATCCACCTCAGGCACTTGAGCATGGTTCTTATTGGAGCACTCCTTCGTCCGGCCTATGATTATTTGTCCTTGGCTTCCTTTTTAGATGCTGCTCCTTCTCTGGAGACTTTCAACTTGCAAGTGAGTTGCTGTTCATACTGTTATGATATTATTATAATTGTGGTTGGACATGACTTAAATTTGTCCTTTTCAATCGTAGTTATGGCATCGATGTGCAGAGAATGCTTCAGTTTTTGCAGATCCTGCAGATCTGAGGCAGATGAGAGAACTGCAGCACCACAACCTTAGGAGTTTGAGTATCAGAGGATTTACCTCTGTGAAGAGCTTGGTTGAGCTGACATGCAATATTCTTGAGAGTATAACGTCACTTGAATGCTTGACATTGGAATCTACTCAGAGCTCTCTCAGGTGTTCTGACCGTGGCAATAAATCTGGCAAATGCTTCCCACTTGATAGTGATATTCTCACGGAAGGTTGCAGGGGAGTCTTGGCAACAATCAGAAGGTATATTGAGCCTAGGGTCCCCTCCACAGTGAAGCTGCAAGTTTTAGAGCCTTGCAGCTGCCATGCTGCTGTGCTTTAGATGTCATGGTTATCTTGGTTGTCCAATGTTTAATCCTGTTGCTGTTGCTGATCGTAAATTACATATAGGTGTTTACATGGGTCATGCTTTCTTGAATTATCTGAAATTGTTCATTATCTACTTGTGTTGTTTCCTAAGATTTTAATACCTCCTGGTTCATTCCAATTGTATAACTTTGAAATATTACCGATGATGGGCTATAGTTATTTTGCCCATACTTGGGCATCATCATTTTTTATTACTGTCTTACAAGTGTATATTCACTAATTTGTTTTTTAGTTGGACAACATTGTTAGACAATCTAAAGTCGTGTGTTGGTAGTTTGTCATGTATTCTATTATAACTACTGCCATGTATTTAAAGCGGGGAATTGCAAGCATTGTACTTATACCATTCTAAATTGCAATAGTTACTGTTCTTGCGTAATGAATGATTTGCTTGAGCTATCTCAGTCGTTAGAAGCTGACTGCTCCGCATGTCATATGCAATGGAGATACGAAGAAGATTGTTTAGTCTAGACTAAAAAGGTATGGTATGCTAGCTTAATGGCTGATTTGGCCTCCATCGTCTTGTTTTATTTAAAAAGGTTGGAGACCTGCCCATGCATTTGTAAAGGATTAGCAAACATGCTCGTGCAGTCGTGCGTTGCATTGGGGAACATATAAAATACTATGTGCATAGGATTTATATTGGAAATAAGAAAATTATTTGCTTATGTAATTACGATTGTATAATCTTTTCGCTGAATTTATAATTAACAATTAGGAAATTTTGCTGCTGGACATCGCAGAAACACCTAATTGGTCGGCACACACTGCAAACGCGAGTCTTTGCCTAGTACCATTACAAACTCGCGGTTATTTGTCAGTGAATACCGCGCTGAATATTTTACTCATTTCTTAGATTTGGGATGAGAGATTGTGTAGAAAATGACTTTGTTGCCCTCTTCTTCAACCTCCGGATGTGCACTGCTTTTTGCCGTAGCACACCGCCACCACCCTGCGCTGTTGCTCCGCCGCGGGCTCAGCTCGCGCCGTGGCCCCATGGCCTCGGGCGGAGCTCTTCCTTCGCCTCCTCCGGAAGATGTGGTTTGCCAGGAGGTCGCTTGCCTTGCTCGCCGGCGCAGCGCCGCCCAGCCCCAACGCCGCCATGCTCCACGCTCGCCCCGTTGGGAGGACTCGCGCCGGGAGGCCGCTCGCCTTGCCCGCCGGCGCAGTGTCGCCTAGCCCCAACGCCGTCACGCTCCACGCTCGCCCCGCCGGGAGGACTCACGCCGGTGCCGTTGCTCCGCCAGGAGGACTCGCGCCGGGAGGCCGCTCGTTGCTCCGCCGGTATGCCGCGCACCGCTTGCCCTGCCTTCTCCCTCCACGCATGCGAAGTGGGTTGGCGCGGTCGGTGGAAGGAGGCTACTGCTGCGCCGTCGGGAAGGAGCACTGGAGCCCCGCGGGGCCACCCGAACCTGCAGTTTGGATGGAGGCAGTAGCAACAGCGGCGGCTTGCGGCGGCGGCGGCGGACAGCGTGTTTTAGCAAATAATCAACTAAGTGATGGAGGTTAAAGACGAGGGTAGTTTGGACATTTCTTCTACCTTCTCTCTCTGAAACTGGGAAATGATTATTTTAATCGGCGCGGTGTCTCTCAGCAAATATACACGAATTTGTAATAGTACTGAGCAAAGACTCGCATTTGCAGTGTGTGCCAGCCAATTACGTGTTTCTGCGATGTCCAGCAGCAAAATTTCTCTTAACAATTTGATGAATGTAAAATTACCTAACACAATAACATGACGTATTGTCTTCTTTGAATTTTATATTTATCTATACCTACTTTTTATATAATACGAAAAAGGCAAAGTTTTAGGCCCTTTATTTTCATCCAGCCCATTCTAAATTTATGGTAACTGTGAATCCAGTGACAGCCCACTCACGTCTAAGTGTAGCGTAGGGAATCGAACTGTGTTCACCATGGCTCCGTTACTAATAGCTCACCACCACAGTATACATATGCTTATGTGCTATCTGGGAATCTCTTTTACTTATTGCTTACTCTCACCGTCCCAAAATAGATGTCGCTATAAGATGCGTGCTGGTCAAGTATTTTCAACTTTGACTGAGTTTATAGAAAATACGTGCAACATTTATATCTCTAAATAAATATATTTTGAAAGTGTATTCAAAGATCTATTTAATGATACTAATTATATATTATAAATATTAATATTTTTGTATATATATTTGGTCAAAGGTGAAAAGTCTCTGACTTCTCGGAAGTGAGAATGACTCTATTTTGGGACAGAGGGAGTATTTGCTTTCAAATATTTTGATTGAGTTTGTGTGCCTACCAAGACGGAGGATGGAAGAATCTCTACTAATATAAAGGTCACCGGTTATAATTATTCTAAGTTCACCCAAATTCAATCTACCAAAACATTCTCGTAGTCTATATCTCTCCTAATCTTCACTAAACCCACCTAAAATATGTACCCACAAAACCAACTCCATTTAATCCAACGCTCCAAATACACTCTTACCTCCCTAATCACTTACTCAGATCCAAAGGTCCAAAGTCTTTGGATTGAACATCATAACTCATTCCCCTCCCACCCACCTTTGTGTAAAGGCACTGTACAGATCCGAACGAAATCGCCCAAATCACTCGTGCCCAAATCATTGCTCAGATTATCGGACATGCTACCTAACCTTTCCCCGACGCCGCGGACTCCCCGATGCAGCACCACGCGCTGCTCTCATCCGACGGTGCGGCCCACGCTGCCCTCCCCCCCCACGCGCCCTCGACGCCGTGGACTCCCCTACGCCGCACCACGCGTTGCTCTCAACCAACGTCGCGGCCTGCGCTGCCCTCCCCCTCGGAACACTGCGAGCCCCAATGCCTCCACGCGAAATGCATCGATGGGAAACAGCGGAATGCCACGAGGCAGCGCTGCCCTCCCCACGCGGAATGCCGCGAGGCCGTGCTGCTCTCCCACCCCGAGGAGAAGGGGTTCGCAACACTCGAAGGTGCGGATTTGGTCGCCTGGCTCGCGGTCCGGATCCATGCCAGTAAGGAAGCATTCGCAGCCGATCTGTGGACTTCTACTCTCGACGAGGTGAATAATATTTGGTTCTTTCACTTCTCTATTCATTTACCAGTAGTTCTCTTCTCACTGAGATCGCCCACCACAACAGGATTGGAGCAGCTTCGACAGGTGCCACCCACCGCCGCGGATTCATATTGCTGCAGGTCTTCTACTCACCTTTCCTGACTGACCTCCTCGATGAGGTCGCTCCCTTCCCCAGGTCATAAGTTGCCTCCAGTGCCGCCGCCGCCGCCTTGCCTACAAGCCCATCATCTAGCCAAGCCAAGAGGTAACAACGAAGCCATCACCTCCATTCCTGTCCTCCTTTCAGATTAGCAAATACTAAAAGATTCTAATGCGCAAATCCTTTTTTCCTCTGGCAGGCAGGACGTTTCAACTATATTTGTGCTGTTGACAGAGCTCTTGTGGATCAGCCTTTTGTATTGGCGGTGTTGCCCTTCACGAACATCCTTTCCTGCAAAGCTCTTGCTTTTGACGCGTGTCCATGGCCTATCAGTTTGATTTTCATGCACTACAATTTCTAGATGCATAAAGTGAGTGCTCGAAGCTTGAGGCGGATTGTGCTCATTTGATGTTTGTGAAGATCGACACCCACAGTTTGTCTGCCATGTATCAATGCTTAATTGTCCGGCCACCATGGAATTGGGGCCATTAGTTTCATTATCAGGCATGCCAGAAGTGACTTTGTGCATCAATTTATGAACGCCTTTACTGATCATCGTGATTCCAATTGTCAGGTTGGTGTGATTTAATAGGCTTCATTTTCGTGATCTCATATCTCACCTCTTGTCATGTTCTCTGGTTGAAAACCTAATATTATTGGTGTGCTCAGCCATTTTCGCTCTTAGTGGCCTGCACTTCCTAAATGGATGATCTGGATTAGATGATGTCACACCCCAAAATTTATATTTTGGGCCATGAATAGAAAACATGAAATAATTAAATGATTTTTAAATGTTTCATAAATTTTCCTAGATGTAATTGATTGTTTATAATTTAAATAGTGAAAAATACTTTTTATCAAACTCTTAAAACTTAAAATAATATGTTTTTTGAATTCATGCCGCTTGCATAATTTTTATGGAATGAAAAATGATTATTTAAAATCCATTTAGGCTCCTCTCGATTTTACTCTATTTATAAAATAAATAAATTGTTTAAAGATTTTATTTTTATAAAAAAATTACATATTATGTTATTTAAGAGCCTCTTAAATATTTTCAGGTAATTTATAATTTTATTCTGGTTTAATAGCTTATAAACTTATTGCCAAAGGAAATCACAAAATGAAAATGAAAAAGGAAAAGCAGAAAAACTCTCCCTTCTTCTCTCTCGGGCTCGGCCCATTTCCCTCCCCCTCTCCCTTCCTTTCCTCAGCGAGCAGGCCGGCCCAAGCCGCGCAGACGCCTACTCCCTCCCTTCTCCCCCTCGGCCCACTCCCTGTTTTCCCCCCTTCTTCTGTTTGCTGTGCGCGCGCGCGCAGGCCGGCCCAGCGAGGCCCAATGGCCAACCGAGCGCGCATGTCGCCGACATGCGGGGCCCACCCGTCATCCCCCTCCTCCCGTTCGGTTCGGAGCAGAGCACGCAACTGCTCTCCGCTTTTCCCGCGAGCATACTCGGCCGTCCGCCCGCCGCCGCCCTATATAGGGACCGCCCGGGGCTCTGCCACGCACGCAGCCTCCACGACGCCTTCCCGTGTGCCCCACCCCCCTTCCGAGCCTCACCGTGAGCCAGCCACCGCCACCATTGCCGAGTCCACCCGAGCTCTCGATGTCCATAGTTACGCCACCAAATTCCTCACTTCACCATTGTACATTGTCGATTGGATCCCGGAGAACCGTGTCCCCGACGCACCGCCATTGCCGTCGTCAGTCCGCGCCTCCAAGGGCACTTGAAGCCAATTGATTCGTCCCCGAGATCTGCCGCGAGGTGAGGAAGACATTCCCCTCCTCTTCTCCCTCCCCGAACTTCCAGCAGCCTGTCAGGACCCAAGGGAAGGCCAGGCGTAGGACGAGGAAGCTGCGGGTGGAGAAGGCTTGTGGCTGACGGAAATCCGACAAAAGACAAGTGGGACCCGGTGGGGTGAGTTGTATAAAGGGCCGATGCCCATTGGTGATCTGTTATGTTATGTTGAATAAGAACTCTGAACCGTCATTCCCTCCCAATTCTCTGTTCCGTGGAGTTCTTCTCTACCTCTGCTCCTCTTCTCTGATGTTCCTGTCCGATCCTCAGTAGGATCGTGACACAGCCGAGCTCCAGGTATTTTTCCTGACGAAAACCATGCACCGGAGCGCCATTCCGGCCAGCTCCGGCGATGCTCTGGCGAGAGCGCCACCGCCGGCACTCTGTTCCGGCCGGCTGCCCTCTCTCCCTCTCACTGCTCTAATCTGCGTCATCCGTTCTAGATCGGGCGGCTCTCATCGCCCCGTACCCCTTCGCGGGTTCCTTGTGCATAAAAGCCCTTACATCTTTTAATGTTGAACCCGACATCCACAAGCAACTGTGCACTGTGCCTTGGAAAACTTTCTGTAAAGCTCCTGAGTTTTAGATAAATTTATACCCAGTCAATGATTTAAGACTAAATCTGGATATTGTTTATTTTTAATTCGAAAATGGCTTCAAATTTATTACAGATTTGCCATTGAATTTCAAGAGCTCATATCTTTCACGTTTTAAATCCAAATTGACCCATTCAACTTGCATTAGATTCAGAAATTAATAACCTACATTTTTATGCCACTGTTCAGTAGATTTTCAACTATTAAAATGTTATAATCTATTTAATCCATTATTTTATAAATGAAAACCCATTTAATTCATAACTTCTCCGTTTTTAA
Source organism: Eremochloa ophiuroides (assembly GCA_038502445.1). Taxonomy (NCBI): domain Eukaryota; kingdom Viridiplantae; phylum Streptophyta; class Magnoliopsida; order Poales; family Poaceae; genus Eremochloa; species Eremochloa ophiuroides. The sequence goes on along the minus strand of JAHLJS010000009.1, from coordinate 1,676,077 downwards.
ATCCGGAAGGGAGCACCTCGCCCCACCGAAGCCTCATCACCTTCTAGCCATGACCCACTGCCTTCGGCCACCCTTGGCCCTTCCCGGCCAGCCCAGAGCCACTACCGGCCAGCCACAACAAGCTGCCGGCCACCAGTAGCTGGCCACTGCTGGCCAAAACTGGGCTGCAGTTGGCCATCACTAGCCGGAGTAAGCCGCTGCTGGCCACGAACCTTACCGGTAGGCTTTGACCCTCTCCAATCATGTTGGGTTCGTATCGAGTAGTACTACGTGTTAGAATTATTTTCGTACTGTTTTTCTACTATTTGGTGTAATGTTTCTTATTATCTATTGTTTGGGCCATGTATGTTGATTGCCGAAAGAAGGATCCAAGTGCGTGGATTTCTAGGATCTAGTATCGATACTCCCGACCCTTCCCAGTTTGAAGGCAAGTGTCCTTGACCATCTTGCACCTATAATTATTTTACTTTTGAGTTAGAGTAGTTAGAACATTAGTTGTATGTAGAGTCTCAATTTGAATCCTATGTTAGGGTTTACTAGAACTTGATTTTATCATCCTTGTAACCTTGGGTTGGGAAAATGGTAGAAGTCATTGCTTAGCCCTGTAGTCATGGTTGGGAAGAGTATAATTAATTATTGATTAATGATCTATGCAACATGTGGGATGGTAACCTTTTTATCGACATGGTGATTAGGCAAATCCGGCAGGATGAAAAGATTGGTGGGGTTTTGTATGTGCCATGGATTTGGCGGCTGATGTTGGTGGATTGGGTTTGTGCGAGATATAATCATGCTCGGATCCCTAGGACCCGGTTCCCGGAGCATGTAACCCGGCTTTACAGCGCAACCATGAGGCTAGAATGGGACGGACTTGGCTAATTAATTAGTCACTCTAAGTTTTGGCTTTACACAGGGATGGTTTTGTGGCTCAAGAGGGGGCTTCTGCAGTGGGTCGTTATCCCTGTTAGCGGTGAAACGTTAGAGGTACGTGTAAAACAGGCTTAGAGGGGCTTTGTAAAGGCCTTGTAGTGTGACCCCGCTGTGCACCTCGACAGTGTTTGGTGAAATGGGGAAAACATGACTCATGGTGAAAGTGTGCAACCTCTGCAGAGTGTAAAACTGATATATCAGTCGTGCTCACGGTTAAGAGCTGGCTGGGAGTTGTTCAAGGGAAAGAAATATGAGGAACTCGCTTTCTATTCTTTGTCAAAGCATAACCAAAGTTCTTTGATTGAACCCTTCATGCAAATAACTTGTGGTGATCACCCAAAAGCATGTTTGACATCGCTCAGTGCATATTCTTTACCATTTGAAACTTGTATTCCTCCACTTGACAACATTTCCTGCAACACATTCAATCCTAATTTACGAAAGAAAAAGGACAAAGTTCCATGCTGGTATTATGATTGTAGGCACTACTTCCCAAAACCATGTTGGTAACACGAAAGTGATTTTTAAAATAAGGTAAAGCTAGCCAAGAAGCAATGCTATGGTATGACTATTTGACTAATCTGTCAAAGACTCAGGCCCTAATTGTAGAATTGAAGAATAATGTCAAACTCTACTTTCCACAGTATATAGGCCACAGAATTGAGAATCAGAGTAGAACAACAATGAGTTAAAAAAAGGCCAATTTTAACTGCATTCAAAAAATAAAACTGGTAGGACCTCATGCCCACAAAGGGGAAACAAAATTAAATGAGAAACCAATGACTTGGTTATAGTGAAATCAATAGCTCCCACATATCAGCTCTTGAAACCTCTTCAAACACAGCTAACAAGAATTCTTTTTTTTTCTTCAATTTGCAAGAAGGAACTATTTGCATAAGGGAAACCTAAATTTATAAGAAAACAAATTATTAAACCGTGGTTAAACAATTTAAGAACAGAAAGATACCCTACATTTAGAACCAAATGGGTGTAGGACGCAACATCAATGGCTCAAGTCGTACTGAAATCATCATCCCTGATCCACTTTTGCATAAGAAGACATAGTAAAGTTATTTCTCGTATTAACCATCTAAGTTACATTCTACCTAAGTCCTTACTCATGGCTTGCTTTGTTGGTTTTTGCTGTCAGTAGCTAGCTTAAAAGCAAGAAGAGATCTTATGTGCAAAAGAATGTAAGCGTTGGTTTTTGCTGTCAATAGCTAGCTTAAAAGCAGGAATGAGATCTTACGTGCGAAAGAATGTACCCCCTGGAAGCTAAAAGAGTGACACCAGGATCGAGCAGGCTGTGAGCACCAAAGTTTTTCCCTCTGCCATGCTTTCAATTGTTTTCTCTAACATTTCAGAGAAGATGAAAGCATAAGAGTTCAGAGTATAAAGACTGGAAGGATATAATACATAAGAAACTGGACTCACTTCCTCTCTTGCTCCATCTTAACACGCCATACTTGTACCCTATCATTGACGTGTAGGTACAAGAAAAAGAAAATGAAGAGAATTCATCATATGGGTCAAATCAAAGATAACAAATTACATAGACACAGAACTTGCCATGGTATCACCTATCTCCAAGCTGAGAATTCCAGCAAAAGGGGCAAGTGGCCAGTCATTTAATCCAGATCATCCATTTAGGAAGTGCAGGCCACTAAGAGTGAAAATGGCTGAGCACACCAATAATATTAGGTTTTCAACCAGAGAACATGACAAGAGGTGAGATATGAGATTACGAAAATGAAGCCTATTAAATCACACCAACCTGACAATTGGAATCACGATGATTAGCAAAGGCGTTCATAAACTGATGCACAATATCACTTCTGGCATGCCTGGTAATGAAACTGATGGCCCCCATTCCATGGTGGCCGGACAATTAAGCATTGATACATGGTTGATGAACTGTGGGTGTCGATCTTCACAAACATCAAATGAGCACAATCCGCCTCAAGCTTCGAGCACTCACTTTATGCATCTAGAAATTGTAGTACATGAAAATCAAACTGATAGGCCATGTGAGGACCGGATAGGCTAGAGGAGGAGAGTGGTGAATAGCCTATTAAAATTTCTACAAAGCACTAGACCACAAGTTAGTAATTTGACAAGCGATGCTAAGCACTAGCTCTAGGCTATCCTATGCAACCTAGCACAATATGCTAATCACAAGTATATGCACACAATGCGCAAGAAACCCTCACTTTGATCCTATAGTGAGAGCACCTAAACAAGAGAATAAACGCAAGTGTAAGGAATCGAGGAAGCTATACCACCGAGGAGAGAAGAGGTTGATCCAATCACCGAGAGATAGCCAACAATCACAATATGGATCAATCACCAATAGATCACCGGAAAGCCAAACATCCACTCGAAGGTAGAGAAGATAGAACACTCGATTTATTACCAAGGTTCACATGATCGCCGTCACGCTACTCCTCGTTGTGGCACCGGTCTTTCTTGGTGGATTGCGAGCTAAGCTTCACACACCAATCCCTCACCGGAAGCCGCTCACCAACACAAGAGAAGTGGCTATCAACCAGGAGCAATTCACTAGAGTCAGTTTTGGCACTCCGCCGGGGAATAACCGCAAGAACCGCTCACAACAAACCTTCGGTGTGGGCTTGAACAATCACCAATCAACCTCAACACCGAAATCACCTCCAAGCCGCTAGGGACACGGCAATGCCCCAAGAGAATAAGAACTCAGCAATGGCTTGCTCTCAAGTGCTCTAAAATACAAATCGCTAGCAATGATGCACTTGAGGATCACTCAACCCACAAAGATGATCAATGGATGAACAAGTGAGTGACTGGTAGGCTAGGGAGTGCTCACAAGTGTATAGCAATGAATCAAATGTGCAAGAGAGTCACCAAGTGACCAGGAAAGGAGTATAAATACCCCTAAGTGCACTCCTAGCCGTTACCCACTGAAAACAGCCGTTAAACTACTTTTCTAGGCGTTGGACGGAACCGTCGGACTGAGTCCGTCGGACCAACCGAACACGTCCGATGCTCAGATCTGTGCCACGTGTCAGCTCAGGATTTAACGTCAGCCACTGATCTCCAACGGCTACTGCTCGTGCCACTTTCTCAACAGTCGGACGCTCCCTTCGTCGGACTAAAAAACACAAGCGTCTGACGCTTCTAGAGACTACACAGAGACAAAATTAAACGACGGACTCTTTCCGACGCCCTGCGTCGGACTAAACCTTTACATCCGACGCCCTGCACTCAGCACGCTGCGCACTGTGCCACGGCGTGAACCCACGCCAAGGCATCGGACCGAGGGCCAATGGTCCGACGCTCCGCACTTGAACCCCGTCGGATTGTCCGACTCTCTCAGGTGCCAAGAGACCAGAACACCGTCGGACAAACCCTCGTTAGTGCGTCGGACGGACCAATGAAATCCATCGTCCGACGCTGGGCAAAAACACACCGACAGCAACTGAAATGCTCGGACGCTGTCCGACGCTCGCCGTCAGACCAAACCCAGCGTCCGATGCCTTGAGACAGTTAGAAACAGTGCTAGGGACTGTCGGACGCTAGTTGGCAATGGTCCGACTGCCCTGCAACACTAGCGTCCGCGCTAGTTTCACAGCGATTTCAAGACTAGTTTCTCACCCTTTACTTTTATGTGCTAATACTCAAGGTCTTCAACACTTGTGCACAGAGTGTTAGCATTTTGCAAACAATTTTCAAGGGTTTTCAAGTCAATTAGCTAGGTTGGTTAGATCAATGCAATGACATGCAACCTAGAGCACTTGAAGGTAATCCATTCTCCCCTTGATAATCGGCTATCTATCCTAAATGTGATCACTCCCACTAGGTGTCTTAATCACCAAAACAAAAGTCTACTAGGGATTATACCTTTGCTTTCAAGCCTTTTCTTTACACCTTGATCATCTTCATTTGTTCCACATTTCTTCATCCGTGGTTGAGCCTTCTTTGATCCTCACCGTCAACACCTTAGGCTTCTCACTCCATGGTTGGGACAACCTAACCTTGCCAACACTTAGAAACTTAGGTTAGTCCTTAGGGCGTCATCAATTATCAAAACCAAATTAGGGCTTTCACTATGGACACCCGTCAAAAGCAGGAGCTTTGCAGCAAAGGATGTTTGTGAAGGGCAACACAGCCAATACAAAAAGCTGATCCACAAGAGCTCTGTCAACAGCACAAATATAGTTGAAACGTCCTGCCTGCCAGAGGAAAAAAGGATCTGCACATTAGAATCTTTTAGTATTTGCTAATCTGAAAGGAGGACAGGAATGGAGGTGATGGCTTCGTTGTTACCTCTCGGCTTGGCTAGATGATGGGCTTGTAGGCAAGGCGGCGGCGGCGGCGGCACTGGAGGCAAGTTATGACCTGGGAAAGGGAGCGACCTCATCGAGGAGGTCAGTCAGGAAAGGTGAGTAGAAGACCTGCAGCAATATGAATCCGCGGCGGTGGGTGGCACCTGTCGAAGCTGCTCCAATCCTGTTGTGGTGGGCGATCTCAGTGAGAAGAGAACTACTGGGAAATGAATAGAGAAGTGAAAGAACCAAATATTATTCACCTCGTCGAGAGTAGAAGCCCACAGATCGGCTGCGAATGCTTCCTTACTGGCATGGATCCGGACCGCGAGCCAGGCGGCCAAATCCGCACCTTCGAGTGTTGTGAACCCCTTCTCCTCGGGGTGGGAGAGCAGCACGGCCTCGCGGCGTTCCGCGTGGGGAGGGCAGCGCTTCCTCACGGCATTCCGCTGTTTCCCATCGATGCATTTCGCAGTGAAGGCATTGGGGCTCGCAGTGTTCCGAGGGGGAGGGTAGCGCGGGCCGTGACGTTGGATGAGAGCAACGCGTGGTGCGGCGTAGGGAAGTCCACGGCGTCGAGGGCGCGTGGGGGGGAGGGCAGCGTGGGCCGCGGCGTCGAGTCCGCGGTGTCAGATGAGAGCAGCGCGTGGTGTGGCATCGGGGAGTCTGCGGCGTCGGGGAAAGGTTATGTAGCATGTCTCATAATCTGGGCGATGATTTGGGCGCGAGTGGTTTGGGCGATTTCGTTTGGATCTGTACGGTGCCTTTACACGAATGTAGGAGGTGGGAGGGGAATGAGTGACTCTGGACCTTTCGATTTGAGTGAGTAAGAGATTGGGGAGGTAAGAGTGTATTTCGAGCGTTGGATTAAATGGAGTTGGTTTTGTGGGTAAATATTTTGGGGTGGGTTTAGTGAAGATTAGGAGAGATATAGACTACGAGAATGTTTTGGTGGATTGAATTTTGGGTGGACTTAGGATAATTATAACCGGTGGCCTTTATTTTAGTAGAGATGAAATATTACTGCCATGTGTAGAACAGATGACCGTTCGTTAGCTAGGCTTGCTATGTTTTTTTTCATAATTAGGGAGGCTTGCTTCACATCAAGGCCATAAATCAACGCAGCATGCTGACGTGCTGCACTAACTTCAGGAATAGCTAGGTGAGATGCTTCGCATTGTTTATCTTTCTTTTGAGATAAAAATAAGAAATTTTAGCCATGTAGATCAAGAGCAGCACAAGAGATACAAGTATAGTAGTATACTGGTTTTCATTCTTTGCTAGGTGCTTTTGCATGTCGGTCAACAGCGCACTAACTATCTGATTAGTAAAATAGGATTCAAAAAGTTCAGGTATGGCTGCACTCAGTTATGCTTCATATTAGAGCTTGTTTTTTTTGTTAATTTTGAACAAATAAACTCAGTTATGCACTAAATTTAAATCTAGCTACATTTTATGGAATGTCCTTTTACTTCAATCACTTTTTTCACAGGATGTGCAAATGCCATTCATTTGTACAAATGAACTCAGTTCTTTTTGTGCTTCTCCCTTTTATGTATGTGTTTGTTCATGAATCTTGATTGGTTAGTCTACTATGCAGTAAATTTGTGTTGCTAAGAAGGAAAGAAGGAAGAAGAAATGCTTCTAGCTATAAAGACCGGTAATTTGGATATGGCGAAGTTAGCTATATACTAAGAAATTTTCTACTTGGGACCATCCTTGTAAAATGTTAACCAAATTGCTGCCTCATGAAGTACTGTAATTTTCATATATAACTTCTATGTTAGTGGCCGCAATTTTGGTTCTTTTTTTTAGTTTAAGGAATTATGTTTTGTGATTTTTTCCCTAGACGCAACCGTAGCGTTAGCACGGACAATATATTAGTATAATAAATGTTGAGCCTTTTTTTTTTCCTGCGTACACTTTTTGTGTGACTAGAATGAGTGAAGAGCGATGGGCCAAAACGCTTACACTGCCACGCCAGTGCAGTTAAACGTGTAAAAAAAAAGTTAAACGTGTTTAGAAGATGAAACACCCTCCTTCCCTGGCCCGCAAAAACATGGCCCGAAACGAACGGTGCTTTTCTTCCGGCCCACAAAAATGTTCCGATCATCCTCACTCCAAATCATAAGTTCCTCTTGTTTTTATAGCTGCATAATTTTATCTAAGCTGTATCTAGACATATATACTCTATCCATCCCAAAATGAGTGCACAGATCACAATTTGAGTAAAAATATCTTAATTAATTCCCTGTTTTTGCAATTTTATTATTTTTATTCCATTGTTTTATAGAATACTTTTTATGCTATATCTGCTCTTTTTCTTCTTGTTCCCAATTCAATACTAAGCAAGTTCAAATAAATTGACTATTTGTGTGATAAATTTTTTGAGTTAACTTGCTGTTTTCATGAGAAATAAAATTGACAAGTCTAAGTTGGAGATTATCCTTTTCTTGCAGGAGATCTTGTGGAAAAAGTGTTGCTAAATTTCTCCCTTTGTCCATTTCATATGCGACTGTAGGCCGAACCAAAACAAAATAATTTTCCTTGCTTTTGAGAATTTTTCGTTGAACATAAACCCAAATATTCCTTTCTTTTATTCCTTGGAATCTTTTTTTTCTCTTTCTGGTGGTATGAAACTGCCACCTAATATCTTATAAAAATAGTATTATATGAAAAATAATTCTATAAAAAACAATCTATCTTAAGTATGACAAATATATATCAAGTAGTTATGTGTATGATACAAAATAAAAACCTTTAGATTAATCATGTCATATATTTTAATATTGGACCAATTCAGAGATATAAATGGATTATTTATTTTTTACAAATCTACTCGAATTTGAGGTTGGTTGACTCTTTGCATTCTATTTTTGAAAAAAAATGTTAATAATATCTAGATACAGCCTAAACTACTATTTTTTTTTTTGAGAAACAAATACAGCCTAAACTACATGGGCCAGATACATTTATATTGGGCTCACGCATCCTCACGGACCGAGCCGTCGATCCAGCTTGCACTGCTCCTTGGGGTTCTTCTTAGCAGTCTGACCGAACTTCCACGTGAGCACGGCGGCAAACCGGCGATGAGGTGCGACGACGGCGTCACCATGATGACGTGGGAACGACGGTGAGCTAAGTTAGGTGGATGCCCCACAATTTCCATTGGCATTGGATTGGCACCAGTTACCAGAATCTTGGCCGCCGACCGGAATGTGAACAGGAGACGAGCACCAACCAGGGACCCGAAACTGCTTCAATGGCCGGTGCCGGTGAGGTGTGATCAGGATTCGGGACAGGAGGAGAGGCAAGGGAAGCGGAAACGTTTACCATATCCTTGAAACTGAATGAAACACGCTGAAATGACAAAATGCAATCCATTGCAGATATGATACAGGATGATGATGATGTATCCATCATTCCATAGCCCTCAAGAATTTCACCACCAAAGCATCTATAGAAATTTAATAAACAGTAATTATGTTTCAGTAAGCCCAGTTCCAACAAAATCATCCAAGAGAACTCAGAGCTGAGAACAAGACAACTTAAATCCTCCATGAAATCTGCTGACAGTAGAGAAAACACAACTCATTATAGAGTCTAACTGGTTCAACAAGCCCTTTTATTTTGTTAAAAAATGCCAGCTTATTCCATATCGGGAATGCATTTTTCCTTGATAGTCCCACCACGATTGTCCCTGATTCTGCGCCTATTGCATTGGCAGCATTGGCCAGGGCCGCAATGGCATCAACCAAGGTTGGTGGAATAGGCGGTGGGTTGGAAACACCAAGCTCCATCCTCGGAGGTTCCAGCACCGAACGACCGAGTGTTGACAGGACATCTGCGGATAAGCAATCCAAACTTAGGTCCGATATCATTTAACCAAAACCTAGAGGCAATACGGGCTTAAACATGGCATCACAATTGATACTTGTCACACAAAGGCAGAATCCCCTAACAGTAACTAAGGTTTTACGACAGGCAGGAAAAGAAGGTTTGGATTAGTGCGGACTTGATAGGCTAGGAAGAATAGGCTTACTAGATTCTAACCCAAAACCACTTTTAAGGAGGAAGTTAATTAATCATGTGAGATTATCATGATGCATGAATCGCACTTACGAATTTTAAATCATGTATTAGGAAAAATAAATATAACTTTAATATAGGGCTAAATAAATATGCTACCCACTTGCTACCATAGATAATTTATTGGATAAGATAAAAATTATAGAACGAGGATAAGAACTATTGGATAAGGTAAGAATGAAGGGATAAGGTAAGAATGTAAGCAGTTTGGACTAAAATACCAATTTAAATTTTGTGATCCAAAACGTTTTGAAGTTTTCGAAAGTAACACTGTAATGATTTGGCAATGGATCTCTCTGATACCACCTGTAATAGAACCGCCTAAATCACATGGCCCACGGGCACATGTCATTGTCACTAATGATCTCTGACAGCCGGGCCCGTGTCCCAGATGACTTAGATAGCTCTGCCGGGCTACATAAGCGCCCGTATTCTCCGACAGAATCCCATTGCGAAGCCATTACAAGGGTTACAACATTTCATAATAAAATACATCAGAGTAAAGGTGCGGAAGACTTCATAGTACATAAGTTACAAACCAGATGTTCAAATATAAATTCAAGTACAGTTATTATAATCTATATCTAAATAGAAGTAGCATCAGGGTAGCAGATACACATAATAATATGAACCCTGTCCAAGGGTCCAACATCACTCATCATCACTTCCTTCACAAACGAACATCACGCAGCAGGGAGCAAGACAAACCTCCGGCTGCTGACTTCCTGCAACAGGGGTTAACAAACCCTGAGTACTGAGGGTACTCCGCAAGACTTACCCGACGAAAGGTGTAAAATTAGACTCAGGAATGCAGGCTGAGGGGAGTCAAGGTAAGGCTATAGCAAGAGTTCAAGAGTTTTGCGGAAAAGCATTACTATCCTATTTCAATATTTCATCTCAATATTATTTTAATCATAACCATAGTTCCAATATTCCTTCTCATATGTCACATTCTTTCAATTGCTTAATCATTCTCAAAAACACCTAGTTCCAAACCACTTTTCGGTGTAAGTCAGTGGATCAAGTCTCCATTAATCGAGGAGCAACGTCGATTCGAATCCAGAAAGTACCCAGCTGGGGATCCCTATCCACACTGCGTATGTAGCACTTAAGCTTGCATATGCCAACCCCGCCTACCACGGCTTTTCGTACCCCGGAACCGGTCCTGCGCCACCCGAGAGCACAGTACCCCTCTTAGTCTCCAGGCACGCCGGCCACGAGGGTACACGCTACTCTCGCCATCTCTCCACTCCCTAGTGCAGTGGTTGTCGGTTCCAGCAGTAGAGCCACCGGAGTCAGAGGCTTCCCGTAGTATGTGGCTAGTTGCAAAGTCTCGATCCAGCAGGCCGACAACGAACGGTCCCTAAAGCATTTTTCCGTTGGTTACCATGCATTGGGACTCTAACCCAAGTACAAAGTAGCCAAATGGTTCCAAATCCGTGCCCGTCGGTGACAAGACATGGGAACGCCGCCACATATGCACATCCATCCAAAAACGGACTTCCTTTTTCATTTTCATTTTTCCGGTGGCGGCAAGTATCGAGACTTCTAACCCAAAGTACAAAGCCAACCGAGCGGTTTCCAATCCATCGATGACAATACATTGGGACTCTAACCCAAGTGCAAGTCACCCGCACGGTTGCAAATTCATATTCATCTTTAGTATATCATCATAGCTCAGAAAATAGCATTTTATGCAAAACTAACTTTAAAGAGCAAGGCTAAGCATTTTCAAACATTTTCATTTTAAATAGATTTCGGGGTTATATATCAAGGCAGGTCATGCAGCAAGTAGGTGACAATCAACTCCTATCAACCTAATGCAATTATTTAACTCAAGGTGATAAACTTTTTAAAACACAAGGAAGGGCTGAATGCACGGGGCTTGCCTTGAATTGCGTGAAGTGTCGGATCCGGACCAGTACCACAGATGTCAAAATCCAGAACGACCTCGAGAACAATCTCCTCAGTGACTGCCTTCACTTTTACCTCCGACTCCTTGGTCACTATACGCATGCAATGATGAATGTTTCAATGCAATGCAACATGAAATGACAAATGCAAAATCCTAGAATAAATAATACCTAATTCAAGCATAACTGTACTTCATCACCTAGTCATAACCATACTAGACTAAGGTGCTCTACGTCATAAGGATGTTTGACCTAGAACCACAATCAATCCGAAATTCATACCAAACCCTATCACCAAAGTTTCCTATTTATTTTATTAATCAATTATTCAAGCATACAATTAATACTTATTCAAACTTTTTCCATTTAATGCCAAACTTCACCAAAAGTTAGCCCTGGATCTGAAACAGTGTCCAAATAAAATTTCATGATTTTTGGAATTACAGAGAATTAATTAAAATTGCCTAAAGTTGCATTTTTGATTTAATATGCTGATTTTTAACTACTGCAAAAAGTGTTCAAAACCTATATTTAATATTTTTATAAAATACTACACACTACAGAGAACATTCACAAAAATTTTCATGATTTTAGGCACAGTAAATTTATTTCCTACAAAAATACCAAATCACAATACTATTCATTTGCAATTTCAATTGGAAAACCCTTTGGAAAAATCCCGAAAAAGGAAAACGCGAAACCGGCCCAGGACAGCCCAATTCCCCGCATGGCCGGCCCAGTGACCGGGCGCCTGCCCGAGCCCCTCTCTTCCTCTCTCAGCGTCGCTGACAGGCAGCCCCTACCTGTCAGCTTCGCCTTCCTCCTCACCTTCTGCCTCGGACCATAGCGCCGGCGAGCGTTGACCGGCGGTCACGCACCGCTTAGGGACTTCTCCGGCGATGGCGAGGCCACCAATATGTTCCCCGGGACCTAGCGCACTCTACAGCATAGATGGTTAGACATTCTAGGGCTAGCGGTGAGCGAGGCCATGGCCGCGGCGGCACGGAGCAAGGCGGCGGCCATGGGCTGACTCCTACGGTGCGATTGAGTTCAAGGGAAAGACTCGGGAGGTACCAAGAGCTCACCCTGGTCCCAAATCAAGAGTCGATCGAGGCAGAAACGGTGCAGAGTGGCGGTCTTGACAGCGTTGGCGGACACCGCCGCATGGACACGATGGCGAGGGGCGTTCCGGACGGACCCTGAGCTCCAAACAAGAAGCCGTCGCGCACATGAGCACCACGGCAAAACACGGGACGCAGAACACACGTGTTATCGGAGAGAGGCTCACCGAGACGAGCTGTCCGCGTCGAGAAGGCCCTCGGCGGCGCTCGGTCGGTGCGGAGGAAGAAGAAGCAGCCACACAGGACTCCGGCAACGGCAAACCTCAACAAGTGGCTCAGGTGGTGCGCAAGGAAGTTGGCTAGCTGGCTATGGGATTGAGAGGGTGGAGTTGGTCGGAGCACAACCAATTTTGCCGATCGGTAGGAACGGTCGCCGGTGAACCGAGGAGAAGGAAAGCAATGGGGAAGTGCTTGTCGCCATTTAAAGGAGCTGGGAAGGAGAGGATCAGCTCGAGCGGGTACCGGGCCCCCCTGCGACCCCCGTGCGGTGGTGTCCGGACCCCGGCCTGCCGGACTGATGGCCGGCGCGGTGCACGGGCACGCGCAGTACGGCGGCGCTCCGGAACAGGGGACCTCCCTGGGTTACTGTAGCTCAGGGAGAAAGTCAACAGCTATTCTACTCAATTATGCCCTACCCAAGCTGAATCAGAGAGTGGTCCCAAAATAAAATTAGTGGAGAATTTCATGTAGAATACTTTTGGTTTTTGAAGTATGTTCAAATTCGGTCAAATTTTCAAACTACGGCAAAGGGGGTAAAAAGGGTTTTGAGTTTCAAAACTAAATCTCTAAAATTACTTTTAATTTTTAATAACAACTTGAAAATTGGTAAACATGAAAGTTGTTCTAATCAATGAACCCTACAACTCTTATTAAGGAAGTTTTATCATATTATCATTATTTTTGAAATTGAAGTTTCAAATTTAAATTTCAACATAGTAATTTGGGTTTAATTTAAATTTCTGAAACACAACTTCAAAATATCCAAAAATAAAAGTTGTTCAATTTTAAAAGGTCTACAACTTTCATTAAGACACTTACATGAGATTCATTATGGTTTTTAAATTAGAGTTTGAGGTCAATTCTAGGGCTTAAATTAATTTCTTATTTGGTTTAATATTTGATTTTTAATTAAGGGTTTATATACATAATCAATGAAATCAAATCACTCTAGCACCCTAAACACAATCATATGCAAATGATCAAATTAAACATGATGAAATGACAGTTTAATTATGCAGTAATACCAGAGGTATTACATATACTCGTCACGTAGGTAGTGTAAATGGAGAATGGGAGAAACTACAATCAAAGTTCTGTATCACCTTCTTCTCCATTCCCCGAGTTGCTCGTCTTCGTGTAGAGATCCTAACCTTTAGGACAAAAGGATAAGGAGCCTCTAGGTGCGGCATGGGCCCGTTTCACAGACTTAGTATCTGCTGGCCCTGATTTAGCTATAACCGATGTAACACCTCAGGTGTTAGTCACGAGCTAACCAGCGAGTGTGGACCTAACCAAGTTATGTCAATAAATGATCTTGATCACTGTCTCACATTCATCTCCATCTACCATGACTATTGGAAGAGTCTCATAAAGATCCAAATCAAGAATCCACTTGAAATAGCAAATCATATGCTTGTTTGGATTTATTGATTTAGGAAAAGATGAGCATGCAAGTCAATCAAATCTTGCAACCTTGACCAAACAACTCTATTTGAACTCTACAACAAAAGTCATGAAGGACTCATATTGAGTAAATGCCAAGAAAATACCTTTGTTGGCCTAAACATCTACTTTGAGCTCTCTAATTACATTAGTTTGACCAAAGTGGAAATATTATTTTGGAGCAAGATATGAAGTTTGACCCAAAATAAAAGTTACAGATATTTTTGAGTAGAGAAAATGTTATTTTTGGACCAAGTCATGATTCAATATCTAAGTGCCTCAAAAAGTGAGATCAAGATAGAGTTTACCCTGGAATTCAGCATTTAATTAATGCTAAGTCTGAAATTTGTCCCTACCGCAAAGATGTGCCATGTTCTCCAAATTTTGTTTAGCAACTCGAGTGGGACCCAATATAAAAGTTGTTTCAAACTCTTTGGAGCACAACATATCCAAATTTGAGATCAAACTGACTCTGTTTGACAAGATTTTGACATCAGTTCTTAGTCCTAATTAACCTGCTGACACTGTCATTTTGGGAGCTAATTACCCGCTAATCCGTTTATCTTTTGGCCGAGCACTCTTAATCAAGTTCGTAGACCTCTGTGTGGGCAACAACTTTGCTTCTTGGCCCATGGTCCAAATTCCACTCGAACCAGCCCAAATTAGCGCCAAAATCTGCCCCGACAGCAACCTCATCTTGTTTGACAAAATGCCACAACGGGGAGGACTTGTCGGCCATGCACAGAGCTTCCTCTTCCATGGCTGCCACCTTGCTCCCCTCTGTCATCGTCTCTGCCCGAGAAAAGGCGACACCACGGCGTCCTCCACTCCATCTCTGTCGCCACTCTACTCCCTGCTCGCCCTCTCTCGCTCTCCCTACGCTCTGCTCAGTGCGCACAGGGCGTCGCCGCCATTGCCGGACTAGCTGAGCTCGAGCTCAGCCGTCGTTCTCCCTTCTTCCGAGCACCCTATGGTCGAGTCTCCTTCACCGTTGTCTTCCTCCGCTCCACGCCGCTCTCCTGAGCCCTTTCTTCGGCCCTCTTCGTCGTCTCAGCGGATCGCCGCCGGAACTCCGACCGCCGGGCTGCCTGGCGCCGTGGCCACGCCGCTGCGGGCCGCCTCAGGCCGTGCCGCCGGCATCGGCGGATGCGCCGTCGTTAGGGCCAGCCCTGGCCCTACTTCGCCGCCGTCAGCCGCTCCTTGGCCAGGCGGAGCCAAGCCGGCCATCGCCCCTCCTCTTCTCTGCTCTGCTCGAGCGAGCCAGAGGAAGAAGAAGGCCCCCTTGTGTCTATGACGCATGGGTCCCGCGTGGTTCAAATGGCATCAAATTTTCAGATCTCGTGCTATTTCTTGTAAAATCAATATCTAGTGTTTGGAAGCTCCAAAAATGATGAGGCTTGTTTTGTTAGTTTCCTCATGAAGTGCTCTGCATGCTAGATCTATAATGCATGCTATGTTATTTGTGTTATTGTGCTGTAGAAATAATTTTCAAAAAGTGGTTTGGAAATGAATTTAACTTGCTTTCATTTATATCTTGAGTTTTAGGAGTGCAAAAATAGTGGTTATAATTTTGTTAGGCTTCTAATGACATGCACTACCTCATAAAAATATAAAACATATATGTTGTTTACTGTTTTCAAGGCATTTCACATTAATCTTTTTAAATAGGAAATAAATGGCTGATTTTCTTATTATTTTTGTAATTGGAGTTGTATTACTCCAAATGGCATGAAAATTTAATTGCAGACTCTCTTTATGATGTGTAATGCATGGTTAAAATTTCATGATTTATGGTGCATGTATGACTGAGTTGTTGATTTATCTTCTTTGGTGCATATTAAGTAGATTTAAATACATTATAAATAATATATTGTGGTAAAAATGGAAAATGGTGTTCCACTACCTTTGTATGATATTGTGTTAGCCTAAGAATCAATAATATGGTCATATTGTTTCAGAAAATATTGAGTTTCATATTTAATTTGCTCTCCAATGCTTTATTGCATTATAGATTTGTGTATTTTGTAATAATTAAATTATGGAACCTGAGCATGTAAGATTTGAACCTTGGTCATGAATTGTGATTAACTATATCTCATAAAAATATCAACTCCATTTGAGATGTTTACCATATAACTTAAATAATTAAATAATGGGTTTTTATGCAATAATTAGTGAATATTTAGGGACAAATGAATACATGCATGTTTCTTGTGATGCCTTGATGCGTTTGGGTCTGAGCTAAGTGCATTATGATCATGCTATGATTGTTATGTTGCATCAATAGCTCATGTATATGTGTGTCATTGATTTAAAAGCAAGCAAACAACTTAATTGTATTTCTGCTGAGAATGGCTGCATGTGTAGTCCCTAGTTGTTGTGGTGTTTTTCTCCATTAAAATGATGTTGCATGTAAATATGTTCTATACAAAAGTTGTAGATAACTTCATTGTATAGATTTTCCTAAAGTTTCATAGTCATAGGCCTGATAGTTTAGGAGTTATGGCTTTCGGAAGTCTGCTGTCAGGTTTGGATTGTTTTCTGTCCAGATCTGATTGTTTGCCTTGTTTGCCTAAGTTAAGCCTTGAATCACACCATGGTGATAATAGAAGAGTTTTATTAAATTTCATTGGCTTTCCAAATTGTCTGGAATCATCCCTTTTGATGGTCTAGATTCGTAGTTATGATTGTTTGAAGTGTGAGGACAGAATCTGTCCAAGTCTGAACAGAGCTGCCTTCAATATGTTGTTTGACCTTTATATGTATTGAATCATCTTAATATGATAATATCAAAGTTGTATACAATTTCAATAACTTTCCAGAAAGGCTTATATTACCCTGGTTGGATGTGTATAGCTTGAGTTATGGTTAAATCTTGTGCTTGCTGTCCTGCTGCCCATAAACTGCATGTGTGGGTTATGATTGCTTTGACTTTGCTTTGCTTGGTGTGATTGTTAGCTTATGGTTCAGTGATGGTAGATTAAGATGCCTTGTATTACTTCCTTTTATTCATACATGTGCATTGTGCATCTCATTTAGGTACGATAGATGAACATGTGGAGATGAAGGACGTGATGATGGAACTAACCACAAGACAGGTGTGGTGGACTAATCACTGAAGATGGAAGGGCTAATCGAGTGCTTGGATGGGAGATGCTCATCGAGCGAGTGTCATCTAACAAACGCTGACTTAGTATTGAATCCTAGGCAAGCCCCGAAGCATCCCTAAGCCTCCACCTATCTCTTTTTATAAATGCATCGGTCTTTATTAAATCATTATGATTGTGCACTTAAGTATAGGAGTTGGTTGATACCGTTGTTGCATAATTACCTTGTCCACTCTACATATGATCCTGGTATTATTACTAGACAGGTGAGCTGGTCTATTGCTTAGCCCTGCTTAGGCCGGTAGAAGTCGGGTGATTTCCTGTCATCCGCGAGAAAGTCGGGTGATTTCCTGTCATCCGCGAGAAAGTCGGGTGATTTCCTGTCATCCGCGAGCATAGGTGGTGACTGATGAGATCCATATGGATGGCTATATGTGTCACCATGCCACAATGTTTAATGAGAGAATCAAGGCTAGGTAGTGGGGAGCTGCATGACATGGGTCATGTTGACTTCGGTGCTACTTGCGGCCGACTAGGACTGAGGCCACCAGACATCAGTTGAGATTGAAGGACGTCGTCACATAGCTTGGCCAGATAAGTCAGTTCTGACCGCGAAGCCGAGTAGTTCTTTCTGAACCAAGAATTGGTGTGACATGGATAGACATATTCTGGAGGTAGGAAGGATGTGCGGAGACACCAATTTGCCATAGTCAGGTCAGGGACCTGCACTTCCTGTGAGTGGGTTTGTCTCCGAGAATATGGCCCCCGCCAAGCTCGCGATATAATATGACTCAGAAAGATCTAACGGTGACCCAAGAAGCCACTGATCAGGCTGACAGGGTTTGTGATTGGCATGCTTGCCAGCTGGTACAATCGATTCGAATCGCCATCTCTCCTGGTTAGTGAGAAACTGAACTGATCTTCTGGTGAGGTAGAGGTTAACAACTTGAACGTGATTATTGGTGAGATGAGGAAGATATCTAGTGGATATCAGAAATCGCTATGGTTTATTGATTAATATAATATCAAGTGATTGCATAGTATAGCTGCAAACCTTAGCTATAATAGCTGAACTGAAATTGAAGCTGAACAATATCTAAAATTTATAAGTTGAGGAATTATTGTAGTAATGCTTTTTATGCAAAATGATGCTATCTCCTGAGCTCCACCAAATAAGCCTGCATATCCTTGATGAGTCTTTTTATTTACTTCCTGTCGGGTAAGTCTAGCTGAGTACATTTGAGTACTCAGGGTTTTATTTCCAATGTTGCAGGAGGAATACTTCGTTGTCTAAAAGAGCTACTTCTATCTTTCGGAGAGAGGAAGACTAGACCTTGGGCAAGGTCATGTTATCTATCTCTTATCTATGTTGCTGTGACTGGTCGACACTTGGCACTGTATTATGAACTTAAGTGTGTGTCACAATTAACAAGGTCCATATCCTCCTGCACTTCTTTATTTTCGATATAGAGGAATTTGACTTGTTAATTGGACACCCGCTCATGAGATTCCTCGATGGATTCCATGAGGGGGAACCTTGAAGGTCATCTTGGGAAGAACCTTTGTGTTTCAATTCCATTAGCAAATTCTGCCAACTCTAAAGTAGAATTGCGCCCCGAGACTGACCCGATAGAGGAAGTGATGGCTGCATCGCTTCTAGAACCTTCTCATCCTGATCTAGAAGAAGATGCTAAGGATTTTATCCAAGAAGAAGCCGAATTAGAAGAACCTTTAGATTTGGATAAATTTGAACCCCTATCTAAACCCTCTATAGAACTTAAGCCCCTTCCTTCTGGACTTAAGTATGCCTTCCTTAATGGTGATAGGGAGACTCCCATAATCATTAGTGACCAACTTTCTGAGGAGGAAACCTCCAAACTCATCACCATTCTAGAAAAACACCGCTCTGTCTTAGGATACTCTCTTCAAGATCTTAAGGGAATTAGTCCCACTCTCTGCACCCATCGCATTCCCAATTGAGCAAGATGCTGCACCTTCTAGGGAGTTGCAGCGGAGGCTAAACAATGCGATGAGAGAAGTAGTAAAGAAAGAGGTCTTGAAACTCTTGCACACAGGCATAATCTACCCTGTTCTTAACAGCGAGTGGGTCAGCCCCGTCCAAGTAGTGCCTAAGAAAGGAGGGATGACGGTCGTGAAAAATGAGAAAAATGAACTAATCCCTCAACGAACCGTCACGGGTTGGAGAATGTGTATAGACTACCGAAAGCTTAACAAGGCCACAAAGAAAGATCACTTCCCGTTATCATTCATCGATGAGATATTGGAACGGCTTGCAAAACATTCTTTCATTTGTTTCCTTGATGGGTACTCGGGTTATCACCAAATCCCAATCCATCCCGACGCTCAAAGTAAGACAACTTTCACATGCCCCTATGGAACATATGCATACAGGCGCATGTCCTTTGGCCTATGCAATGCTCCTGCCTCTTTCCAAAGGTGCATGATGTCCATCTTCTCCGATATGATCGAAGAAATCATGGAGGTGTTCATGGACGACTTCCCAGTCTATGGCAAAACTTTCGATCACTGCCTAGAGAATATGGACCGCGTCTTATAAAGATGTGAAGAAAAGCACTTAGTCTTGAACTGGGAGAAATACCACTTCATGGTTCGAGAAGGAATAGTGCTAGGACATAGAGTGTCCGAGCGTGGGATAAAGGTGGATAAAGCTAAAATAGAGGTCATACAGCAACTTCCACCGCCCATGAATGTTAAGGGTGTCCGTACCTTTCTTGGTCATGCAGGATTTTATAGAAGGTTTATAAAAGATTTTTCTCAAATTGCTAGACCTTTAACAAACCTACTTGCTAAAGATGCACCTTTAACTTTGATGATGAGTGCTTAGACTCCTTTTATTACCTTAAGAAAGCACTCGTCTCTGTGCCAATCATACAACCCCCTGATTGGACGCTTCCTTTTGAGATAATCTGTGATGCTAGTGATTATGCTATAGGTGCTGTCTTAGGACAAACCAAAGATAAGAAACATCATGCAATCTCATATGCTAGCAAAACCTTAACTGGGCCGCAATTAAATTATGCAACAACTGAAAAAGAATTGCTGGCCGTGGTTTTTGCTATAGATAAATTTAGATCTTACTTAGTTAGAGCTAAAGTAATTGTCTACACTGATCATGCTGCTCTTAAATACTTGCTCACTAAGAAAAATGCTAAACCAAGATTAATAAGATGGATCTTGCTGCTCCAAGAATTTGATCTTGATATTAAAGATAAAAATGGAGTAGAAAACTCTGTAGCCGATCATTTGTCTAAAATGCAATTCAAAGACAAACAGGATCTGCCTATCGACAACTTCCTGCGAGACAATACACTCCTCAAGGTCACGGACCACCACCCCTGGTACGCAAATATTGTCAATTTTATGGTCACAGGATATGTGCCACCGGGGGCAGACAAGAAGAAACTCATCCAAGAAAGCAAGGTACACCTATGGGATGAGCCATACCTTTACAGAGTCTGCAATGATGGAATGTTGAGGAGGTGCGTCTCAATGAATGAAGCAATCAAGATCATTGAGAA
Source organism: Eremochloa ophiuroides (assembly GCA_038502445.1). NCBI lineage: Eukaryota > Viridiplantae > Streptophyta > Magnoliopsida > Poales > Poaceae > Eremochloa > Eremochloa ophiuroides. The sequence goes on along the minus strand of JAHLJS010000009.1, from coordinate 1,655,394 downwards.
ATGCCATGGAGCAGAATATGGAGGCCATTATGGGGTATTCAGAACCCACGCAAAAATATGGCAAAGTGGATTCTTTTGGCCTACCATGTACAAAGATGCACAAGACTATGTGAAGAGGTGTGCAAGATGCCAGAAACATGGAAATATCAACACCCGAGATGCAATGCCACTTACAAACAACCTTCAAGTGGCGCTATTTGATGCATGGGGAATTGACTACATGGGTCCGTTCCCCAAATCACAAGGTTGTGAGTACATCTTGGTGGCAGTGGACTATGTGTCCAAGTGGGTGGAAGCTATGCCTTAAGCAACCGCAGATGCCTTACATTCAAAAAAGATGTTCAGGGAAACTATATTCCCAAGATTTGGCACACCAAGACTAGTCATAAGTGATGGAGGATCACACTTCATAGACAAAGGCTTCTGATGCTTTTTGGCAGATATGGGGATAAAGCATAATGTTGCAACTCCATACCATCCCCAAACAAGTGGCCAAGCGGAGACCTCCAATAAGCAAATCAAGAACATCCTGCAAAAGACTGTTAATGAAATGGGAATAGCTTGGAAGAGCAAACTACCGGATGCACTTTGGGCATAGAGGACCGCATACAAGACCCCAATTGGTATGTCACCATACCAACTTGTATACGGGAAGACATGCCATCTGCCGGTAGAGTTAGAGCACAGAGCACATTGGGTAATCAAACAATGGAATATGAATTTGCCCTCTGCTGGAAGGAATAGAAAGATGCAAATCTCAGAGCTTGAGGAATGGAGAGAGAAAGCCTATCACAACGCCAGAATCTATAAAGAAAGAACCAAAAGTTGGCATGACAAGAGGATCAAGCCCAAGGAATTTCATCCTAGAGACAAAGTCCTAATGTTCAACTCAAGGGTCATGCTATTTTGCCATGGAAAGCTAAAGAGCTAATGGGAAGGACCGTACCTGGTAATCAATGCAGCAATGCTTGGAGCCGTCACGTTTCAAGACGACGACGGCAACATCTTTAAGGTAAATGTTCATCGTCTCAAAGTTTTTCATGAACATGCACCAATAGAAGAAGAAGTTGATATGATAGAACTTATCCCTGATAATGAAGTCACATAATTAAAATCTACATGTCTTACTTCTTTCTCATTTTGTATAGCTTGGTCACAAGATATGTTTCAAATAATTAGAAATTTCTCCTTTTAACACTTTGGGTCCCCAAAACCCCCAAGTAGAAGTGGATAGCCATAACTTGGCAACCACTTGGGACCAAAATTTATCCAACTGGCAAAATCTTTAAAATGAACAATCTGGGCGTGCCGGGCAGTCCAAACCCAGTTCGGGTGACCCACTTTTGGTGTGTTTTGAAAATTTGGATATTGGGCAATAATCAGGAGGCCCTGCAGGAGTTGTGACAGAAGTCGGGGGCAACCACATGGTTCGGCCGAACCACTTGGAGCCACCCCTTGACCCTGTCATGCTTCGGGGTGCACTAGGGGAACATGTGGAGACGATGTCATGGCCAGGTGACCCAAAACCTGGTTCGGCCGAACCGCACATGACCCCAGTTCAAGCATGCCGTGTCTGGGAGAACCTTTGCGGTGCGTGCGGTGACACTCCCAGGACCATACCAGACAAACCATGGTTCTCCCGTACCACCCTACGCGACCCGTTGCGACCAATCCGGTCCAGAACGTTGTGCCAACGTTCCCCCAGCGTTCTCTCGCAAATTCAAAAAGGAGAACGTTGGCACTCGTCTTCTTAACCTCTCCTTCTTCTTCTTCTTCCTCTTTTCACCTGCATTCCTTCTCCTTCCTGCATCCCTTCTCCGACCTTGAGAAACCAGAGAACCCAACCATGGCGCCCACTAGCAAAAACGCCATCATCCCCATGGGAGAGGGCACTTCCAAGCCTCAAAGATCACTGACCAAGAGCGTTGAGAGGGCAATGGTCGTCGACGTACTGGAGGTGGAGCCCCTGAATTCACTGCCACCGACCGAAGTGTCACCGGGGGGAAGGCCTGGTTCGGCCGACCCTAGGGGGGTTCGGCCGACCACCCCCCGGCCATCCCCTCGGTCCACTTCGTCGCCCAGGTCCCTCTCTCCGCGTCGGGATCTCCGGAAGCCCCCTGTTCGGTCTGTTACGCCTATTAGGCCTACCACAGGCCAATTGGCACTGAAGGGGCAGGCTTCGGAGGTACCGGAACGGCACCCCAGCTCACTCTACATGGACTCGTCAAGGAGCATCAGCTCCTACACCCCGTCCACTCCCACCGTGTTCAAAGGCCGCAAGATCATTGGTGGTGGGTTGGGAGTAGGGAAGGTGTTCGTCCCCCCTCTCAATTCGGATGAAAAGAAGAAATTGAGGGAATCACTTGACTCCAACTCCAACTCGCCTTCTGGCATCCGGAGGAGGATGGATCCACCACCGATCAATGGTCCACCAGGCCAATTTGAGGATGATAGAAAGGAGAAAAGTGACATGGAGAAGATGCTAAAAATTGTAACTAGTCTTAGGAAGAGGAACAATGAATTAGAGGAGACGGTGTCAGAACTTAGGATGGCAAACCTAGATATGGAGGACAAGTTCCGCGCACTCCGCATTAGCAATAATGCAAAGCTCAAGCGTATAGCCAAAGCCATTGGGCAAGAGGACATCCTAAACCCACCTTCTCCTTAGATTAGCACTCCCCTAGAATAAAGTAGGCATTAGCTAGTTTTCCCTTTTTAATTTTGATTTTTACAATTGTAATCTTGCCTACATTTCATTTAAGAAATTGAATAAAACTATTTTGCGTTCTGTTGGTGTGTTGCCACCAGCAGAACACCTGCACTTGATGTTGTTCGCTGCTTGTGTCATCAGATAAAAAGAAACAAGTGTGGGGGGGGTTCGGACGACCCCCCTCAACAGCTCCATTGGTTATTTCGAACGTGGCATGGTGCACAACATGTCTGCTAAATCAAACAGGACCTGAAAACTTACAAAACCTGGTTCAGAAGAACCACAAAATAAGGTCCAGTGGCAGAACAACTTTGCAGAGGTGTAACTTGAGACGAGAACATTCAAATGGTGGAACAACGGCACATTTGGTGGTTCGGCCGAACCACCCTATGTGGCTTGGTCCCACCAGCCAGGCTCCCTGCAGCGAAGGTATGCTCCCTAGCAGGTTTGCACTTTTCCCCCTCTCAAATTTCGCATTTATTCAATTCCTTTCTTTGTCTTTAGATAAAAATGAAAATAAAAACTTGAAATCTTGCATCCCAAAATAAAGTGAATAAGATTTCATGACATTTTAAGAGTAGGGGTGACACAAAGTTCAAATTTATGCATATGCCTATGCTTGTGGGTAAATATCTTGATAGAAAACCATATTGACTAAGATATTGATAAATGTGAGATAACTCTTGGCTCATGATTCACACTTTTCCATTCAAAGTACTTAGAGGTTTATCTGTGAAAATGTCATAAAACCATAGTGTCACTTACTCCTCAATAGTGAGAAAATTCCTACCAAAGCCATAAATGATCATCATGTTTGGGAAACCCTTCTAAACATGCTATTTGCAATTGCTTTGAGTTTGATCAAATCTTGTTGACCCTTGTTGAGAAGTATGTCATAGTCCAAAGATCAAGATCACGTACACACCACACAAACATGCTGCTTCTACACTGGAAGTACGCAACAACGTGCCATCCATTTTCATCGAATAATTGCTCCATGTTTTAAAGGTCAATAAATATCTCTCTTAGTTGATATAGAAAAGGGACAATGGCTATGCAAAATGAAAAAGAAAGAAAAGATGGACAAGTGAAAGTCCAAGAAAAAGGATATTTATATATATATATATATATATATGAGCAAAATCTAGGCTCATGAATAAAAGAAAAGAAAGATAGCCATGTCCCAAACAAAGTAGAGAGAGATCATCCCAAATAAAGGAGCATTATAGTTTACCATTTTCCACACACTTGCGCATCTTGATCTAGGTCTATGACATTTTTCTCCTTGGATCCTTGTTTTGATTTTACAATATATGCAGTGTAAGTATGCTTGCCATGTTTATCCCTACCTAAACTGCACATAAGCCTGATAGATGTAGGATAAAATAAAAGAGGCATTTTTAAGATATGCCTTGGTAAGGAATCAAACACAACTGAGTGACATGAGAGTACTATTTGAGGAGTAAGAATGAACTATGTGCTTTCTTTTTGAAACCAATATCAAAAATTCTAAGTACTGAGAAGGTAAAAAGTAAGATGATTTTGCCTTGAGAGTTATTCCATTTCTCAACATCACAAGGATATATGCTAGACAATACCTCATAACCCACTAGTATAAGCTATGTGCTAAATGAAAACTTTGATCACCCTTATCTTGGATATGTCATTTCTACCTCTTTTTCTAACCTTTACTCGAGGACGAGCAAAGACTTAAGTGTGGGGGGTCTTGTTGATGGTATTTATACCATGTTTTCTACCATCATAACCGTCAACAAAACACTCTTTTTGGGAAGAAATAAGCAAACTCATAGTAACAAAGGTACAAATAACTTGGTTCCACAGGTACATGTTAGTATTTGCTTGCAGGTGCTCAAAACAGGTGATTTCAGAGTTAAGAAGCCCAAGATGAAAAAATAATGCAAATCCAATTATGACGAAATGGCAATACAATGTCACAATCTTCAAGGACTTCACTTCAGGATCGAGTGGGCACTCGATGGACACTATTCATGGTTCGGCCGAACCATGAATAGTGGCCCCGGCACTCCAACTTCAAGGAATCAAGTAATGGAGTGATAAGCAAGAGAGCAGAGGCCACGTGGCCCCACCCTATGGTTCGGCCGAACCAGGTAGGGAGCCCTTGTGTCCATGTTGATGTGGCACGATCCGTGGCACACCCCCGGGAGTCCAGTTGCACCTTTGGATCGCAACTGTGTCCTCAATCAATGGCTAAGGAGCAAAGCACTCGGATCAAGGTGTGAAACGATAAGATAAAGACAAGGGGATCACACAGCCTTAGTCCATGACAGGTGAGGACCAAGGTGGTGGGCCCAACTCACCAGAGGTGGGTCGGACGAACCACACTCGGTGGACCCACGTCACAGGCATCACTTCACTGACATCACAAGGCTTCTAGAAGGTCCTGGCAGGGCCCACCTGCCAGTGGGTGGTTCGGCTGAACCGCCCATGGTGGGCCTAGGCCACCGCCTTACTCCACCGACTTCCAGCATGCCTCCCACGTGCTCATTGCATCACTGCCGTCCATCCAAGGCGGTTTCAAGGACGGTGGATCCAAGGGTGGAGGTGGAGAAGTACGCGGATCGCTGACGTGGCCCTGCCCTTCACCCCCCTATAAATACCCCCTAGTCCTTCACTTTAGAGGCATCAAAGGAGAAAATATCAAGTGTATTATAGTAGTTTAGTGTCAAAATAAGAGGGAAGAGAGTGAGGGAAGTCTTCTGGAGAAAGCCCCGGTCCTGTCGGGAGTCTTCTTCAAGGTGTACCTCAGCGGATGCAAGCTTCTAGTAAGTTTTCTGTGACAGAACCGCCTTAATCAAAGGGCCCACGTGCACCGACATCGTCCCTAAGGACCCATGATCAGTCTGCACGAGTTCCCCTTGACCTAGGTGACCTGCCAGGTTTCCTCGGAAACCCTAATTTTCCTGAGGATCTCATTGTAAAGACCTTGCAAGTATTACAACCGTTTACACAAATAATATACATCAGAGTGAAGAGTGGAGAAGTATTACATAAACATAGGTTTACAAGTAGAAATTACATTATCCCAAACCAGCACTTCGTAGTGGAGTAGCGTCAAACAACTAGACACCCTGCCCAAGGGTTATATCATACACATCATCATCCATGCCCGATACGCCAACCGGCGCAGTCTCGAGCATGGCTGTACTCTCGGCTTACCTACAACAGGGGTTAACAAACCCTGAGTACTGGGGGTACTCCGCAAGACTTACCCAACTCAGAAAAAGGAATGAGACTCAGGAATGCAGGCTGAGGGAAAATCAAGGTAAGGCTTGAGCAAGAGTCAAAGAGTTTTGCAGAAAAGTATTACTATCCTATTTCAATATTTTACCTCAAATCTTAATTTTAAGCGTAGTACATAATTGCAAATTCAATCTCATATTTCATCATACTTTCCAATTTTTAAATCATTCTCAAAACAGCTAGTTCCGAACCACTTTTCAATTGTAGGTCAAAGGATCAAGTCTCCATATCCGAGGAGCAACGACGATTCGAATCGATTAGTACCCAGCTGGGGATCCCTATCCACACTGCATATGTGGCACTTAAGCTTGCATATACCAACCCCGCCTACCACGGCTTTTCTACCCCTGAACCGGTCCTGCGCCACCCGAGAGCACAATACTCCTCTCGTCTCCAGGCACGACGGCCACGAGGGTACACGCTACTCTCTCCATCTCTCCACTCCCAGTGTGTGATTGTCGGTTCAAGCAGTAGAGCCACCGGAGTTAGAGGCTTTCCGTAGTATGTGGCTAGTTGCAAAGTCTTGACCACAGCAGGCCTACAACGAACGGACCCTAATTCTTTTTCCGTCGACGAAATTGCATTGGGACTCTAACCCAAGTACAAGTGTCCCAACGGTTTTAAAATCCCTTTTCCGCCGGTGGTCAATCATTGGGATTCTAACCCAAATTCACAACCACCGAGCAAGAAAATCCCTTCTCGTCGGTGACAATGTACTGATCAGGTGCACAGCCACCAAACGAGAATATACCAATTCCCTTTTTCATGAATTAATCATTAGCATATATATATATCACACAGCTCAAAAATAGCATTTTATGCAAATCTAATTTATTTAAGCAGGGCTAAGCATTTCAAACATTTTATTTTAAAATGGGTTCTAGATGTTTCAATGGTCAAGGTTGGTAATACAGCAATTGGGTTATCAAACAACTCCTATCAACTTAATGCAATAGATTAACTCAAGTTATAAATATTTTTCAAATCACAAGGAGAGGGCTGAATGCACCAGGGCTTGCCTGTGTTGCAGGTCTGTCACTTCCGTCAGAAAACCAGAGAAACCCACTTGACTTCTCTCGATGAATAATTCTTCCGTCGGGGAGAAATCAAGAAATCCTTCCGATAACCCGATCACTACACGTAAAATAATGATGCATGCTTACATGGTGCAGAATGACATGAATGGAAAATATAGAACAAACATTTAATTAACAACCTTGAGTACAAGTTTCCTTCATGGTAAAGTTGCAAAACATTGCTCATAAGGTAAGAGGGTGTTTTCGCATTTCATTTCTATTGACCATTTTAACAGTCATAGAAAGCCGCTGTACAACTTGTTCAATGTCTACCGCAATACACCAGTTAACATGCCAAAGATCACTACAGAGAATGACCCAGGGTCCACAATCAATCCAAAAGTCACTCAAACCTAGTTTATTGGGATTTGCTATTTATTTTATTAGTCGATTAATGAGGTATAAAATATTAAATCTATAAACTATTTCTAATTGAGTCCAAATTTTTTCTACAGATAGTTCTTACCCTAAAACAGCGCCATATTAAATTTCATGATTTTTGGATAATTATATTAACCTACAAAAATCATAGAAGCTTCATTTATTAATTAAAATACATATTTTTACTACATACAGCAAGTGCCTAAAATATTTATTTTATATTTTTAGGGTATTCTACATATTACAAATAGCATCCACAATTAATATTAGGATTTTATCATACACCAATAAATAATTATGAAAATAACAAAATCAGCATATTTCTGAAATTAATAAAATCTTCGAAAAAGGGAAAACAACTTCGGGCCATAAGCACACTGGCTTGGCCTAGCAGCGCAGCAGTTCGGCCCAACGTGGCTCTCCCTCAGGCGCCCTCTCAGGCCATTGGGCCGGCCCAGCACGGGCCCAAGCGTGGCCTGCTGCCTCCTTTTCTTCTCCCTCGCGTTGCCGACCGGCGGAGCCGGCTCCACCGAAGTCGGGCCGCCATCGGTGCTTCTCCGGCGAGGGAAAAGTTCGTCAACGCGAGCGCCGTGCCCCCGCGAAACCATTTAAGTAACTAGGACAAGACCTAGGGCTCGAGCGTGAGCTCACCGGTAGCCATGGCGGGTGACCGAGGTGCTACACGCCGGCGCAAGGCGTTCCGGTCATCCTAACCCTCACAGAGCCCAACCAACTACCACAAGAGCATCACTGAGCCCACCGTGCCTTGCTGCGCAAGCTGGTTGGAGCAAAGACAGGACAGAGGGGATTCCTCAGCGTACAGGGCGGTGTCGGTGAGGTGAACCGGTGGCCAGGACCTCATTCCGGCACGACCTGGACGATAGAGTTTAAGATTATAGGCCCTAGAGCTTCTCTGAGCTATGGCGAATACAAAACGAACGTCGACAATGAAAGAAACTCACCGCGAGATGCCGGCTATGCCAAACTTGAGCTCGGCAGCTCTCTGGCCGGAGTTCGAGAAGAACGTGGCAGGCAGGCGATTCCGGCGACGAACGCAGCTTCGGTTAGGATCAAACCATGCGCAAGAACAAGGAGAAGCTGGTGACTAAGTGAATCAGACAGAGGTGGATCCACGGCCGCAAATTTTGCCGCGCACAGCGAACTCGGCAATTGTTGACACCAGAAGTGGCAAATGGATATACCGCAAGCGTACGGCAGTCAGTGTAGCTTTCACCGGGAATATTCCAGGTATCGTATTTTCCACGGGGAACGTGAAGTGTACTAACTAGATTCAAGGCTGTCAATAGGAATCAAAGGGGTTGGTGATCAAGGATAAAGCTTGTAGGTATAGAGAGGCTCCTTTGCAGCAAAAGATATCTGGTCTCGGATTTCTAAGTATAAAGAGCTTAGTCAGCTCCTCCCTTCACAAGAGGCGATAGGCGAAACAGTAGGAGACAAAACTCCTACCCGAGGCGGCTGTACTATTGCCTTGATGCCTTGCTATTTTAATAACTTGTCTTACACACGTGGTGGACTACGAGGACCAGACAAGGCTGTCACCACTTGCTGGCTACCAGAAACAATCCGTGCGACAAGCGGCCCACACTGATAAGATATAGCCTAGACACCACGTCTACACTATATTTACTACTCTAATCTTAGCTAGAGACTAGAGCACTTCACAAGTAAAGCAATGTGCAGGTGAAGACAGTATATACTTAAAGTACCAGAACCAGAATATTAAATGCTGGAAGAACTCGGATGGAAAACTTACTAGAAGCTTGAATCCGCTGAGGTACACCTTGAAGAAGACTCCCGACAGGCCCGGGGCTTTCTCCAGAGACTTCCCTCACTCTCTTCCCTATTTACACTAACACTAATCTATATTGTACACTTGATACTTGATCCTTGATTGTTCTAAAGTGAAGGACTAGGGGGGTAGGGATGAAGGGCAGCGCCACGTCAGCGATCAGCGTACTTCTCCACCTCCACCCTTGGATCCACCGTCCTTGAAACCGCCTTGGATGGATGGCAGTGATGCAATGAGCACGTGGGAGGCATGCTGGAAGTCGGTGGAGTAAGGCGGTGGCCTAGGCCCACCATGCGCGGTTCGGCCGAACCACCCACTGGCAGGTGGGCCCTGCCAGGACCTTCTAGAAGCCTTGTGATGTTAGCGAAGTGATGCCTGTGACATGGGTCCACCGAGTGTGGTTCGTTCGACCCACCTCTGGTGAGTTGGGCCCACCACCTTGGTCCTCACCTGTCATGGACTGAGGCTGTGTGAACCCCTTGTCTTTATCTTATCGTTTCACACCTTGATCCGAGTGCTTTGCTCCTTAGCCATTGATTGAGGACACAGTTGCGATCCAAAGGTGCAACTGGACTCCCGGGGGTGTGCCACGGATCGTGCCACGTCAACATGGACACAAGGGCTCCCTACCTGGTTCGGCCGAACCATAGGGTGGGTCCACGTGGCCTCTGCTCTCTTGCTTATCACTCCATTACTTGATTCCTTGAAGTTGGAGTGCCGGGGCCACTATTCATGGTTCGGCCGAACCATGAACAGTGTCCATCAAGTGCCCACTCGATCCTGAAGTGAAGTCCTTGAAGATTGTGACATTGTATTGCCATTTCGTCATAATTGGATTTGCATTATTTTTTCATCTTGGGCTTCTTAACTCTGAAATCACCTGTTTTGAGCACCTGCAAGCAAATACTAACATGTACCTGTGGAACCAAGTTATTTGTACCTTTGTTACTATGAGTTTGCTTGTTTCTTCCCAAAAAGAGTGTTTTGTTGACGGTTATGATGGTAGAAAACATGGTATAAATACCATCAACAAGACCCCCCACACTTAAGTCTTTGCTCGTCCTCGAGTAAAGGTTAGAAAAAGAGGTAGAAATGACATATCCAAGATAGTGGTGATCAAAGTTTTCATTTAGCACATAGCTTATACTAGTGGGTTATGAGATATTGTCTAGCATATATCCTTGTGATGTTGAGAAATGGAATAACTCTCAAGGCAAAATCATCTTACTTTTTACCTTCTCAGTACTTAGAATTTTTGATATTGGTTTCAAAAAGAAAGCACATAGTTCATTCTTACTCCTCAAATAGTACTCTCATGTCACTCAGTTGTGTTTGATTCCTTACCAAGGCATATCTTAAAAATGCCTCTTTTATTTTATCCTACATCTATCAGGCTTATGTGCAGTTTAGGTAGGGATAAACATGGCAAGCATACTTACACTGCATATATTATAAAATCAAAACAAGGATCCAAGGAGAAAAATGTCATAGACCTAGATCAAGATGTGCAAGTGTGTGGAAAATGGTAAACTATAATGCTCCTTTATTTGGGATGATCTCTCTCTACTTTGTTTGGGACATGGCTATCTTTCTTTTCTTTTATTCATGAGCCTAGATTTTGCTCATATATATATATATATATTTTCTTGGACTTTCACTTGTCCATCTTTTCTTTCTTTTTCATTTTGCATAGCCATTTTCCCTTTTCTATATCAACTAAGAGAGATATTTATTGACCTTTAAAACATGGAGCAATTATTCGATGAAAATGGATGGCACGTTGTTGCGTACTTCCAGTGTAGAAGCAGCATGTTTGTGTGGTGTGTACGTGATCTTGATCTTTGGACTATGACATACTTCTCAACAAGGGTCAACAAGATTTGATCAAACTCAAAGCAATTGCAAGTAGCATGTTTAGAAGGGTTTTCCAAACATGATGATCATTTATGGCTTTGGTAGGAATTTTCTCACTATTGAGGAGTAAGTGACACTATGGTTTTATGACATTTTCACAGATAAACCTCTAAGTACTTTGAATGGAAAAGTGTGAATCATGAGCCAAGAGTTATCTCACATTTATCAATATCTTAGTCAATATGGTTTTCTATCAAGATATTTACCCACAAGCATAGGCATATGCATAAATTTAAACTTTGTGTCACCCCTACTCTTAAAAGGTCATGAAATCTTATTCACTTTATTTTGGGATGCAAGATTTCAAGTTTTTATTTTCATTTTTATCTAAAGACAAAGAAAGGAATTGAATAAATGCGAAATTTGAGAGGGGGAAAGAGTGCAAACCTGCCAGGGAGCATACCTTCGCTGCAGGGAGCCTGGCTGGTGGGACCAGGCCACATAGGGTGGTTCGGCCGAACCACCAAATGTGCCGTTGTTCCACTGTTTGAATGTTCTCGTCTCAAGTTACACCTCTGCAAAGTTGTTCTGCCACTGGACCTTATTTTGTGGTTCGTCTGAACCAGGTTTTGTGAGTTTTCAGGTCCTGTTTGATTTAGCAGACATGTTGTGCACCGTGCCATGTTCGAAATTACCAATGGAGCTGTTGAGGGGGGTCGTCCGAACCCCCCCACACTTGTTTCTTTTTATCTGATGACACAAGCAGCGAACAACATCAAGTGCAGGTGTTCTGCTGGTGGCAACACACTAACAGAACGCAAAACAGTTTTATTCAATTTCTTAAAATGAAATGTAGGCAAGATTACAATTGTAAAAATCAAAATTAAAAAGGGAAAACTAACTAATGCCTACTGTATTCTAAAGGAGTGCTAATCTAAGGAGAAAGTGGGTTTAGGATGTCCTCTTGCCCAATGGCTTTGGCTATACACTTGAGCTTCGCATTATTGCTAATGCGAAGTGCGCGGAACTTGTCCTCCATATCTAGGTTTGCCATCCTAAGTTCCGACACCGTCTCATCTAATTCATTGTTCCTTTTCCTAAGACTAGTTATAATTTTTAGCATTTTCTCCATGTCACTTTTCTCCTTCCGATCGTCTTCAAATTGGCCTGGCGGGCCATTGATCGGTGGTGGATCCATCCTCCTCCGAATGGTTGAAGGAGAGTTGGAGTTGGAATCAAGGGATTCCCTCAACTGCTTCCTTTCATCCGAATTGAGAGGGGGGACGAATACCTTCCCTACACCCAGCCCACCACCAATGATCTTGCGGCCTTTGAATATGGTGGGTGTAGAAGGAGTGTAGGAGCTGATGCTCTTTGATGAATACGAGTAGAGAGAGCTAGGATGCTGTTTCGGCACCTCCGGAGCCTTCCCCTTCAATGTCAATTGGCCTGTGGTAGGCCTAATTGGCGTGGTGGAATGAACAGGGGGCTTCCGGAGATCCCATCGCGGAGAGAGGGTCCTGGGCGACGAAGTGGACCGAGGGGATGGCCGGGGGGTGGTCGGCCGAACCCCCTAGGGTCAGCCGAACCAGGCCTTCCCCCCGGTGACACTCCGGTCGGCGGCAGAGAGTTTAGCGGCTCCACCTCCAGCACGTCAACGGCCATTGCTCTCTCTAAGCTCTCGGTTAGGGATCTTTGGGGCTTTGAAGTGCCCTCTCCCATGGGGATAATGGCGTTTTTAATGGTTGGAGCCATGGTGGGATTCTCTGGTGTCTCAAGGTCGGAGAAGGGTGCTGGAATGGTGAAGGAATGCAGGTGGAAGGAGGAAGGAGGAGAGGAAGAGGTTAAGAAGACGAGTGCCAACGTTCTCCTTTTTGAATTCGCGAGAGAGCGCCGGGGGAACGTTGGCACAACGTTCTGGACCGGCTGGGTCGCAACGGATCGCGTGGGGTGGTTCGGGCGAACCAGGGTTTGTCTGGTCTGGTCCTGGGAGTGTCACCGCACGCACCGCAAAGGTTCTCCCAGACACAGCATGCTTGAACTGGTCATGGCAACGTCTCCACATGTTCCCCTAGTGCACCCAGAAGCGTGACATGGTCGAGGGGTGTCTCCAAGTGGTTGGGCCGAACCATGTGGTTGCCCCCGACTTCTGTCACGACTCCTGCAGGGCCTTCTGACTATTGCCCACTATCCAAATTTTCAAAACACACCAAAAGTGGGTCGCCCGAACTGGGTTTGGACTGCCCAACACGCCTAGATTGTTCATTTTAAAGGTTTTGCCACTTGGATAAATTTTAGTCCCAAGTGGTTGCCAAGGTTTGGCTGTCCACTTCTAAATGGGTGTTTTGGGGACCCAGAAAATATTTAAAACCTATCTAGTGATCAATCTATACAAAATGAGAAAGAAGTAAGACATGTAGATTTCAATTATGTGACTTCATTATCAGGGATAAATTCTATCTTGTCAACTTCTTTTTCTATTGGTGCATGTTCATGAAAAACTTTGAGGCGATGACCATTTACCATAAAGATGTTGCTGTCGTCGTCTTGAAGCGTGATGGCTCCATGCATTGTTGCATTGATTACCAGGTACGGTCCTTCCCATTTGCTCTTTAGCTTTCCATGGCCAAATAGTTTGACCCTTGAGTTGAACATTAGGACTTTGTCTCCAGGATGGAATTCCTTGGGCTTGATCCTTTTGTCATGCCACCTTTTGGTTCTCTCTTTATAAATCCTGGCATTGTGATAGGCTTTTTCTCTCCGGTAGTTTGCTCTTCCAAGCTGTTCCCATTTCATTGACTGTCTTTTGTAGGATGTTTTTGATTTGCTTATTGGAGGTCTCCGCTTGGCCACTTGTTTGGGGATGGTATGGAGTTGCAACATTATGCCTTATCCCCATGTCTGCCAAGAAACGTCGGAAGCCTCTATCTATGAAGTGAGACCCTCCATCACTTATGACTAGTCTTGGGGTACCAAATCTTGGAAATATGACTTCTTTGAACATCCTTTTTGAATGTGAAGCATCTGCGGTTGTGCAAGGCATAGCTTCCACCCATTTGGACACATAGTCCACTGCCACCAGGATGTACTCACAACCTTGAGACTTGGGGAATGGACCCATGTAGTCAATTTCCCATGCATCAAATAGTTCCACCTGAAGGTTGTCTGTGAGTGGCATTGCATCCCTGGTGTTGGTATTCCCATGTTTTTGATAACTTGCACACCTCTTCACATAGTCTTGTGCATCTTTGTACATGGTAGGCCAAAAGAATCCACTTTGCCATATCTTTGCATGGATTCTGAATACCCCATAATGGCCTCCATATTCTACTCCATGGAATTTCTCAATGATCTTGATTGCTTCATTCATTGGCATGCACCTTCTCAACATTCCATCATTGCAGACTCTGTACAGATATGGCTCATCCCAGAGGTGCACCTTACTCTTTTGGATGAGTTTCTTCTTGTTTGCCCCCGGTGGCACATATCCTGTGACCATGAAGTTGACAATGTTTGCATACCAGGGGTTGGAGTCCGTGACCTTGAGGAGTGTGTCGTCTCACAGGAAGTCGTCGATGGGCAGATCCTGTTTGTCTTTCAATTGCATTCTAGATAAATGATCGGCTACAGAGTTTTCTACTCCCTTTTTATCTTTAATTTCAAGATCAAATTCTTGGAGCAGTAATATCCATTTTATTAATCTTGGTTTACCATCTTTCTTAGTGAGCAAGTACTTTAATGCAGCATGGTCAGTGTAAATGATGACTTTAGCTCCAACTAAGTAAGATCAAATTTGTCTATAGCAAAAACTACGGCCAGCAATTCTTTTTCAGTTGTTGCATAATTCAGTTGTGGCCCAGTTAAGGTTTTGCTAGCATATGAGATTGCATGATGTTTCTTATCTTTGGTTTGTCCTAAGATAGCACCTACAACATAATCACTAGCATCACACATTATCTCAAAAGGAAGCGTCCAATCAGGGGGTTGTATGATTGGCGCAGAGACGAGTGCTTTCTTAAGGTAATAAAAGGAGTCTAAGCACTTATCATCAAAGTTAAAGGGTACATCTTTAGCAAGCAGGTTTGTTAAAGGTCAAGCAATTTGGGAAAAATCTTTTATAAACCTTCTATAAAATCCTGCATGACCAAGAAAGCTACGGACACCCTTAATATTCGTGGGCAGTGGAAGTTGCTCTATGACCTCTATTTTAGCTTTATCCACCTCTATCCCACGCTCGGACACTCTATGTCCTAGCACTATTCCTTCTCGAACCATGAAATGGCATTTCTCCCAGTTCAAGACTAAGTGTTTTTCCTCACATCTTTGTAAGACACGGTCCAAATTCTCTAAGCAGTGATCGAAAGTTTTGCCATAGACTAAGAAGTTGTCCATGAACACTTCCATGATTTCTTTGATCATATCGGAGAAGATGGACATCATGCACCTTTGGAAAGAGACAGGGGCGTTGCATAGGCCAAGGGACACGCGCCTGTATGCATATGTTCCATAGGGGCATGTGAAGGTTGTTTTACTTTGATCGTCGGGATGGATTGGGATTTGGTGATAACCCGAGTACCCATCAAGGAAACAGAAGAAAGGATGTTTTGCAAGCCGTTCCAACATCTCATCGATGAATGGTAACGGAAAGTGATATTTCTTTGTGGCCTTGTTAAGCTTTCGGTAGTCTATACACATTCTCCAACCCATGACGGTTCGTTGAGGGATTAGTTTGTTTTTCTCATTTTTCACGACCATCATCCCTCCTTTCTTAGGCACTACTTGGACGGGGCTGACCCACTCACTGTTAGGAACAGGGTAGATTATGCCTGCGTGTAAGAGTTTCAAGACCTCTTTCTTCACTACTTCTCTTATCGCATTATTTAGCCTCCGCTGCGGCTCCCTAGAAGGTGCAGCATCTTGCTCAATTGGGATGCGATGGGTGCAGAGAGTGGGACTAATTCCCTTAAGATCTTGAAGAGAGTATCCTAAGACAGAGCGGTGTTTTTCTAGAATGGTGATGAGTTTGGAGGTTTCCTCCTCAGAAAGTTGGTCACTAATGATTACGGGAGTCTCCCTATCACCATTAAGGAAGGGATACTTAAGTCCAGAAGGAAGGGGCTTAAGTTCTATAGAGGGTTTAGATGGGGGTTTAGATTTATCCAAATCTAAAGGTTCTTCTAATTCGGCCTCTTCTTGGATGAAATCCTTAGCATCTTCCTCTAGATCAGGATGAGAAGGTTCTAGAAGCGATGCAGCCATCACTTCCTCTATCGGGTCAGTCTCGGGGCGCAATTCTACTTTAGAGTTGGCAGAATTTGCTAATGGAATTGAAACGCAAAGGTTCTTCTCAAGATGACCTTCAAGGTTCCCCCCATGGAATCCGTCAAGGAATCTCATGGGCGGGTGTCCAATTAACAAGTCAAATTCCTCTATATCGAAAATAAAGAAGTGCAGGAGGATATGGACCTTGTTAATTGTGATAGGAATGGTCTGTGCAATCCCGTAGCTCTCGACCAATTTCCCAGAGGGCAATTTAAGAAATTTGTTGGTCGGGGCTAGAGGTTCCTCTCCTAGGAGTGCATTTGCTAATGACTTAGACATAATGCTTACTCCTACGGCGGGGTCATAAAGAGAGTCTATGATGGTCCTATTTATGATGCAAGGAATGGTTGTGAAGCAAGATAGGGTCCTAATAACCTCAGATGAGGCTTGGGCCTCCTTCAGCCATTCGTCACTCATAATGGACGCGAGCTCTTGAACAGTCTCCTTAAGATAGCGAGTCTCAAGGCGATGGTGGGATGTGATCATTTGGAGCTCTACGAGTTGTAGACTTCTTTTGCATAGGTTGATTCGAGGCATTTCCAAAATCGGAGAAGAGATCGGCCTCGATATCAAGAGAAAATTCCAGAGGTTTAACATCCTCTGGAGGAATTGGTGGTTTTGGTTCAGGTTCGACAGCTTGTGATGTAAGTGGTGAGGTTCCGGCTATCGTAGGTTCGTCCTTCGGGGCTTGATCTTCCTCGGGGGCTTCATCATAGATATTAGTGTAGACCTCTCGAGAATTTTCGCAAGAACTTCCTTACCTTCACTAATAGAGAGATGCAAGAACGCTCCCTTGGAGGCTAAATCAAGAAATTGTGTGGAATTTTGGCTAAGACCGAGGTAGAAATGTTGCAAGAGGGCTGGCTCGGTTAGCTAAATCAGGGCCGGCAAATGCTAAGTCTGTGAAATGGGCCCATGCCGCACCTAGAGGCTCCTTATCCTTTTGTCTAAAGGTTAGGATCTCTACACGAAGACGAGCAACTCGGGGAATGGAGAAGAAGGTGATACAGAACTTTGATTGTAGCTTCTCCCATTCTCCATTTACACTACCTATGTGATGAGTATACCATCGTTTGGCTATTCCCGTCAAAGAGAACGGAAATAGCTTCCACTTAAGGGTATCTCGTTTCATCCCGTGGATGTATGCATGAGCATAATTGCTCGAAATCCCGTAGGTGTGTATATGGGTTCTTATCTTCATCCCCAGAAAAAGGTTTCTCCTGAACCATCGCTATGAGACTCGGGCGTAGCTCATAACGAACGGCCAAAATGGCCTGTAATGAACTAGGCGGCTCCATACTAGCGCCCGATGGAGCACCATACTCGAAGATGGGTGTTTGATCCATGTGTGTGAAAGAGATAGTTTTCATCAAACAAGGATAACTAAGACGACTCGACTCTAGTTAAGACAGCTACCGTTTCCCAGCAACGGCGCCAGAAAGCTTGTTGACACCAAAGGTGGCAAACGTGTATACCACAAGCGTACGGTAGTCAATTTAGCTTTCACCGGGAGTATTCCAGGTATCGCATTTTTCACGGGGAATGCGAAGTGAACTAACTAGGTTCAAGACCACCAGATAGTGATCAAGGATGTTGGTGATCAAAGAGGTTTAGAATATAGGTATAGAGAGGTTCTGTGTAGCAAAAGATATCTGGTCTTGGCTTTCTAAGTATAAAGAAGTTTACCACCTCCTCCCTTTACAAGAGGCGACAGGCTAAACAGGAGGAGATATAACTCCTCCGGAGGCGGCTGTACTATTGTCTTGATGCCCTGCCGTTTTAATATCTTGTCTTACACACGTGGTGAAATACGAAGACCAGACAAGGCTGTCACCACTTGCTGGCTACCACAAACAATCCGTGCGACAAGCGGCCCACACTGATAAGATATAGCCTAGACACCACATCTACACTATACTTACTACTCTAATCTTAGCTAGAGACTAGAGCACTTCACAAGTAAAGCAATGTGCAGGTAAAGCAAGTATATACTTAAAATACCAGAACCAGAATATTAAATGCTAGAAGGACTCAGATAGAAAACTTACTAGAAGCTTACATCCGCTGAGGTACACCTTGAAGAAAACTCCTGACAGGCCCGGGACTTTCACCAGAAGACTTCCCTCACTCTCTTCCCTCTTATTCTAACACTAAACTACTATGATACACTTGATATTTTCTCCTTTGATGCCTCTAAAGTGAAGGACTAGGGGGTATTTATAGGGGGATGAAGGGCAGCGCCACGTCTGCGATCCGCGTACTTCTCCACCTCCACCCTTGGATCCACCGTCCTTGAAACCGCCTTGGATGGACAGCAGTGATGCAATGAGCACGTGGGAGGCATGCTGGAAGTCGGTGGAGTAAGGGGGTGGCCGGGCCCACCATGGGCGGTTCGACCGAACCACCCACTGGCAGGTGGGCCCTGCCAGGACCTTCTAGAAGCCTTGTGATGTCAGTGAAGTGATGCCTGTGAGGTGGGTCCACCAAGTGTGGTTCAGTTGACCCACCTCTGGTGAGTTGGGCCCACCACCTTGGTCCCCACCTGTCATGGACTGAGGCTGTGTGATCCCCTTGTCTTTATCTTGTCGTTTCACACCTTGATCCGAGTGCTTTGCTCCTTAGCCATTGATTGAGGACATAGTTGTGATCCAAAGGTGCAAATGGACTCCCAGGGGTGTGCCACGGATCGTGCCACGTCAACATGGCCACGAGGGCTCCCTACCTGGTTCGGCCGAACCATAGGGTGGGGCCACGTGGCCTCTGCTCTCTTGCTTATCACTCCATTACTTGATTCCTTGAAGTTGGAGTGCCAGGGCCACTATTGATGGTTCGACCGAACCATGAATAGTGTATATCCAGTGCCCACTCAATCCTGAAGTGAAGTCCTTGAAAATTGTGACATTGTATTGCCATTTCGTCATAATTGGATTTGCATTATTTCTTCATCTTGGGCTTCTTAACTCTGAAATCACCTGTTTTGAGCACCTGTAAGTAAATACTAACATGTACATGTGGAACCGAGTTATTTGTATCTATGTTACTATGAGTTTGCTTATTTCTTCCAAAAAAGAGTGTTTTGTTGACGGTTATGATGGTAGAAAACATGGTATAAATATCGTCAACAGGCAGCACGACTTCGCTAATGCGTAAGCCATGCACCTGCTCGGCAGCATGACTTCGCCAATACGTAAGCCCTGCACCCATTCGGGTAGCATTGGCTCGACGACGCGTAAGCCCTGAGTCATCAGGCTGCCTTTTATCACCGCTTAATCGACTGCCCCAATAAATTCAGGAAGCCATCGCCCACAAAAGCGTAAGCCCTGCCAGGCACAGCCAGCTTCGCCACCACGTAAGCCCTGGGGATGCCTGAGCCGTTAATCTTCGCTATCATGTAAGCCCCGGGGACGCTTGGGCAGGATAGCAACGTCTCCACAAGCCCCGTCGAAAGGTACAGGCACCGGTCGCCGGTCTCTCCAAAAATTCATCGTTCGGACTCCTCGCTGATCTCCTCAAAGGCCCCGACCGTGCTCGGGCACCTCGCCAACGGTTCTTCAGAAGCCTCGACGTCGCCAGGTCACCGAACTCCAATCGGTCCCAAGACGGTCACACATGAAGACTCATTGCTGCTCATCCTTGGCAATCGCGTCACGAGCCCGCTTCTTACGGCGTCATCATCTACGTGCATCGATGATCAGCAGTTTGATCCCATCTACAGAAAGTGGACAGCAAGTAAAAGGAATGAGCCAATATTGATCGCGGACTTCCATCAAGCGTCGTGGCTTCGTTACGAGTCTAGACCCTCAACATGCACATATCTCTCGTCGCCATCGTTCCAAGCCAGGAGATCAGCACGTCCAGCTTTCATTATCCAACCGTCCGCTTGAGATCAGCATGTCCAGCTGTCCATTAAACAAGCTAAGCTATATCTTTTCAATTAAATATACGACACATGCATATCTTCTGTACATCTCTACTTGTCTGCTTGATTACAATTGGCAGGGACCAGACTAGTCGATCTACAAATAGCACACGTGCTTACGTACCAATGATGGGAGAATACAGTCGTCGTTGGATGAAGTCGGGTCATCTACGCGGGCCTCTCGTCTGGAACCCTGCTATCTCCAGCATCGCCATACGACACTAACTTTGGCAGCGCGGAGTCCACCGTCAAGCCATCATGCAAGCCACCGTCGAGCCATCACGCAAGTCACATCAAGTGACTCTTCGACACGCCGACCACTCCGCCCGACGTCGATTAAGCTAAGTCACAATTTGAATATTTTTTAACATTTTCTTCGACCCTTCGTTGTCGACCTCTCCATAAGCCTCGACAAAGCTTGGGCACTCGCCGACAATTTCTCCATAAACCCCGACAACGCTCGGGCACTCAAAAGATTTTCTTCGTCGATGAGATACTAAGTATCTCTCCGTTTTCTTCTGTTAAGGGTTGCATAACGTACCTTGGTAGCCACGCCTTAATCCGTGAAACTTGTCTTCGCCCCTAAGCCGTCACACAAAATGATCATGTTAAGAACACCTCCGAACCAGATGTCCGGTGAAGTGCTTAAACGTAACAGGCCAACTACCAGGGGAAATTATGTGACTTGACGAATTCTACAATATTGGGATCCGCCTTCTTCGCCAAAAATCTACATCATGTACTACCCACTGTACATATTTATTTTGCAGGAACTCGTCGCCACTCCTCGCTGTCCTCCCCGTCCTCGCGCTGCTTGGACACCACCTCCGACCACGCTGGGGACTCGTCGTCACTCCTCGTCGTTCTCGCGCTGCTCGGACATCGCCTCCAACCACACTGGGGACTCGTCGCCGCTCCTCGCCGTCCTCGCGCTGCTCGAACTACGCCTTCGACCACGCTGGGGACTCTTTGCCGTCCTCGCGCTGCTCGGACTACGTAACCAACCAGGCTAGGGACTCTCGCCGCTCCTCGCTGTCCTCGTCGTCCTCGCGTTGCTCGGACACCGTCTCCAACCACGCTGTGGACTCGTCGTTGCTACTCCTCGCAGTCCTGGCGCTGCTCGGACTACGTCTCCGATCAGGCTGGGGACTCATCGCCGCTCCTCGCCATCCTCGCGCTGCTCGGACAATGCCTCCGACCACGGTGGGGACCCATCACCGTCGCTCCTCGCCATCCTCGCGCTGCTCGGATAATGCCTCCGACCACGCTAGGGACTCGTCGTCGTCGCTCCTCGCCATCCTCGCACTGCTCGGACACCGTTTCCAATCACGCTGGGAACTCGTTGCCGTCGCTCCTCGCTGTCCTCGCGCTGCTCGGACAATGTCTTTGACCACGCCGGGGACACGTCGTCACCGCTCCTCGCCATCCTTATGCTGCTCGGACATCATCTCCGATCACGCTGGCGACTCGTCGCCGTCGCTCCTCGCCGTCCTCGCGCTGCTCGGACAATGTCTCCAACCTAGCTGGGGGCTCATCGTCGCCGATCCTCGCGCTACTCGGACAATGTCTCCGACAACGCTGGGGACTCGTCGTCGCCGCTCCTGGCCATCCTCCTGCTGCTCGGACAACGTCTCCAATCACGCTGGGAACTCGTCGCTGCTCCTCGTCGTCTTCACGCTGCTCGGACTTCATCTTCGACCACGCTGGGATTCGTCGCCAAGCTATCAAGTCACTCCATGCTGCTCGGATCAAGGTGCTGATCCTGGGCAGCACATCGGGGGTCTTGATATGCGCCTCGCCTGCTCGGAAGATTTTTTCCGAGCACTTGCTGTGCTCGGGGACTGCATGATCGCCACGCCTGCTCGGAAGACCTTCCCGATCACTTGATGTGCTCGGGGACTTTGTCATCGCCTGCTCGGAAGACTTTCCCGATCACTTGATGTGCTCAGGGACTGTATCATCACCTCGCCTACTCAGAAGATTTTTCCCGATCACTTGCTGTGCTCGGGGACTTCGTCGACACTTCACATGATCAGCAGGAATAAAGACTTTGACCCTGACACCACGTGACTACGTCACCTACTATCAGGCTCGGGGGACTAAGTGGATACACTTCACCTTGCGGTGAAGGTATTGGCTCCGAAAAACCAAAAGTATATACACTTCACCAAAGAGATAGCTCTCTTCAAAATTTTTTCTGAGCTCCTTACATCCGTCTGGTCAAGCAACTCCGAAGATCTGCACCTACCGACGAATGCAAGGCGCTCGGGGACTAGCTGTGGGGATATAAACCCCCGGTTCTAGAAGACAAGACATGGGCCGCACCATCAAAGCTGGCCCAGCCCAAAAGACAGGCGTGCGACGCAAGGCATTGCACCGCACGGTTATTGTACCAACTTAGTTAGTTTACTTGTAACCTTGTCCCTTCAGACTATATAAGGAGGGGCAGGGATAGATCCCCTCAACTCAACTCATAGCAATACAATTCAACAACACACAGGACGTAGGGTATTACGCCTCGCGGTGGCCTGGACCTGTATAAATCTCGTGTCTCACGCTTTCAGCGTAACGCTTTTTCGTCTCAGGCGCACCTTCACCGATGAAACGACCTCGATTTCCGTGAAGGGAAATCCACAGGCTCGAATTGTAATTCAACAGATTGCTTGGGACAATCCATGAAATTACCCATATCTCAGTTGACACCAGGATCCATACAACGGTAATTAAGTCTTACATAAACATTTATTACATCGCCACATTGGCGGAATCAACATTCAGAGAAGCTTTAGAAGATGCGGAAACGTTTCATCCTTCATGGCCAACTTGAGTGTAGCACGTGACCCTATTCCTCGCCATCATCTTCCTCGAAGTCGTACTCATTCTCGTCACCTGATAGCAAATTTATCAGTACGATATGTACTGGCCATGGAGCCCACCTATGCAGCATTTGCTTTGTGGAAAGTGGATGCAAGGCTATACAAGCAGACCTATAGGCTGAGGTTTCCTATGCAGCTGTAATCAATGTTTAAGTAGTCAAGTTTTATCTCCAATTACACCATCATCCCTTTTCCCATCACCACATCTCACATACCCACACCTCACTCTCATTCGACAGGCCCAACTCCCTCTCGGGCCTATCTCAGCGGCACACTACCACAGCGGGTACACTGCCGGAAAATGTCATCCAGGGGGAGAAGAGAACACTCACTACACTAGTAGAAGCTTCATAGGAAAGGTCCATAGCCAACAGGTTGGCATATGTATCGATCGATCAACCGTACACTCTGCAGAGGTTTCACTACCCACAAGATTAGCCATCATAGGTGTTGCGCAAACACCTAGGCAGAATTCCGGGTGCTTGCTTGCCTAGGTCGATGCCACCCTACCACTCAGCCCTGGGATATTCCGGATCCTACACCATTATGCTGAGACTGGGAGACACAGTACCGGGCCCATCCAGTGGTACTGCGCATCTAGAACGGAACGGGAACCCATCGACCGTCTCCGCCCACCCTTATCACCTCTCAACCTAGCAGTAGTGGCACCGTCCTACCAAGTAGTCCAGCCGTCTCCCGCCCATCAGAAGCGAGTGAGTAGAAAAGGATTCCCATGAACCTGAAACTAGTCCGTCCTAGGTTTGACCAAGCAGGCATCTTCACTTAGGGGATACTCTCCCCGTGCCATCACAGCACCTCCGTCCACGGGCTTCAAACCACCAAGGCTATCCCACCCGGAACCTCCTCAACAACTTTACCCGCCACAGGTATCTCGCTTGGGGATGCCCAGGTTGCACCCCCGGCACGACTTGCCCCGCGGGCTTGTCTCACATCCCACTTGGTTGACATCAACCCTTACCACGCACCCAAGACACACGCAGCACTCTCTCCCAGTGGTTATAATCAGATATACACCGTCCCAATTCCACCACATAGCATATAGCAAGTAGAAAGTAGTGGAAGAGTAACAGTAAATTAAGCAGCACCTAACCTAGCAGCGGATAGCAGGGTATAGTCTTATCAAGGCAGGGAATTCAAATATACTACCATGCAACCAATCCATACATAATCATAAAGCAATAGCAACATTGTCATTTGCAATGCGTAAATAGGATCTAGGGATTTGGTGGGACGTGGCACCTTCGTAGTCGTCTCCTAGCTCCTGAAAGTACTCGTGGTCGTCTTCCTTAGGCAGATCCTCCTCCGGCTCTGAAATCGGACACGAAATAGTCGCGTCAGCGACTCCTATAGAGTTTTTCAGAAAAATCTAATAAAATAAAGAGCCAAATGCACACAAACATCGTCTTAGATTGTAGATCTCATTTTTCTGAGAATTTTGATATATGGTGCACAATTTTTGGACATCGTATGATTAAGTTATGAATTTCCGAAGATTATCCTATTTTCTGAAAATGGAAAATGGCCGATTAATCAGGGGATGGAAGCTCGGGATTGGTCCACGTGGCGCGCGGGTCCAGTAGTGTGGCATGTGGCGCCTCAACAGAACACAGACCCGATGGTCGCCCACCAGGTGTTCGATGCTGGTTCCCAGAGAGTCGCCGGCGTCGGCGTAGCTCGGCGGTGGTCGGGCGAGCTCGACGTTGGTCGGGGGGGCGTCGGCGTAGCTCGGCGGTGGAAGGGCGAGCTCAATGTTGGTCGGGGGGCGTCGGCGGAGCTCGACGGTGGTCGGGCGAGCTCGACGTTGGTCGGGGGGCGTCGGCGTAGCTCGGCGGTGGTCGGGCGAGCTCGACGTTGGTCGGGGGTGGTTCTCACAGTTCGCCGTCGGGTTAGTGGTGTGTTCTAGAGTCCAAAAGGTGTCGGTTTTTGTTCCTGGTCACGGTATTGAGATGCTCCGGTCGCCGGCGGTGAGGCCGTTGCGCCGGCAGGGCTCCGGCGAGGCGCGACAAGGTCTGAGGAGTGGTGAATCCGCCTCCCCGAGCTCTGTTGACAGGGATCCGACGTTCAATTTGGTGCTAGCAGGGTTCCAGGGCGTCTGTTCAAGGCGGCGGTGTCTCTCCGGTGCGGCGGATGATGACAGGGCAGCGATGACCATATTTCGGCAAGACAGGGCTTGGCTTTCCCCAATTGGCGTGCTCAGGCAGTCGTCCGACCAGTTGGTGGCGGGTTAGAGTCGTGGTATGGCCTCCTTCTCTCCCACGGCATACGGCGGAGCTCCGGTGAGGTCGCGACGCACATGAGCAGGGCGGACGAGGCTTCCCCTAGCGCTTAGATCCGCGTAGCTAGCTCGGGGGGGGGGGGGTCGTGGCGGTGCTCCACGACGCTCTAACCTATCCGGGTGCTAGTCGGAATGCTCGAAACGGGTGATTCGGCGTCGGAACGCATCGGTGGTGAGCGCGCTCCGCCGAGAATGCGTCGTGCTGTGTTCTCGATCAAGCAAAGCTTGTAGTCCGAGGGTTTCGGCCGGTCGCATGAGTGCATGGTGCAGGTGATCTTCCTGAGCCGGTAAAGGCTCGTGCCTGCGCGTCCTGTGGGCAGAACGCCATGGCAAAACCAGGACGAGGTTCGGACATGGCGTGCGGTGGCTCACCGTGGTGTCGGTGAAGCTAGGATGGCGGTGCAGTGGCGAGTCGGAGCCGTGCAGAGCGATGGCAGTGCCGTGCCGCTCCTCGTCCGCAGCTCGGGCTTCTCCTCCGTGCCCGGCTCCGGTGTGCTCCGCGGCGGCAGCGCTTTGGCGGTGCTCCCCTCTCTCTGCTCCGCCCTTCTTTCTTCTCCCTCTCTCACACGGTGTGGTGTTGTGGTGTGGTTGGTGCCACCAGTTGCGGCGGCGAGTGGAACGAGGCTAGGGCACCGTGAGGTGATCCAATTTATAGTGGAGCTCGGGTGGCTACCTATGGCGGGCGGCTCTGATCTGCTCGGGCTGATCGGAGGGCTGCGGCTTGCGCGAGCTAGGGTTCCGGTGGTGCGCGCGGGCTTCTTGGCGAGCAAGGCAGGGGACAGGCAGGGGACAAGGGGTCAGGGCTCTGCCATGTGTGGCGCTGTCGGTCACGCCATTTTCATGACACTGTCGGCCACCGTCTTTCGCGAAGAAGAGAAACAGGGGAAAAGAAAGAGTGACTGACAAGCGGGTCCCGGTTGGCAGCGGCTGCGAAAGGCGCTGCGCGCGCGTGGTGGTTTGGCTACGAGATGGGCCGGCCCAGCTACGGCGTGGTCGCGCGGGTGAGGTGAGGAGAAGAAGGCCGAGCTGGTTTGGACTGGCGTCGGGCCGGTTCGGAGTGACGCGCGCGCGGCTGTGATAAAGAGGAGACGGGCCGGCTGGCTGGGCCGAATCTGCTCTTCCTCTTTCTCTCTTCTTCTTTTTCTTTTTCTTTTTCTATTTATACTTAAGTGTATAAATACATATATTACCCATTTTAAATATTGAGTAAACACAAACATAAATTGCAATAAATCCCAAATGTGATGCATAAGTTATTATTCTATGTGAATGGAATTAAAATGCAAGCTATACTCCTTTATTTACCAAATTTATAATGAAACCTATATGCTTGCACAAGAAAAATGGGTTTTCATAATAAATAAATGAAAAATTTTAATTGGTTGGGATTTTTAGGTTGTGTGGATTTTTAGGGTTGTTACAGTCCTCCCCCCTCATTAGGATCTCGACCTCGAGATTCTGGGATAACGTACCCTTTGAAGAGGTAAGGAAACATAATCCGCAAGTCCGATTCTTTCTCCCACGTAGCTTCCCTTTCGGTGTGATTGCTCCATTGTACCTTGCACATTGGAATTGTCTTGTTTCGCGTCTCTTTGGTATCCCGTGCCAAGATCTTGATCGGATGTTCCTTGTATTCAAGTGTGTCTTGCAGGTCTAATGCATCCGTAGGAACTTGCTCCTCGGGAAGCTTCAAACACTTCCTTAATTGCGAGACATGGAACACGGGGTGTACTCCAGATAATTCCTCCGGTAGTTCCAGCTTGTAAGCAAGCTTTCCAACCTTTTTACAGATCTTGTATGGCCCAACATATCTTGGTGCCAATTTCCCTTTTACGTGGAATCTGACGGTACCACGAAGCGGAGATACCTTGAGGTAGACATAATCCCCAACCTTGAACTCAAGCTCTCTACGTCTTCTATCTGCATAGCTCTTTTGCCTACTTTGTGCAATCCTCAAATTCTCTCTTACTTGGGCAACACCTTCTTCTGCTTCCATAATCTTAGCAGGACCGAAGAATGTCCTTTCACCTGGTTCCGACCACATTAGCGGTGTTCTGCACGGTCTTCCGTACAACGCTTCAAATGGAGACATCTTAATGCTCGTCTGGTAACCGTTGTTGTATGAGAACTCGGCGTGGGGTAGACAGCTCTCCCATCCTTCCTTGTACCTCAATACGCAAGCACGTAGCATGTCCTCGAGAATCTGGTTCACTCTTTCTGTTTGCCCGTCTGTTTGCGGGTGGTATGCTGTGCTGTAGTCGAGCTTGGTCCCGATGGACTTGTGCAAGGATTTCCAGAACTGTGATACAAACTGTGATCCTCGGTCAGATATAATACTCAGAGGTGCCCCATGTAACTTCAAAATGTTTGATACATACAGATCTGCTAGCTTTTCAACTCTATACTTCCTTTTGACCGGTATAAAATGTGCGACTTTGGTCAGACGGTCCACTATTACCCATATAGAATCATATCCATGCTCGGATCGGGGCAGTCCTAATATGAAGTCCATGGATATGCACTTCCACTTCCATTCTGGTATCTCAACTGGTTGTAGCAACCCTGCTGGTCTCTGATGTTCGGCCTTGATTCTATTGCATGTATCACATCGGGCTACATGCCCTGCAATGTCTGTCTTCATATTCTCCCACCAGAAGTGCTTCCTTAAATCATGGTACATCTTGGCTGACCCTGGGTGAATGCAATATTTGGAGTCATGCCCTTCCGACAGGATCTCTTCTCATATCGCTGAATCCGTCGGTACGCAGATTCTATCTTTGTACCATACAGTTCCCTGCTCATCTTCTCGGTATTCGGGGCCTCTCCCCAGTTTCATCAAACCACGGATATAGTCTATCTCAGGACAGTTCCTTTGTGCTTCACGGATCCGTGAGGTGAGATTGTACTCGACGCGAAGCTCATTTAGCATGCCATAGGAGACTACCTCGAGCTGGAATGCGTCGAACTCTCTCCTGAGCCCAGGCGGCATAGAGTTGGTGATGAGGGTATGGCAGTAGCTTTTGCGGCTAAGTGCATCAGCGACAACATTAGCCTTTCCTGGGTGGTAATGGATCTCAAGATCATAGTCCTTGATGAGTTCTAGCCATCTGCGCTGCCTCATATTCAGATCTTCTTGTGTGAAGAAGTACTTCAGGCTCTTGTGGTCAGTGTAGATGTCACACTTGTTGCTTATTAGATAGTGTCTCCAAATCTTGAGTGCATGTATCACGGCTGCAAGTTCTAGGTCATGAGTCGGGTATCGCTGCTCATGTTCCTTCAATTGTCTTGAGGCATAAGCTATCACCCTTCCTTCTTGCATTAGTACACAGCCCAAACCTTGCCGAGAGGCGTCACAATATACAACAAAATCTTTGTGAATATCGGGCAGGGCTAGTACAGGTGTAGTAGTGAGCTTCTCCTTCAAGGTCTGAAAACTCTTCTCACATTCAGGAGTCCATATAAACTTTTTCTTTTTCTTCAGCAAGTTGGTCATGGGTCTTGCAATCTTGGAGAAATTCTCAATAAATCTGCGATAGTATCCTGCAAGTCCCAAAAAGCTTCTGATTTCTGACACATTACGGGGTTGTTCCCACTCTTTCACAGCTTCAATCTTGGCTGGGTCTACCGCGACTCCTTCTCCTGACAGTACGTGTCCAAGGAAAGCAACTTCCTCTAGCCAGAATTCACACTTGGAGAATTTGGCGTATAGCTGGTTGTGAGACAACCTCTCCAACATGGTCCTCAGATGATGTTCATGTTCCTCTTTTGTGGCTGAGTAAACCAATATATCATCAATAAATACCACTACAAACTTGTCTAGCTCATTCATGAAGATCTTGTTCATCATGTTCATGAAGTATGCTGGAGCATTAGTGAGTCCAAATGAGACTACTGTACACTCATACTGTCCATATCTAGTGACAAATGCAGTCTTCGGGATATTCTCTTCCCTGATCTTCATCTGATGGTACCCTGATCGGAGATCGATCTTTAAGAAGTACTTGGCCTTACTCAGTTGATCTAACAGATCATCGATGCGGGGCAGTGGGTACTTGTTCTTGACTGTAACCGCATTCATATTCCTGTAGTCAATGCACATCCTCATCGTGCCATCCTTCTTCTTGACAAACAAAACGGGAGATCCCCAGGGCGAGGCGCTAGGCCTAATGAAGCCCTTCTCTAGTAATTCTCCCAGCTGCTTCTTGAGTTCCTTCAACTCATCAGCCGACATTCTGTAGGGTCTTTTGGCAATCGGTGCAGTCCCTGGCATCAGCTCTATAACAAACTCCACATCTCTATCTGGTGGCATTCCTGGCAACTCCTCTGGAAATACGTCATTGAATTCACAGACTACTGGCACATCTCTGAATGTCAGCTCCATTTTATCTGCCTTAGTCTCCAGAGCACATAGGAGGGCTTGGACTCTCCCGGTTTGGGGTATACATCGGACGGCTGTTCCCCAAGGGTGGGTTACCTTAACAAGATATCACTCCCCGATGTTTGGTTAGCCAGTCCATGCCTAAGATGACATCTAAGCTATTGGAGGGTAGTAGGGTTAGGTCAGCTCGAAAGTCAAGTCCCTCGATTGTGATTATCACTCCCCTACATATGTGAACGCTTCTGAAGGTTCCTAAGGGCGAGCTAGTTAGGATGGGGTTTGCTCTCGGGGTTACAGGTATGTTATGCTTACGTGCATATGCAGATGAAATGTATGAACATGTAGCTCCCGAATCGAACAGAACTGTAGCCATGTTACCCTGAACTAGGAACGTACCGTACACAGCATCAGGTGCAGCTTCAGCTTCCTCAGCGGTCATGTGGTTGAGTCTTCCTCGGGTAGCAGATCCCCGGTTCGGTGTACCCTGTGCAGCTGCTGGTGCACGGTTGAGGTCGGGGCACACAGCCACACGGTGTCCAGGCTTTCCGCACCCGAAGCAAGTGAAGGGCGCACTGCCTGTTGCGGCTGTCGCAGGAGCCTTCCAATTGCTTGTCCTTGGCGTGTTGGTAGCGGGGGCGGGTGTGTTCTGCACAGCTCGAGTCGGCGCAAGGTAGGTCTGAGCGTGGCGGTGATAGTTGCTGCTGTTGGTACCACCACCACGGCTCGTTCCCGAAGAAGGTCCCTGGCGAGTCCGGAAAGGCGGAGGTGCACCCGTTCGCTGTCTCTGGGGTGGAGCAGTGCGAGCGGGTCCCTCAGAGCGGCGCTTCTTTCCCTTGTTCTGGGCCTCGAACTCCAGACGTGCTTCCATGCGATCCTTCTCGATCTCAATACAGCGGTCAATCAGCTCACGCAGAGTGTAGCTCTTGTTCCCTGACAGAGCCAACCTGATCTTGGTCTGAACTCCCTTCCTGTAGTAGTACATCTTTTCCTTCTCGGAACTCACGCAAGACGCAGGTGCGTAGCGGAGCAAGCAGTTGAAGCGGGTGGTGTACTCGTGGATCCGGTCAGCTCCCTGGGAGATGTTGCGAAACTCATTCTCCTTGGCCCCCATGACTCCCTCGGGAATGTGGTGGTCACGGAAAGCCTCGGTGAACTCATCCCAGTCAATGCGGGCTGGGTCCTCGTGAACGCTGGTGTAGTTGTCCCACCATGCTCGTGCAGCACCAGTCAGCTGGTGGCTAGCAATCCCAACACACTCCTCGTCGGAGCAAGTGGTCAGGTCCAGCTTCTTCTCCATCTCCTTAAGCCAATCGTCGGCAGCGAGGGGATCGCTGTCAGTCCCGTCGAAGGTAGGTGGCCTCAGCTTCAGGAAACCCTCCAGTTTCCTTTGGAAGTCATTCTGGGGTGGCCCGTGGTGCCTGTTCATCCCAGTAGCTATGGCATTCAGCAGCTCGGTCTGCTGTGCCATCACTTCCGCCAACGTCGGTGGCGGCGGCGGTGGCGGTGGAGGAGGCACGTTCTCGCCCTATGGTGGCGGATCGTTCTCCGGCGGTGCATCCTCTGCCCGGCGCAACTCTTCTTCCAGGTTAACTCCAGCACGTCGGCCAGCTGGGCGTCCACGGTTGCGACCGCGCCTGCGTCCTGGCGCAGGTGCGGGGGAGGGCTGGCGGTTCCCCAGACGCGCGGAACGTCTCATCGACATCTGAAGTTATTAGGTACGTGCTCAGTGCAGTAATAATCTTGTAGTGGTTTAAGTAGGAGTTAGATGTTTTCAACGATTTAAATGAATTAAAACATTTTTCATGCTATCCTACACTCAACCAAAGAAGCATAGAGAACCATAAGAAGCATAAGATCCAAATGTCACTCATCACATGGTTATTATTACATAAAGGATGTTGCTAGCTGCTAAGAAGATCGTGCTATGCGTAGATAGCCAATGACAGGACAACTCATGGTATCACTAGTCTAAGGGCCACGCAGGGTCCCATAAGCTACTGGTGCATAAGGTCGAGTACGGCGTCGGGTATGCGGCTGTCCTCTGCCTCGATCTCGTCATCAGTCATGGTCAGGCGCTTGATGTAGTCGAGTGCTACTGCTAGCTCTGGAGTGGCCTCAATCTCCTGCATTCTTAGAGACGGACACGCTCCCAGGTTGAGCGTAGTGGGTGGTATGCGGAAGTCTCCCTCCCGGGGCTTCACCATCTCCAGTGGGGGAAGCAAACTCTGCACCTTCCGGACCTCAATAGCTCTCTTGGCATCGGACTGCTTCCAAGCTGTCTCTGTCCTCCGTAGCTTGTCCTTTAAGAACTCCACCATCTTCACGCGGTCGATCAGAATCCCTTGGTTGCGGGTGGACTTCTCCTCGGCTTTCTCCAACTGCTTCTCCAACTCCCTGATCCTGGAGCGCAACGTGCTCATCTCGACTCCTCTGTCTCTGCTCCTCTGCTCCCTCTCAGCAAGCGCTCTCTCCATGTCGTCCAGCCTCCTCTGTAAACCCAATACTCTGCTGTTCAGGTAGTCATTGCGAAGCCCAAAATCCCCGATCTTGTCTCGCAAGTCGGCGATCTCGGCTCGGTGTAACTCATCACGGCGCTGCATCTCCAGCTGCAAGTCAGTGACTGCTCTGCTCAAACTCTCCAGGGTCTGAGTCCCTTTCTGCAAACTGTCCTCGATTTCTGCCATGCGTGCTCGGTCACGCTGCCTCCTTTGCTCCAATGAGCTAATGAACTCATCCTGCTCCTGGAGGTGGTGTGCCACTATGCGTAGGCAGGGGTCAGTCTCGGCCTGAACGATTTGGCTGGTGTACAGAATCCTCTGGATGGGGTCAGGGTGCAGCTCCAAGGCCTGAGGTAGCAGACAGAAATGGGTCCCCTTAAGGTACTCGTATGCTGTGTACACAACTGCGCGTAGTACCTTGCGGGAGACAGACTGTACCCCGTCCTCCACAGTCTCTCCAGCAGTGTAATCAGTAAAAACCGGCATCCCTAGGAGCGTCAAGCTGACGGGTGTCTCAACTCTGGTAGTGACAGGTCCTTCAAACCTCCCAGCCTCGACAAGCTTCCCTCGGCTGAAGTACTGGATCTGGTCAGACGGTGCTCCCAGCTCCTCCAACACCTGGCGTAGCACCATGGCAAATCTGCTGTGGTACCTCCCATTGATCGGGATCTCAATAGTGCCATCGTGCAGTGGACGAAGTGGTGGTCCAAGGCTGGTCATCTGCAAATTTTTCAAGAAACGGATTAGCAGGTCCTTGTATTAGATAAGCCATTGCATAAAAAGTGAATGCAAGGTCGGTAATATAACCGAAAGAGAGTCTGGCTTCTTATTCTAACGTCCATTTTCTATGGGTCTCGTCCTACAGTCAAGTATGGCTCTGTTACCAACTGAAACAACCTCGATTTCCGCGAAGGGAAATCCACAGGCTCGAATTGTAATTCAACAGATTGCTTGGGACAATCCATGAAATTACCCATACCTCAGTTGACACCAGGATCCATACAACGGTAATTAAGTCTTACATAAACATTTATTACATCGCCAC
This sequence comes from Eremochloa ophiuroides, assembly GCA_038502445.1. NCBI lineage: Eukaryota > Viridiplantae > Streptophyta > Magnoliopsida > Poales > Poaceae > Eremochloa > Eremochloa ophiuroides. The sequence continues at coordinate 1,621,947 of JAHLJS010000009.1, read as the reverse complement.
ATTGGCGGAATCAACATTCAGAGAAGCTTTAGAAGATGCGGAAACGTTTCATCCTTCATGGCCAACTTGAGTGTAGCACGTGACCCTATTCCTCGCCATCATCTTCCTCGAAGTCGTACTCATTCTCGTCACCTGATAGCAAATTTATCAGTACGATATGTACTGGCCACGGAGCCCACCTATGCAGCATTTGCTTTGTGGAAAGTGGATGCAAGGCTATACAAGCAGACCTATAGGTTGAGGTTTCCTATGCAGCTGTAATCAATGTTTAAGTAGTCAAGTTTTATCTCCAATTACACCATCATCCCTTTTCCCATCACCACATCTCACATACCCACACCTCACTCTCATTCGACAGGCCCAACTCCCTCTCGGGCCTACCTCAGCGGCACACTACCACAGCGGGTACACTGCCGGAAAATGTCATCCAGGGGGAGAAGAGAACACTCACTATACTAGTAGAAGCTTCACAGGAAAGGTCCATAGCCAACAGGTTGGCATATGTATCGATCGATCAACCGTACACTCTGCAGAGGTTTCACTACCCACAAGATTAGCCATCATAGGTGTTGCGCAAACACCTAGGCAGAATTCCGGGTGCTTGCTTGCCTAGGTCGATGCCACCCTACCACTCAGCCCTGGGATATTCCGGATCCTACACCGTTATGCTGAGACTGGGAGACACAGTACCGGGCCCATCCAGTGGTACTGCGCATTTAGAATGGAACGGGAACCCATCGACCGTCTCCGCCCACCCTTATCACCTCTCAACCTAGCAGTAGTGGCACCGTCCTACCAAGTAGTCCAGCCGTCTCCCGCCCATCAGAAGCGAGTGAGTAGAAAAGGATTCCCATGAACCTGAAACTAGTCCGTCCTAGGTTTGACCAAGCAGGCATCTTCACTTAGGGGATACTCTCCCCGTGCCATCACAGCACCTCCGTCCACGGGCTTCGAACCACCAAGGCTATCCCACCCGGAACCTCCTCAACAACTTTACCCGCCACAGGTATCTCGCTTGGGGATGCCCAGGTTGCACCCCCAGCACGACTTGCCCCACGGGCTTGTCTCACATCCCACTTGGTCGACATCAACCCTTACCACGCACCCAAGACGCACGCAGCACTCTCTCCCAGTGGTTATAATCAGATATACACCGTCCCAATTCCACCACATAGCATATAGCAAGTAGAAAGTAGTGGAAGAGTAACAATAAATTAAGCAGCAGCTAACCTAGCAGCGGATAGCAGGGTATAGTCTTATCAAGGCAGGGAATTCGAATATACTACCATGCAACCAATCCATACATAATCATAAAGCAATAGCAACAATGTCATTTGCAATGCGTAAATAGGATCTAGGGATTTGGTGGGACGTGGCACCTTCGTAGTCGTCTCCTAGCTCCTGAAGGTACTCGTGGTCATCTTCCTTAGTCAGATCCTCCTCCGGCTCTGAAATCGAACACGAAATAGTCGCGTCAGCGACTCCTATAGGGTTTTTCAGAAAAATCCAATAAAATAAAGAGCCAAATGCACACAAACATAGTCTTAGATTGTAGATCTCATTTTTCTTAGAATTTTGATATATGGTGCGCAATTTTTGGACATTGTATGATTAAGTTATGAATTTCCGAAGATTATCCTATTTTCTGAAAATGAAAAATGGCCGATTAATCAGGGGATGGCAGCTCGGGATTGGTCCACGTGGCGCGCGGGTCCAGTAGTGTGGCATGTGGTGCCTCAATAGAACACAGACCCGATGGTCGCCCACCAGGTGTTCGATGCTGGTTCCCAGAGAGTCACCGGCGTCAGCGTAGCTCGGCGGTGGTCGGGCGAGCTCGACGTTGGTCGGGGGGGCGTCGGCGTAGCTCGGCGGTGGTCGGGCGAGCTCAACGTTGGTCGGGGGGCGTCGGCGTAGCTCGGCGGTGGTCGGGCGAGCTCGACGTTGGTCGGGGGGCGTCGACGTAGCTCGGCGGTGGTCGGGCGAGCTCGACGTTGGTCGGGGGTGGTTCTCACAGTTCGCCGTCGGGCTAGTGGTGTGTTCTAGAGTCCAAAAGGTGTCGGTTTTTGTTCCTGGTCACGGTATTGAGATGCTCCGGTCGCCGGCGGTGAGGCCGTTGCGCCGGCAGGGCTCCGGCGAGGCGCTACAAGGTCTGAGGAGTGGTGAATCCGCCTCCCCGAACTCTGTTGATAGGGATCCGACGTTCAATTTGGTGCTAGCAGGGTTCTAGGGCATCTGTTCAAGGCGGTGGTGTCTCTCCGGTGCGGCGGATGATGATAGGGCGGCGATGACCATATTTCGGCAAGACAGGGCTTGGCTTTCCCCAATTGGCGTGCTCAGGCAGTCGTCCGACCAGTTGGTGGCGGGTTAGAGTCGTGGTATGGCCTCCTTCTCTCCCACGGCATACGGCGGAGCTCCGGTGAGGTCGCGACGCACATGAGCAGGGCGGACGAGGCTTCCCCTAGCGCTTAGATCCGCGTAGCTAGCTCGGGGGGGGGGGTCGTGGTGGTGCTCCACGACGCTCTAACCTATCCGGGTGCTAGTCGGAATGCTCGGAACGGGTGATTCGGCGTCGGAACGCGTCGGTGGTGAGCGCGCTCCACCGAGAATGCGTCGTGCTGCGTTCTCGGTCTAGCAAAGCTTGTAGTCCGGGGGTTTCGGCCGGTCGCATGAGTGCATGGTGCAGGTGATCTTCCTGAGCCGGTAAAGGCTCGTGCCTGCGCGTCCTGTGGGCGGAACGCCATGGCAAAAGCAGGGCGAGGTTCGGACATGGCGTGCGGTGGCTCACCGTGGTGTCGGTGAAGCTAGGATGGCGGTGCAGTGGCGAGTCGGAGCCGTGCAGAGCGATCGCAGTGTCGTGCCGCTCCTCGTCCGCAGCTCGGGCTTCTCCTCCGTGCCCGGCTCCGGCGTGCTCCGCGGCGGCAGCGCTTCGGCGGTGCTCCCTTCTCTCTGCTCCACCCTTCTTCCTTCTCCCTCTCTCACACGGTGTGGTGTTGTGGTGTGGTTGGTGCCACCAGTGGCGGCAGCGAGTGGAACGAGGCTAGGGCGCCGTGAGGTGCTCCGATTTATAGCGGAGCTCGGGTGGCTACCTATGGCGGGCGGCTCTGATCTGCTCGGGCTGATCGGAGGGCTGCGGCTTGCGCGAACTAGGGTTCCGGTGGTGCGCACGGGCTTCTTGGCGAGCAAGGCAGGGGACAGGCAGGGGACAACGAGGCCAGGGCTCTGCCATGCGTGGCGCTGTCGGTCACGCCATTTGCATGACACTGTCGGCCACCGTCTTTCGCGAAGAAGAGAAACAGGGGAAAAGAAAGAGTGACTGACAAGCGGGTCCTGGTTGGCAGCGGCTGCGAAAGGCGCTGCACGCGCGTGGTGGTTTGGCTGCGAGATGGGCCGGCCCAGCTATGGCATGGTCGCGCGGGTGAGGTGAGGAGAAGAAGGCCGAACTGGTTTGGGCTAGCGTCGGGCCGGTTCGGAGTGACGCGCGCGCGGCTGTGATAAAGAGGAGACGGGCCGGCTGGCTGGGCCGAATCTGCTCTTCCTCTTTCTCTCTTCTTCTTTTTCTTTTTCTTTTTCTATTTACACTTAAGTGTATAAATACATATATTACCCATTTTAAATATTGAGTAAACACAAACATAAATTGCAATAAATCCCAAATGTGATGCATAAGTTATTATTCTATGTGAATGGAATTAAAATGCAAGCTATACTCCTTTATTTACCAAATTTATAATGAAACCTATATGCTTGCACAAGAAAAATGGGTTTTCATAATAAATAAATGAAAAATTTTAATTGGTTGGGATTTTTAGGTTGTGTGGATTTTTAGGGTTGTTACAACCGATCAATCTACTACCTTGGATATACCCCTCGGTAGACCGCCGGCGATATTCCGTCGACAGTGTTGCACTCTGTACCGCCGAAGCTGAATAAATAAGTGCGGGAAGTTGCTGTGCACAAATCTTGTGGATGAAGCAAACCTTCAAGGACTATGGATTGAAATTCAACAAGGTTCCATTGCTATGTGACAATGAGAGTGCGGTGAAGATCACAACCAATCCGGTGCAACATTCTAGAACCAAGCACATAGATGTGAGGCACCACTTCATAAGAGATCACCAAGTTAAGGGAGATATTGCAATCACAAGTGTAGGCACCGAAGATCAACTAGCCGACATATTCACCAAGCTGCTTGATGAAGCTAGATTTTGCAAGTTGAGAAATGAATTGAACATACTTGACTATTCCAACATGTGTTGATGCACTTCATTAACATCTTATGACTTGCCTCTCCTCCAAGCAAAGCAAAAGTATCATTGTTTGGCATACGCATACATACTTTGCTAGAACTTGTCTAGAACATGTAGACATGCTTTTGTCCTCTCTAGGTCATTCATTGAAAACTAAAATGTTTTAAAGTCTATATGGCATCACTATTGCTTCCTTGTTTGATTGATCTAGTGATGGCATATAACTTGTTCATGGGGATGCAAACCTAGTGTTGAATCTTGATAAATGAGCAACTAAGTGCTTAACTCAACATAGGCAAGATAACCCCTAGTGGCGTGAAGAAGCTTGTCTTTGGTTCAAACCGAGCTAAGTGTCTTGTGCAAGTTTGCTAGATTGAACCAAAATTGATAACTAATCTCACTCTCCATAATTTTGACCCTTTTGTGGTACTTGATGCCAAGGGGGAGAAGAACAAAGATAAGAAATGGGGATAAAAGATAAAATTGGACTAAGCTTCGCGATGAACCATCATTAAGGCCGATGATGGGAGAGAAATAGGCCAAAGTAAAGGGATCAAAAACCTTTACTTAAGTAAGCTCATCTTGAGGGGGAGCAAACTTATGAACTTGGTTGAATGCATTTGGAATGTGCACTTACATATGATTGTTGCATTTGCACGTCTTTACTTTCAATTGCCTTGTTCTTGAGTGGTGTATGCTAGTATAAGAATTTATTGATGAGTTGATAACAAGCATGCTTAGGAGGTAGCTAGATGGTCTTGTGTTTCAATTAGTAATTTGAGCATTGTTTATATTGTTGATCTCACGGGTATGCTCAAGTTTTTGTGATCATCTAGTTATCAAAAGTGCTAAGGATGGAGAATTCTGCAACTTTGATGAATATTTCTTATGGTATCACGCTTCAAAGGTTTATCCTAACCATCCTAGCACATCTTGGTGGAAATTTACTCTCTAATCATGCATATGTGCAAGCTTCAAATTCAAACTCATGCACATATGTAGAAGGAGCTAAATAGCCACCAAACCGAATTTGTGTTGCTTGTCCATTTCAAAACATGATAATCGTGTTTGGACAAGTTCACAAGTTCAAAAACCAACTTAACTCTTATCTTTGTATAGGATGTCATCAATTACCAAAAAGGGGGAGATTGAAAGCCCTAGTTTGGTTTTGATAATTGATGACACCCTAGGGACTAACCTACTTGCTAAGTGATGGCTAAGTGTAGATGGTCCTATCCATGGAGTGATGAGCTTGGAAGATGATGGTGATGATCAAGATGGCTCATCCATGGACCAAGTGTGATGATCAAGTGCAAAAGCAAAGGCTTGAAGGCAAAAGTATAACCCATATAGTCTTTTGTTCTAGTGGTCAAGACACATAGCGGGTGTGATCACATTTAGGATAGATAGCCGACTATTAAGGGGAGAACAAGTGTTTGGATTACCTTCAAGTGCTCTAGGTTGCATTTCATGTGCATTGACTAACACAACCTAGAGATCAAGTTAGAAACCCTTGAAAAATGTTTTGAAAATGCTAACACACTGTGCACAAGTGTTGAGAACCTTGAGTGTTAGCACATAGACGCAAGGGGTGTGAAAAAGACTTGAAAATCGCTGAAACAGAGCGTCGGACCCTAAGTTGCTTGGGCGTCGGACCATTGGCTGCTACGGTCCGACGGTCCCAGCACTGTGCCTAACTGTCCGCGTGTGTCGGACGGTCCGACGCTAGGCGTCGGACACAGTCTGAGCATTTCAGGAGCTCTCTGCGTAAAATCAATGGGTGTCGGACGGTCGCGGGGATTAGTCCTGACGCACTGACAGAGTGTCGTCCGACGGTGACCTGCGTTCTGGCCGACTGTGAGAGTCGGACAGTCCGACGAGGTGTGAGGCGCGAGCGTCGGACTATCGGCTAACAGTCCAACGGCTCGTCGCGGCGAGTTCACGGCGTGGCGAGGAGCGTGGCGTGCTCTGTGCAGGGCGTTGGAACGGGGCTGCTTAGTCCAACGGAGGGCGTCGGACTGTCGTCCGACTAGTTTTAACGCTCTGGATCCTCTCTGGAAGCGTCGGACGGCGTGAACGTTTAGTCCGACGGGTTCCAGTCCGACGGTCTGGTTTTTGCCGCGATCAGTTAGCCTTGAGATCAAACGGCTATGGTTAAACTGAGCTGACACGTGGCACTGATCTGTGCGTCGGACGTTGGACATTGGTCCGACGCCTACTATCCGACGGTAGGGTCCGACGCCCCGAAAAGTGGTTTAACGGTTGTTTCTTGTGGGGTAATGGCTAGAGGTGCACTTAGGGGTATTTATACTCCTTACCTGGTCACTTGGTGACTCGCTTGCACATTTGATTCATCGCCTAACTCTTGTGAGCACTCTCTAGCCTCCCACTCACTCATTTGGTCATCTTTGATTATCTTTGTGAGTTGAGTGATCCTCAAGTGCATCATTGCTTAGTGAATTGCATTCTAGAGCACTTGAGAGCAAGCCAAGAGCTGAGTTCTTATTCTCTTGGGACATTGCCGTGTCCCTAGCGGCTTGGAGGTGGTTTCCGGTGTTGAGGTTGATTGGTGATTGTTCAAGCCCACACCAAAGGTTGATTGTGAGGGGTTCTTGCAATTATTCCCCGGCAGAGTGCTAAAACTGACTCTAGTGGATTGCTTGTGGTTGATAGCCACTTCTCTTGTGTTGGTGAGCGGCTCCTGGTGAGGGATTGGCGTGTGAAGCCTAGCTCGCAATCATAACGAGGAGTAGCGTGACGGCGATCACGTGAACCTCGGTAAAAAATCGTGTGTTCACTCTCTTTTGCACCATTGAGTGGATGATTAGTCTTCTGGCTTTCATTTGTATTTGATCACTTGGTTTTCATATTGATCATTTCTGGGTGATTGGCTCGGCACGGCAAGCGGACTTCACTTCATCAAGCCCTCGGTATATCTTTCTTGTTCCCTTCTCCTTGCGATTATTGTTTTGTTTAGGTGCTCTCACTTTAGGCTCGAAGTGAGGATCTCTAGCGCTTTGTCTTGCTTAGGTGCTTACTCCCTAGGTTCGAAGGAGTAGGTTTCTTGCGGTCTAGTGCATAACTCGTGAAGTAGCATATTGTGTTAGGTGGCTTGCATAGGATAGCCTAGAGCTAGTGCTTAGCATCGCTTGCTTTTGTACTAACTTGTGGTCTAGTGTTTTGAAGAAATTTTAATAGGCTATTCACCCTCCGGCGATGGTGAAGCCATTAGCGTGTGCCATGGTACCTAACCAAAGACCCTACGGAATTAGACGAACCAATAGGACTCTGTATACCCTCCGAGTTAGCCATGGCGGCACGGCTAGGACAAACGTGCCAGCGAGCCGCGTTCCGGTCGCAGCGAACCAATCGGGGCTCAACCCTCTACCTACGGAGTATTAGGGTCCTCACCAAACCTTGTTTCGTGCGGTGGTTGGGGCAGTGTCACAGCGGAGTCCGCTGCGGGCGAAGAGGTCGATGGCGATGGGATGAACCGAGGATGTCGATGCCGTTCTGGGAGCTCCAGCGATCTAAGAACGAAACCGTTTGTCTTATGATTACCAGTATCACACGTTGCTCATGGAACGATAGAACCAAGACCACGAACCTCACTAGGAAATCTTGGCCTTGGTGCGGCCCGACACGGTGGTGCTCCCGTCGGAGATCGAGAAGAAAACGGCGTTCCGGCAACTCCGGTGGTTAAAGGTGCTAGGATGTGGTGAGATTAGTGTCAAGTGGAATTGGAAGGTGAGGCCCTGAGTAGCGCTAATTCGGCCATGGACCGAAGGTTGGTCGGCGACGGGAATGATGGAAGGGAGAGAAAAAAGGCGACGATGGTGGCCTTTATAGGGCGAAGGAGGGATGTGGGAGGTGGAGAGGGCCCCCACGGACTCGGCGTCGACAGCGACCTGACACTGATCGGCCCCGGGCGGCGTCGGCGGCCGGCGCGCGTACGCGCGGGTCTGCTCGCGAGCAGAGCAAGACCAGACCCCCCTGATTACTGTAGCAGGTCCTACCCCTACATCCCTTTTTCCCAAATTACTTTTTATTTTATGTATAAACTTGAAAAATATCCTTAATAAGAGTTGTAGTACATTTAATGCGGAACAACTTTGGTTTTTGAACCAAATTCAAATTTTGAATGGATTTTGAATAATTTAAAAGGGGGTAAAGAGGGATTTTGAATTTAAATTCTAACCCAGTCAAATTCTCAAGATTTTTATAAATAAGTTGAAATTGTCCAAAAATAAAAGTTGTTCTACTTGACAAGCCCTACAACTTTCATTAAAGTATTTTTGTCAAATTTTGATAATTTTTGAAATGGCATTTTAAATTTGAATCTTTAAACACCAATTGGAGTTTTATTTAGAATTTAACTTCATAACTTGAAAATCCCCAAATACAAAAGTTGTTCCATTTGAAAAGCTTTACAACTTTCATTAAAGATGTTTGGTCAAATCTACATATTCAAACATAGGGTAGGGTTTTATTTGAAATTTTATTTACTAACTTCAAAATTATCCAAAATAGAAGTTGTTCAACTTTTAAAGATTTATAATTTTTGTCTAAGACCCGACATCTAATTCCTTTTAGTTTTTTGAATTAGGGTTTTGGGTCCGAATTAGGGTTTTTAAATGTTTTCTTTTAAATTTCTTTAATTTTTCTTATTACCATATACCTACACAAGCATTAACCTGTCAAGATCACTCTAAAGTAACAATGCACAATCGTATGTAAGAATAAAGTTTATTTTAGTTAATACACACTAACAGGGTTGAATGCGGGATGATTTGTATGCAATCATGATGACGTGGTAGGTTTTACTTACAGTAACACTAGGGGTGTTACACTAGCTCTATCATGCTTTCTTATCTTATTCTATTATGAATTTTTTTATTCTATTCCCATTCTAGCTCTGTCTTAGTCGGTGGTCAAGAAGATGACATATAATCGTCAAACTACCCACAAGCGTGTTGGAGAAAGCCAGGCCGCAAGCATGGCTACCAAAGTGAGGATGAAAATAGGAATCAAGAAAAGATGCCCAAGCTCGACAAGAAGAATCAAGAATACAAGTCCAATTAGATAATAGAACGATTTAGATGTGAGTCAAGTTGAGTCGAATCTTGTGTGCGTGTGAATTTTATGTGCTTGTTGCTTTGTGCTTATGAATTATGAATGATTTGGTTCTTTGTAATGAGTGCTGAGAATTGTGAGAATATCTCCAATTCTTTTAATTAAAAGATTTAAGGGATAAAGATTGTTAAATAAATAATTGGGTTGAATAATTCTGGTTTTCACAAATATGTTTTTCAGACCTCTCTGTCTTGTTAATTATGATTAATTAATTACATAAATTCAAAAATTATAAAAATTTTATGAGGGACAGTAGACTTCCATACTTTTCCATGGCCTCAAGAATCACATTAATATATATATTATGGTTTGGGAGATACAACTGTTGCAAATTGAAGTTTCTGCGCAGTCTGGCAGCCTGGACAGTTTCTAGAAAACTCTGTTTTTGGTTACTTTAACGCCAGAATATGGAAAAGAGGTCAACATGAAAGTTGTAGATAATTTCTCAAGCTTTCTAACGGTGTAGAGAACGCCTCTGTTTGATTTCTGAAACTACAGATATGATCATTTATCTACACTGCTGTTATCGGATCTCGCCTAGAAAATTCAGATTCATGGTTTACAAGTATTTGCATAATTGAAAAAAAAATTCTAAAAGTCATTTATATGTTGAAAAATAGATGACCAGGTAACAGGAGGAACGAAAACCCACCACCACCACCACCACAACCCAGCATTCAAGATCTCATAGCTTCACAGACGCAGCTGATGGAGACCATGATGCAGTTCATTCAGAACCAACCAGCTGGAGGACGACCGCCTGCTCAACCTCAAGCTAGAGATAAGCGAGGAGAATTTCTGAAAGGTCATCCACCTGTGTTCAACCATGCCGCTGACCCATTAGATGCTGATGATTTGCTTCGCGTCGTGGAGAGACAACTCACCATTGTGCAATGCAATGATCAAGAGAAAGTGTTGTATGCATCTGGACAGTTGCAAGGAGCTGCTCAAGACTGGTGGGATTCATTCCAGTATGATCGCCCCAATGATGCACCTGCTATCACCTAGCAAGAATTTTGTGAGAACTTCAGGTCATACCATATTCCTGAAGGTCAGATAGAGCTAAAGCAGGCAGAGTTCAGAGCTTTGAAGCAAGAACAAATGTCTATGCCATAGTACCATGACCAGTTTGTTCAATTGTCGCGATATGCTCCCGATGATGTTGCTAATGACAAGGACAAGCAGCGTCTCTTTCTCAAGGGGCTTTATGATAGTTTGCAGCTAGAGCTCATGACAACCACCTACCCAAATTTTCAGGCGCTTGTGAATCACGCTATAGTGATCGACAACATGCGCAAGGAGATAGCTGATAACAAGAGGAAGAAGCAAGGACAAGCCTTTGCAAGAAATAATCGTTCACGTCCGAACCCCTCGCAGCAGAGTTTCAAGCAAAAGCACCAAGGTCCTTCGAATCAGTGGAACCGTAATCAAAACCCGTCTCGTTCTCCATCTCCACCACAACAGCAGAAGACTACTACCCAGACTCATCAGCAAGCTAGCCCTAGCAAAACCCCTATGAGGATCAATACACCTGGCACCCCCATCGAGTGTCTTGCATGTGGAGAATGAGGACATCTCTCTTACCACTATCCCAAGAGACAAAACCAGCAGACTCCACAGAGTAGCAACCGGAAGGGAAGACATCAGTCATCATCTAATCAAGAAAGGGTGAACCATGTGTCCGCAGAGACCGCTCAAGAGGCACCAGAAGTTATGATGGGTACGTTCAACGTCAACTCCGTCCCCGCTACCGTTCTTTTTGATTCCGGTGCTTCGCATTCATTCATATCACAAAGTTTTGTTAGAATACATGGGATACCACTATTAGCTCTACAAAACCCATTATTGGTAAATTCACCGGGTGGGGCTATGCAGGCTCAATATCATTGTCATTCGGTTAGCGTTGCTCTAATGGGGGTCAACTTTAAAGTGAACCTTACGGTAATAAGAACAACCGAAATTGATGTTATATTGGGTCTGGATTGGATGAAGAAGCATAAGACGGTTATTCATTGTAAGGAAAGGGTCGTTGTGTTAACTACATCCAAAGGAGATAAAATCAGTGTTGATGTAGTAATGCAACCACCGCCAGCAGCGATAGTTAATCAGTTACATGAGGAATACCCAATTAAAATCTTAGAAACCACGGAGCGATTCAGGAGTGAAGTTATAAAGATGTGCAAGGTACAATGGGATCGGTTTTCAGAAAACGAGGCAACATGAGAAAGAGAGGAAGAATTAAGAAAGTTATATCCCCAGCTATTTGAGTAAGCACTAACCTAATCTCGAGGACGAGATTAATTTTAAGAGGGGTAGAATTGTAACACCCTAAAATTTGCATTTTATTAAATAGGATTAAATTAAATTTATTTATGCAATTGCTTGGCATTTAATTTAGGGAATAATAACTTTTGGGAAATTAAAATTTAACATAGGCAATAGAAACATGTTATGTTGCATTCATGCTGCGTCTATTTATTTTGTATGGTCATATTTTATTTGGCTTGCAAAATATTGGAAACACATTTTTTTTCAAACTCATTTGAAAAGTGATTTATAGAAAATAAAAAGGAAACCTCACCCCTCCTCTCTGCAGCCCAGCTCGGCGCCCCCTCCTCCCTTCTGACCCGCTTGGGCCAAGCCCAGTGCCCTGCCGGCCGGCCCATCCCGTAGTGCCCCCGCTCCTTTCCTCTCAGGTAGACTGCCAAGCCAGGCCCACCTGTCATGCTCGTCCCCTTCCTCTGGACGGAGTCCGAGCCGAGCACGAGTGCCGCCTCCGTATCGAATCCCAACCAACGTATCTCCCAAGTCCTGCTCTCCTACGGCTCCTTGCGCCCCATATAAATCGCCCGAGCACCCAGCCGTCCTCCCCACAAATCCTAGCCGCAGTCGCCGCCCTCAATCGTGCCATCCCTGCTTCCAATTTTTGCGCCGCCAGAACAGCCGCCGCACCAAGCCTGCGTCGCCACCATGCGACGTCACCGCTGATAAGTTCCCCGATGCAATTGGAGCATCATCAAGGTCCGCAGCAAGATCTTCAAGCCACTGGAGCCTCCAATTTCTTTCCCGTGCCTTTGCTGACCCCTGGCAACGTACAGAGAAAACAGCATCCGCCATTGACGCCAAGAACGCCGACCCGGAGCTTCTTCGTCCAAATTGATCGTTCCCCGAGTTTCTCAGCGAGATGAGAAAGCTTCCTGACCCTTCTTTTCTCATCTTCACGCGCTGTAGATGCACCAGCATGTTCTCCGCCGCCATTGTTCTGCCGCCATGCTCGCTGCTATTTCCCCAAGCCCCCACTGCCCGAACCGAGGCCTTAATCGAGTTCGCGTTGAGCTTCTCGTGCTTCCAGATCAAACCCTGAGCCAAATAGGCCACTCTAGCCACGGATTTGTGTTCCACCGCCCAACTCCGGCGAAACGCCGCCGTGCCGGTACTCCCCTCCGGCGAGCTCTTTCCCTCTCCCTCAGTTTTCTAATCCGAGCGATTGATTTTGAATCTGACAGCTCCCATCGAAGGATACCCCTTCGTTCTGCCGTTTCCCAAAAGAGCCCCTGTTCTTTTAATGCAGCCCTTAGCGCCCTATGTAGAATACGTTTTTGATTTCAGAAAACGAACTTCCTTCCGGTTTATTCAAAATACGTTTTCACTAATTCACAGATTTGCCACTGCCACTATTTTAGCTATATTTTCTCCGTTTTAGCTCCGTTTTGATCCATTCAAGTCTCGTTAGATTCATAATTTCGTAAACTACATGATAATGCCACTGTTACCCATGTTTTCAACTTTTAAAATTCGAGATTAAATATTTATTAAATCAAATCTTTGTTTATTTGATAACTTCCTCGTTTGAACTTCGATTTGCGTGAGCTTTATATCGTTGGAATCGTAGCGACGCGTAGATTGATTTTATAAATTTTTCAATATGTTTTTCTTACAGTTGGTGTACTATTTCTAATTTAGATCTTGTTTGCTTCGTGTATGATTGCCCCGATGTTTGTATGGTGATGTTGTGATCGAGTTCGGACGGTGAGCAATACGTTGGTGATCAAGTGTTCTACGTTGAGGTTCCAAGTTCTCAGGATCGCTCTGATCAAGGCAAGTATAGCATGGATCATCCTTGTTGCCTATTTACCTTAATCATTAAATTCATGATGCATGTGTCTACCTTGCCAACCATAGTGATTATTCCTAGTTATTTTATGACTTGATCCTTGTTACCTATGAGATTGCATTTGAGTAGTAATGCTAGTGCTTTGATGGGTCATGATCTTATGAACTTGAATAATTGATTATGAAATAAAGATTAAAAGATGTTTTTTTGCAACATGGATTAAGGACTTATCTGTAAGTATGACACCGGGACTTACAGCGCAACCATGAGGGTCATATGGCTCTGGCTTTAGTCAAGTAGGAAGTTACTTTATATCATGCTATTACTCTTGAAAGGTTCCTTGCCGAGCTGGTTGTTTTGCGGCTCCTGTCTTTGTGTGTACTGCCGCGCGTGTGTGCCACTTGGAAGGAAGGCTCTACCGTCCCTTGCCATTGCGCCCGGATTGATTCGTAGCATGTTAGTGAGCCTTTTGAAAGACTTTATAGTGAGACCCTGTTATGCACCTTGGCAGTGTAGTGTGGGCCTTGCAAACCCCGACACATGGGAACCACGACTCATGGTGAAGGTGGGCAACTTCTGCAGAGTGTAAAACTGATATATCAGCCGCGCTCACGGTCATGAGCGGCCTTGGACGTCTTATAGAATAATGATGATTGAATATTGATTTATTAATTTAAAGTTTCTGTTGACGTTTATTCCATATTAATTATCATGTTTATATGATCATGTGACCTTGTTCCTTGGTTTACTCCACTTGTTGCTACTCAATTGCTAAAATATGATTAACTAAAAGCAACCGCTATCAAATCTGTGTCCTGCCTTATTTGAGCCTCATAAACCCGTACTATTCTTATTGAGTATGACATGTACTTATGCTTGCTTTATTTTTCATACTTGGATAAAAATCCCGGATGGGTAACAGATGACTATGGTTATGAAGACTTCCCCTGAGGATTACTAGGATTGTGTTCACCAGTCAACTATTCCCTGTTGATTGGAGCTTCCGCAAGAGAGTTATTTATATTATTCCATTGCTAATTATGTAAAGACTCTGTGATATTATTCGCTATGTATTAAACCTTGTGATGGTTCTATGTAATTTATCGCTTTTGTGTGGATTGATCTCTAGGCGCATATAAGTTGGTTCATTCAATTTTATCCTTAAAATTGGGTGTGACAAGCTTATAGGAGTGGCAATAATAAGGTTTAAGCATACTTGCAATTTATATGTTGTAAAGTCAAATAATGGATCCACAGAGAATCGAGGCATACAATCAAACCAAGATGTGCATGTGTATGGAATATGGTGGATAGGTGTATATGTGGTATTTAGTGGTTAACTCTAATTCTACTTATGCTCTTTAGAAATAGATCTCTCTTGGAAATTATAGGAAAACATGGGCTATCTTTATTCCTTCTCTCTCTTCTTTCTTTTTTTTATTAGGGAGGCGGGCATCTAGTATCCATTGTTTTGATTGCTGGGACACTTGTCCATCTTTTACTCCCTTTTCTTTTCATAGTTTTGCATAGCCACATGTATCCAATGAATAATTTAGAGAGATAACAACGATAAAAACTTAGAGCATTTATAACAGGGCTGTCCTATGGGGTATATTTTTGGGTGTTTACTCCCAGTGTAGAAGAAAACATTTTCATGATGAACACAGATGAAAGTGAAAATGGTTGCGATTACTCATAGGGTAGGAGTAATGCAATTGTGAATGGAGTGTGTAAGTGATCTTGGTTTTAAAATCATGACAAGACTCTCATATGGTATACAACAAAGGTTGACTGAACTCAATGCAAAGCATGCAGGATAAATGTGCAAGGGTTTCCTATCTCTAAATGTATCATATATGGCTTTGGTAGGAATTCACATTTTGTCATACAAGAGCTCATCATGTAGATTTTAAGATTTCAAAATAAATCTCCAGAACTTAGTAATGCTAGGAATAAGATAAATAGTAGCTCAACCTTCATGAATCATATCAATCAGTCACCTAGACTTAGCTCAAGCATATGCCTCTACAAGTTTCAGGTTCAGAGCAATTCTTAAGTTAAAATAGTAATATCCAAAACTCAGGAGAATTTAAGTTTGAAAACTAGGCACTTGAAAGGAATTACGGCAGGGCAACTATTCATCATCTCTAAAACAAAGTTTTAGTGTTCATCATTTTTAATTAATTCTAGCCTAAACTGACTCCGAACATATTCTAATATATAGCTAAGTGTTTATTTGGTTTTAATTTATTTCTCGACTCAAAAAGACTCTAAGAATTGTGGACCTTCATGTGCCCACACATTTTTTGTATTTTTTTAGATTTTCCTATGATACTATGGTGAACCTTCATGTGCTCACATATTTTTGGTATTTTATGACTATGTAAAATAGACTCAATAATCGCATAGATATAATTACCTGATAACTAGGGGATGCTCCTCCCCAAGCTAGATGTTTGCAATACTTGGTGTTGAATGATCTTTAGAACGAGCTAGCCAGTGGTAGTCCTGGTAGGTGCCACTAATAGACTCTCTCCTTAGTCATAATATTGTTCCTGCACACTTATATTCCAACAAGAAAACCAAAACTCGAGGCTTGATTTTAACAAGGGGGTTAGTGGTCAGCCAATGAGCAATTGATTATTTTCTGAGTTGATTTCAATTGATAGATTTTAGCAGGATTCTAACAGAATTCTTTTTTTGGGGTTTTCTAATTTTCTTATGCAGCAATCAAATATATATGCATGCTATATTTTTATCCCACCATAGAGAATAATTATTCTCATGGGGCTTAGGATTTTCATAATGCAACAAGGTAAATACAGATGTCATTTTTATTTTTATTTTTACGCCACCACAGTAAATATGCCTACAGGGTTACCATAGGTTCATTTACATGGGTTTTAATATTTATGATGCAGTAGATAAGCAGTAAATATTTTTGTTATTTTATTTTTAATATGCAAAAATGATTGTACTAATAAATGTGTTAAAGTAAAATTAATGCCAACTTAATTAGATAACTACCATTCTAACCTCAAGGCTAGGGTACGAAATTTAAAGTCTACCATCAGGACTCAGTAGGTTCATCATCTGAGATTACCTCAGTCAATTCCCATTTTGCGGTGGTGTAGCAGGTGCTTCTTCATTCTCCTTCCATCTCATTTCTGTCTCTTCTGCTTCTCTCTTTTCTAGCTCGAGCTCTTCCTTGTCACACTCCCTCAGGTATGATTCTCTTGACTCTTCATCTCTCTTCATCCATTCTTCTACTTGTGCGTGGATTTCTTCTATCTCTGTCTTAGCAATTTGGTCCGTCCTTTCGGCTTTCGCTTCCTACTCACTCCAGCGTGGTACTTGTACGGCTTCCTCTTGATCCTTGTAGCAGTCTTCATACTTCACAATCTTGCCAGAGAATTCCTCCCATCCACAGTGAGGCTGAGCAGCCTGACGGCGGGCTTGACGTCTTCTCCTGTTGCGTTGCTTCCTGTTCTGCTCATGGATAAGAAGTGTTCTAAATTGACAGCGTACCTTTCTAGTGGGTAAGTTGAAGTGAATCTGTCCAGATCCGATGTAGATGATAGCATTGGCGGTGTAGAGGAACGGTCTTCCCAAAAGAATAGGTGATTCATTGTCTCCCGGCATGTCAAGAACTAGAAAATCTACGGGCATATATTTATCTTGAATTCTTATCATAACGTCCTTAACCATGCCTTCAGGGAATCTCAGTGATTGGTCCGCCATCTACAACTGAATATATGTTGGGTATATAGGTAAATCATTAAATAAATCATCATATACCTTTTTGGACATTACGTTGACGCCTGATCCAGTGTCGCAGACGGTGTCGGGAAAAGTGGTGTCTCTGATTGCGCAGTCAATGATTGTTACACCTGGGTCACCTCTCTTTGTTGGGAACAGTTTCGGAAGCATATGATCATTTTCTGTGTTAAGAGCAGTGATTAGTTGAGCAGTTTCTTCGGGTGCATGTCAGGGCCTGTTCTTCCTCCATCTTCTATTGTTCTTCTTCCTAGGCACTGGTTGCTGTTGTTCTTGTTGTTGATGGAATTGCTTCGGGACTGCAGGAGTCTTCAAGATGCGGTTCTTGAACGAAAATCTCTCTTTCTTGTCCATGATGGAGAGGACAATCTTGGCATGTTCCGCATAGATGATGGCTTTGGTTGTGCATAAGAATGGTCGTCTCAAAATAATGGGTGCCTTCTCATCTCCTCCGGTATCCATGATCATAAAGTCAACTGGGACATATGACTGCCCCATTCTGATAACAGCTTCTTCTAGCACTCCCTCAGGGTAGCAAATGGACTGATCTACAAGTGGCAAACGCATATCTGTGTACAACAAAGGATCACCTAATATTCTCTCATAAATTATCTTGGGCATTGTTGACGGTAATTATTGTATGATTTTACCCGTCAACTAAACATGAAAATGGTATAAAAGCAAGCACCAACATAAGTTTAGGGCTTTAACTGACAGAATTCCATAGTTTTGGTGAATTAGTGTTTTGCAGGGGGTTATACAGTAAAGAACCAAGGAAGGCCCACATGTCGGATTAAAATAATGAAATCCGCCGCGAAAGGAGATCAAGAATATTCTAGGGAACACCAGAGACTCGCTGGCAGAAGCGGGGCCCACTTGGCAGTTGGGGTGGTCGGCCGACCCACTAACCAGGTCGGCCGACCTGTCAGTGAGCCATCTCGGCCTCCGCTTCGATGTGGCCCCACATCCTGATATTTCACGCAATCTCAACCGTCCTTCAATGTCGGTTTGATCCAAGGGCTACGGTTCATCCCACCGGCCTATATATGGACCCCCAGACCCCCAGGGTTTCACATCCTTTTCATTATTATAATTCATATCTCTAGTTAGGGCTTGGATTGAGAGGTGTCCCATTGAAGGATAACCTCTCTCCAATGTAGTAGGAGAGTTCATCGGAGATCTGGTATGACTTATATCTTATCTCTGTAAGACTTATGCTTTTATATATTTATCTTCTCTATCTACTTACATGCATCATTATGTGATTGGTTAGTATAGTTTTTATACTTTGGCATGGGATCTTCACTCGTATTGAGTGCTCTAGTTATAGTACTTGACTAGGGTAGTAATCGATAGTGTAGACATGGCGTCTAGACTATTTATTACCTAAGATTGCGCCTAATCCTACGGTTAGTTGTGGTAGCCTCAGGGGGGACAGCCCTGACAGGCCTTCGTAATCCACCACGTTTGGGTTAGTGTTCGTAGAGCTTGTTGGCAGCCTTCTCCCGATTAACCCTTCCTAGTCTATTCGAGAATCGGAAAGGTACTGTTGCTCCAAAGTGCTATTGTGTGATTGCTGCACCTAACTATCCTTCAGTTATCATAGAACCTAAGTATTAGAGAAGTATTTAGGAACCTTAAAGTCTCCCATTGTCCTCTCAACTTAGCTATACTACTCATTTATCTTACAAGTGATTACTATGCATAACTCCTATCATTTATCACTTACCCCTACTATAGTCTAGTTGGTGGGCTAAGTCAGTAGATGCATGATGGTAGCTGTCAGATTCTTTAACCATTGCTTCCCTGTGGTAAAATATAAATAACGATACTCTGGAATACTCCCGGGTAAAAGCTACAATGGTATTCTGTGAGCTTGCAGAATCTTTCATATTCTATTTTGCACTTTGTAAATACCAACAAGCTTTTTTGGCGCCGTTGCCGGGGAAGCAATTGGCATAAGGATTTTGATAGTGATCTTGATGTTTGCTAATTTAGTGTACCACTAGCTTTAGTAGGATTACCTCTGTTCTGTTGAGTTATGGAATAAGAAAGGACAACCGACGCCGTTTTGACCTTCCGGCAAGTTCCACAAGACAAGAAGAAGCGTCGAAGACTCCAGGGTGCCCTAACATTCAAGATTCATCAACAATGGAACCCTGCCATCTCACAGGTTTGCATACATATATATTTCTTTCTAACTCTGTGTAGATTGGAGAAGGAGGTCGTCGTCACAACAATTCAAATCACATCTCAAGTGACAAACATAGAAGTTGCGCTACACACAAATCATGGTAAGTATGATAAAGAAGGTGAGAAAGTCTTGCACATGGACTTTAAACTTTTGAGTAGTTATCTTTTAATTCTTGCATCTCATTGCATATTTACTTTAATCCATGCATCCACTTCATTTAGTTTATGTTCCCTCATATCAAATCCATAGCATGTTTAGTTCTTGCATACATCCATACCACTTGCATATTAATATATATATATACACACCTCACTATGATCATATTATTTTATCTCTATTTGAATAAATCATTGTAATGTTTTCAGGTTACCTTTACTTACTATAGTATATGGCTGGAATAATTTCATACATCCCTTAAATGAAGCATGGTGCATAGTTTAGGAGTGTTCGATCTTACTTTCAAAGGTTTTTACTTTAAGCATGTGCTTAGATTAAAATTCCTTCCTAAGTCAAATTAGATGTGGTGTCTAGGTTGATTTTTAAGCCGATAATATGCTATATTAGATATTGGATATTTTATTCGACTAACCCCTGCAGGAAACTCTCAAATCAATTCGGGGAAGTCATAGGATAAACTCAAATCAGAGATGAAGCAAGGCACATGAATTCCAACAGCTATGCACAAGGGAGAGGTCTTGCTCAACAGACCTAAGAACTAGGAGTCATCACCGTCCAGTTGAAGCACAAGGAAGGAAGACCAAATTCGACCAAAGTTCATCTGACCATGGTCTTCCACCTCTCAAGCTCCCGTCGCTCAGGCACGCTGGTTTGCAATTCCTCTACTCACCATTGCCTTACTTCTATAAGTTTGATTAGTTCTACAAATGCCATATATGAAAATCAAACTTAAGACAACATAAAATGAATCCTCCAAAGAAGTAATGGTGAATAATAAATGTTCTATGTTCAAACAACTTCTCTACATCATAGAAAGTGACCTTTAGCTTTATGATAACACTATCCCTATCATTACTTGTATAGTTCTTCGGGTATGTGTTGTCCACTAATGCTTTGCAGGAATAGAACAATGAGAGGAGCAAAAGGTCCAAACAAAATTCAAAAGGAAGAACAAAATGATGTCATAGGAGACAAAGCCACTCATGAACAAGACACTA
Organism: Eremochloa ophiuroides; assembly: GCA_038502445.1. NCBI lineage: Eukaryota > Viridiplantae > Streptophyta > Magnoliopsida > Poales > Poaceae > Eremochloa > Eremochloa ophiuroides. The sequence continues at coordinate 1,601,307 of JAHLJS010000009.1, read as the reverse complement.
CAAACTTCTGCTCATGCAGACACATGATGAAGTAGTGAGGATGATCAACTCAGCTCGGGCTGAATATGATCACCTCCTTGCATCACCACACCTGCCAAAGCTAGATGATCCAGTCGTGCCAATGATCCTGTGCACCAGAGAATATTCCACAAGACCTTCTGCAACACTGGATTGAGCATCAAAGTAGTGGAAAAGATGGCAGACCAGACGTTCAGGAGAGAATTCAAAACACTACGTCCCGTCCGACTTCTTGGTCTTGGACATGGGAGAGAAAGAGTACGATCCACCGATTATACTTGGAAGACCGTTCCTCAACACTAAACGAGCAATCATCTCAGGAGAGGTCAACTTCCAACTCCACATAGAAAAGGAGCACTCCTACTTCAACAGCTATACAACTTATGAGCAGCCAAAGAAGAACAAATCAACGAGGAGACGTCGTTCATCCCAATGTCAGAGGAACCAACCACCCAAGGATAGTTAGGCAGACTATGAAGGAAAAGTTGTAAGGAGTGATGAGACCACTACATTAGAAGATAAGAAGAGTGAGGAAGAAGATATTGTGAAGGATGGGCCCCCAACCTCAACATCAACATTAACATCACCAACCAGAAAGGAATGCAAGAAGGAGTCACGTTCCAGTTCATCATCAACAGAGGTGCAACCAGGGTCACCATACCAACCCGACGATGCACCAAGTGAACAAGACAAGACGTCCTATTCGGAGGACTTTAAATCACCGAGCCTTCGCCAAAAGGTAAACTTGGTACTTATCCATATTTCCTTTTTCAGTATTGCATAATTTCCCTTTTAGTATAAGTAGTTGCATATTTACTTTGCTACATTTTCATAGAAAAAGAAAAATATTTACTGCATCGCATTGAATAATAAAAATCTAAGCCCATCTGACTAATCTCGTGGCATAGCTCATAGGATTATTCATTGTGGTGGCACACAAATAATTTGCATGCATCTAGAATAGGTTTTTGCATCATATTTACTTCTTGCATTCATAAACTCAAAAATACCAAAAAAATATGTGGGCACATGAAAGTCCACACTTTTATGAAAAATCCAAAAATATGTGGGCACATGAAGGTCAACTCATTAAGGGAGCTTTCTGCCGGAAATTTTGCCACTAACCATGGAGCCGTATTATCCTAATCCCCTCCATGAGAATTGGTATTCTTGTTGGCAATTGAATTTTACAGATGATCAAGAACTAGCCCAACCCAGCGCCTATAAGCCGCTGGCACACTTGCTCTAAGAAGGATCACTCAACTTCAACATCGCGACCATGTCATTCTCCAGCTTGTGGGAGAGCATCCGCCACTTAATCCAGCTAAGTATAAGTTTCCCATCCTATCGCTGTACTATATTGCTTTTCGAGTGTGTTAGCTAGTAAAACAAAATTTCAAAACCAAACAAAGATTTGTTTAGCTTGTTTAGTTTTGCTTAGGTTTGAATAAAAGAGAATGCGTACAGAAGTTTTTACCTAGATAAAATGAACTCCATAGATAGACACCATGCATAGAATTGATATTTAGCACCTAACTAGAATCCCTTTTTGTTACCTAGTGTTCAATCTTAAATTATCCCAAGTTTTAGATACAACTGTTTTGACTTGAAGATTTACTTTGAACCTGAAACTTGTGGGTAGCAAATGCTTGATCCAAGTCTAAGTAATTGAGGGATAAGATCTGGAAAGTTTGAGCTGCTATTTATCTTGTTCCTAGTGATACTTGAGTCCTGGAGATTTATTTTTGAAAATCCTTAAAACCACATGATGAGTTCCTGTATGACAGAGCTTAAATTCCCACCATAGCCATACATGATAGAATAGGAAAACCACATATTTATATACTGCTTGCTTTGTGTTGAGTGTTGTCAACCTTTGTTGATACCTTAGAAACTTGTCATGCTTTCAAAATCAAGATCACGTACACACCACATACACCTGCTGCTCCTACACAAGGAGTACCCAAAAACATGCCTTGCATCTGTATCCACCTGAAAATGTTCTACTCCTACACTGGGAGTAAACACCAAAAATATCCCATAGGTTATCCCCAAATAAATGCTCCAAGTTCTTGTTGCTATCTCTCAAAAGAAAAGAAAAAGAGAAGGAAGTGTTGTTGCAGAGAAGAGACATGTGGCTATGCAAAAGTGTGAGATGAGAGAAAACAATGGGTACAAAGATACCCGCCTGAGAGATAAAAATGGACAAGTGTCCAAATTATGAAAACAATGGGTACTCTGATGCCCACCTGAAAAAAAGAAGAAAAAAAAGGGGGGAAGAAAGATAGCCCATGTTGTCCTACAACACAAATCTCCAATGTTCGAAAAAGAGAGAAATGTTTTCAAGGAGCAAAAGTAGAATTAAGTTAGCCACCATATATCCACCTACCACCACATATCCACACACATGCACATCTTGATTTGATTGTATGACTTGTTTCTCTGGATCCATTGTTTGACTTTACAATAGATGCATTGCAAGTATGTATGAGCTGTCTCCTTACCCATGAGCTCCACATAAGCCATTAATTATTGGGTATGAGAGAGAAGGCGTAGATCACTACTGCCTTGGTGGGGATCCACAAATACCACATATTGGGAGACTTGAGAGGGTCATACAAAGGAATCTCTGAACTTTATTTTGAAAACTTGCAAAAATTCCAGGATAAGAGTTGAGCAAAAGAGCTTGAGCGATAGTGTTTGACTTAAACATTCTATCCTTCAATTACCCAAGACCCAAGAGAAAGGCTACAAGCTCCATAGTTAAAGGTAATAAAGGTTTGGCTTTGCTAAGGGACTAGCTGTTGACGGTCGATAACGTCAAATTTTATTAGAACCTTAGAAATAAAAGGATACACGATTACACACTAGTCTAGGGTTTAACTGATAATTTACATGAGTTTTGCATGTTCTGTATTTTCCAGGGGTCATTCTAGAAAAGCATAAAAGAGGGATTAAAGTGCATATAAATCACGAAACGTAACCGCGAAGGAAACATCATCATCGGAACACTAGAAGCCTCTAGAACACACTCGAAGCGACTGGGGCCTGCACCCTGCCAGGGTGGGGCCGGACGGCGCCCCCAGGCTAGGGTTTGGCCCTGCCTTCTGGAGTCATCTTCCATCGCCTTTTGGGAGTCATCTCGGCCCTTGTTTAAAGTCGGTTTGATCCTATGGCGCACGTTCATCCCACCGGATTATAAATAAAGGGGTAGACCCCCCTGGAGGCATCAATCAATCATTCATCGAAGCCATCAAGTCTTCAAGCGATCAAGAGCCTACTAGTTCATTAAGAGCCTTCTAGTTCATAGTTCTAGCCTAGTTAGATTATAAAGTAGAGGAGATCTAGTTCTTCGGCGGGATCTGGAGCCCTGGCATCCGTCTGGAGCGCAGAGTTCGGTATAGTTCTAGTCCTTTCTCTATTATTGTATTCTTCATTATGATTAGGGAAACATTGTTCTTAATAGTTCATATGTTCTTGTTTACATTAGTCTTTGTCTACTTTAATTATATGTCTAGTATAGTTGGTTTGATCTTATTGAATTCATGCAATTGCTCGTATAGCGTTTATCCAAACGATCGTTGGGTAGACGATGAACAATGTGTAGACATGGTGTCTAGATATTCTGTTTATCTGCGAGTGCACCCTGATGTATCGGGTCATGTGGTAGTTGCGTAGGTGACAGCTACGTTGATTCCTCTGTAGTCCACCCCCGGTATGTAGGCAAACAAGCACTGTCGCGAAGTTGGGTGATGACTCTGTTTCACATCCTTCCTAGATGATGCCCTTTGCATGTGATCATGATATAGGACTAATCTAACAATGATTGCTAGATGTAATTGCACTAGTTAGAGTTTTTTTTTTTGAGCGAAAAGACCGTGGGGGAGGTCCCCACGGTAGAGAAATTTTTTTGTAAAAAGAGCAAAAACAGAGTTACAGAGTTACTTACAAACAGGTACAAGCGAGGGAGGAGGAGACTAAGGAGAGGAGGAGGGGGGAGGAGGAAAGCTAAACAAAAACCCCCTACAGAGCTACACAGCTACCAAAACTCTATGCTCATTCTTCAATCTGAAGGCTTGGAGGGCAGCTTCTTGTTTAAAACAACAACGCCATTTATTAATTGTAGCTTCTTCTCCATCAAACACCAATCTGTTTCTAATCTTCTAGAGCTCCCAGGCCGCAATGAGGAAAACCTCCATGAAGAAAGGCGTGTTGGAATGCCTGATCGAATCTTCAATTATCTCATGAATATCTGTGTGCATTCGCCAGGAAATACCAACAATATCCTAGCAGGCTTTAGCAAAATCGCAATCAAAAAACAGGTGCCTTATGGTTTCTTCCATCCCATCATTGCAGAGACCACACAGGCAGTTCGGCCCGACGTTGAAATTTTTTTCTTCTCAACATGCATTTGGTATTTAGCCTATCCATCAAAATTAACCATGCAAAGAACTTGACTCTTGGTGTAACCTTGGAATTCCACATCATTTTGAAGACTGCCGGGCACTGAGTCTCGAGAAAAGCAAGATTATAAAACTTGTTTACTGAAAAATTGTTGGTGCCCCAAGATAGGATCCTGATGTCCGGCCCATGCGTTAGAGAGAAGCTCTGCACTACGCTACTTAACTCATCCAATTCTTCAGCAGCAATATCGGATATCGGTAGATGAAATATGTCATCAAGATGGGGGATCTCGCACACCTCCTTTACTGATAAATTTGGATGTTTTGCAAAGGCCGAAATGTTAGGCCATTCTTGTTCCAACCGACAACCAGCCCAATTGTCCTTCCAAAATAACACTGAAGATCCATCCCCTAGGTGATAGGAAGTGATCGAACCATAAAGATCTTTGAGCCTGAAGACGTCCCTCCACCAGAATGAGCCAGTTTCTCTCTGAATGTGAGGCACTTTGCCATCACAGTATCTGAACCATATCAGTTGCACCCAGGGAATATCCATTTTGGAATAGAACTTGTGCAACTGTTTTGCCAAAAGAGCATCATTCTGTAAGGCTAGATTCTTAATACCCAGATCCCCTTTGTCTTTTGGCCGTTGGACAAGATTCCAAGCCACTAAGTTTCCCCCTCGTTTCCTTTCAGTGTTGCCTCTCCAAAGACACTGCTTCCTGATTCTATCCACTCCTTGGATAACTCCCTTGTGGAGCTTAATGGTACACATGGCATAGTTTACTGTAGGGGTGATCACTGAATTGATATATTGTACTCGCCCAGAGTAAGAAAGAAGGTTTGAACAAGCCGATAGTTTTCTCTCCACTCTGTCCAGAAGGGGGGCAAACTCTTCTATCTTTGGCTTCATGGTCCCAAGAGGAAGACCAAGGTAGGTAAATGGTAGGGATCCTACTTGACAGCCCAGCGTGGCAGCAAGGATTTTGACTTTTTCTGGAGGGACATTTATCGGTATGATACTAGATTTTCCAAAATTCACACGCAGCCCGGTAGAGGAAGCAAAGCTATTTAAAATAGCCTTCAGACAGAAGAGTTTTCTAGCATCAGCTTGCATGATGAGAAGAGTGTCGTCAGCATCCTGCACCACTGGAAAATCAGAGTCAGGCTGTGGAATTGGGAGCTTGAAGATACCCATTTCTTTCAGCCCATTGATGATATACTGGAAAAGCTCAGCTGCTAAAACAAATAATAGTGGAGAGAGAGGATCTCTCTGCCGAACACCTCTCTTATAACTGAAGAATTTTCCTAGAACACCATTTAATAGAATCGAGGTGGACACTAAAGAAAGGATAGCTTTGATCCAATTAATCCATCTGTCAAGGAATCCCAAGGCCGACAGCATGTTCAGAATGGAAGAATGCTCCACCGTGTCAAACGTCTTGGTAAAATCCAGCTTTATGATTACAATCTCCCTCTTTGATTGGTGACATTGATGGATGTACTCAAAGCTCCAGGCCAGACAGTCTTGAATTGTTCTATGCTTTATAAACCCATACTAATTTTTATGAATGATTTTTAAAACCAATCTCTGTAATCTTTCAGCTAGAACTTTTGTCACCAATTTCACACAGCAGTTGAGCAAGGAGATGGGCCTATAATCAGAGGCAGTGACTGGGCTGCTGCACTTGGGAACCAGTACAATAAAAGAAGAATTAATGGGGGACATATTCAAAAGGTTGTCAAAGAATTCCCTGAATAGAGTGAAGATGTCTTCCTTGATAATAAGCCAACATTTTTTGATGAACAAACCATTGAACCCATTCGGACCAGGGGCCTTATCACTTGGCATCGCTCTAACTATGCTCTCAATTTCAGTAGAATGAAAGGGGGACGCAAGATCTTCCAGTAGCTCAGAATAATTTGGCACAATGGCATCTAAGTTAAAAAGCATATGAATATTTTCTGAAACCCACCACCATAGATGGTTAGCTTTATCTTCATGATCTAGCAAGGACACCCCATAATCATCTTGGATTTGTCAAATCACATTTCTTCTGTATGATATAGTGGCCATCGAGCGAAAATATCTAGTGCATTCATCCCCTGTCTGACTCTATTGATCGTGTTCCTTTGCCTCCAATACTGGTTTTGCTGTTCAAGTAGCATGGCAAGCTGCTTCTTGACTAGCCTTCTCAAATGCCATTCCGGGTTGAAAAGGGATCTGAACTCCTCTACTGAATTGAGGTAGAAAATCACTCTGTTACAGTTATCAACTTTCGTCCTGAAACGTGAGAGACCCTTACTCCAGCGTTTGAGATCATATCTCAATCGTTTAAACTTCGCAGATATAGTCTGAATAATACCACTAGATCTTACCGGGCCTTCCCAGGAACTTTTGACTGTATCAAGGAAATTTGCATGAGTTGCCCAAAAATTCTCGAATCTGAATATACTTGCTTTGGGAATCCTGGTATCAATGGAAATTTTGCAGGGAACATGATCAGATGTAGGGCGAGCTAATGGACCAACCTTAGTATTTGGATAATTGGCAGTCCAATTAATTGAAGTGAAGAACCAGTCCAGTTGCTCCAAGAGAGGCTCAGCTTGCATATTACTCCAAGTAAAGGCTCTCCCTTTCAAGGGCAGTTCTACCAGACCAAGATGATCAATTACTTCATTAAAGATTTGAGTATCCTGGAAGTTACCCCCACTTCTATTTCTATTTTCCAGAGATCGGTAGAAATTGAAATTACCAATGATAATCCAGTCCTCAACATCTTGAATGTCCAAATTCTTAAACCAATGAACAAAATTAGAGCGAGCAGGTTCAACACAGGGACCATAGACTGTTACCAAATTCTAGATTTGAAGATCTAGCTTAGAGGAGAAACTGATAGAGACCACAAAAGGCTGAATTTCCAACACATTGCCATCAAATAAACTGCCATTCCAACAAACAAGAATTGCACCCGAAGCCCCCATAGAGGTAGAGAAAGCAAACTTATCAAATTTTTTAGGAGCAAATTTCCTAATAGCACCTGTGTCAAAGTTCTCCTTTTTTGTTTCTTGAAAGCAAAAAATGTCACAATTAGACTCTTCTATTTTGCTTCTGATAGAAGGCCACTTTTCAACTGCATAATGCCTCTAACATTCCAACATAAGATATTCTAGGATCTATTCATTTGACACAAATAAGAGAAAGCAAACCAGAGGCAAGGTACCCTAGGCACCCGCATGATAGAGTATAATTGAACCACAAAATAAGTTTTAAGTGGCAGCCACAGAACAAGTACTTAGATAACATAATAACCCCATCACCATCATAGTTCAACATGAAAATAACAAAAGAAGAAATAGACCACCCCTTCAACAAAATAACATCCCCAAAACCACCCGGGGAAGAAGACTGAGGGAGCTTCATTCTTCACGTCCTTGGAGAAGGTATTCATCAGTGAGCTCCATAGGAGCCACTCCATACGCTAGTCCCCACTCACGGATCTAGTCCATCGGAATAGGGGGCGCTGCCTCTTGAGCAGTCTTGGGGGGCTTGTCAAGGTCAATCTTCTAGGCCATCTTATTCCTCTTCTTGGACACTGGCTCCTTGATCTTTACCACTTGAAAACCTTCAATCGCCTGGGGGTTCAGTCGCACACTCCTTCTGACCATAGTGTCAACCAGGGGCGTTTTAGCTCTGGGCCTTCTGGCATTTTTGGATGGGAGTGAGATAGGAGACCAAACAAGCAGAGGTGAAGCAGTCTGACCACCAAAGTGAAAGGCCCAAAGCCTAACATAGATGCAGCCCAAAACTGGCTAGACAGGCACAATTGCCTTCTAGATTTCCTCTGTCCACATGTTAATTTTTGGCACGAAATTGCCCCGATCAACATTCAACCTCTGAATAGCCCTCAGAATGAAATTCGACACCATCACTGTAGTTGTCACTGTCGAGGTGATTTCCCCCAAGTCATTCGAATCAGCCAAGCTACCCTGGGTTTGATTGCTCTGGAAGCCAGCTAACACTTCTTCCACTGTCAGGATGATGTCTGGACCAGTTGCTCTCAGATACTCAGCTGTGCTGCCTGAAGCATTGAACGAAATAGAGTCTTGGGGCTGAATTGGATGTTGGGGAAACCAATTGTCAACCTCCATCATGTCGTCTTCATCAGGCACCCCAATCTGCTCCCTGACTGGATTGAGGTCACATTCACTTCCTGCATCATCTCAACGTTGATCCCAACATCACCGAGAACCTGTCCTCCAGCTCAGGCCTGATCATGCATCCAGTTCTGAAAGTTATCTGGATTGCCCGCTAGGGGAGCACCATGAGCCGGGTGAGGGACCCCATCAGCCGGAATAGGATCTTCATCCCCAGGTAAAGCATCTGGAAACTGACCGCCAAGAATGAAGGTTGGCACAGACCAAGAGCGACCATTACCACCAATAGAAGTTCCTTGAGAGATGATCACACTGTGGGGCACACGCTCAGGTGCAAGCAACAGGCAATGGACCAGAGTAGTTCTACTTTTATTTGGCCCTTGGTGCCAATATAACATCCTCCCAAAAGGCGCAATGGCCGCTTTGATGAAAATCTCTTGTTGATAATCAAGTGGAAACCCCACAAACATAATCTAGCACTCTCTAGTGTACGGGCAGGCCCTGAGATTCAAAGCTTCATCATGCTTAACGACACGCAGCACCGAGATATCATCAAACATGATTGGGCTAATATCAATCATACTCTGGTGCTGGACAGATGAGCCAAACTCAAGAAGCCCCAATCCGAACGGTGACAGGAAGGATGAGAGGATTCTAACCGGGAAATGCTCTTCCAGGAAGGTCACCACATCGGTGAGCGCAAGCCTTGCGTGCGCCGGGTGCGGGGGCGGCTCCATGCTCACGATGCCATACTCCTCATGGCGGCGAGGAGGCTCACCGCCAAGCGCCACTCTGGACCGCGCCGGACGGAGCTAGCCATTTTCGACGTGGACACCCCAACAGATTGTGGCCCTTTCGAAAGCATCTCGGGCAATGAACAGGCCTAATGAGCAATGAACCATCGTTACCTAGGGAAGTAGAATTGCATTGATGATGAACCAGAAATCCAGCGCCAATATTCAGATTCAAATTATCACGTAAATCCCCCTTCTTCAAAATAGATTTCAATGGTTTCAAATTTGAAGACTGAACAGAAGTATCTTGATCATCTCGATCATCTTGAGCCTCAGACAGAAAGAGGAACTAGCAGGCTTGATCCCATCAAAGCCAAAGGAACTCACGGCAGCCGTCTGGCTGAGAGATGTTTTAAACTGACCAAAATAAATCAATCTATCTTCTGTTTGCACCGAATGATTATCTAGCGAAGAACAAGAAAAGCGAACTTTCTTAGCCTGATTAGATAACTGCTTGTCACGCTGCTTTTGCCTTTTAGATCTGACTAGAGACCATTTTTTGGCCTCTTCTTGCTTCCTAAGTCTTTTTTCCCGCTCCCAATGAGGGGCACCAGAGCTCCAGAGATGGAAATAAATGTCAAACACTTTCCCAATAATCCTCTTAAGAGCATAAACCGAGAATCCAACAGCTTTGCAAGACACTGAAAACCGAAAGTGGTTTAGGCTAACCTCCTGAACATGAAAGAAATTGACCCAGCCGCCAAGGCAAGATTGAAGAACCAGAGCAACATTTTCTTCAGACAGACGAAACAGATGGCGACGGAAGGTAGCAAGCAAAATGTTGAATGAGTATGGGGTCTATTGCTAGATGTAATTGCACTATTTGGAGTTATTCATTGACGTAGTTATAGAATTACCTTAGATATTATTTCCTTAGTTTATCCATTGGCTTGCTATTACTATGACTAGAAAGTGCTCTGATGTTTATCCATTATTAATGATGCTTGATCATACTTATCACCTATATTTATTCTTATTATCTTGTGACCTCTACCTGTTATGAGTAGAGTATATGACATCGGTAATTTCACTTATTCATTGTATATAGTTGTTATCAATATAATAGATTGTAGTTTATCCAAGTCCTTCCTAGTGGTATAAATATAAATCGACAACCTGGTAGAACTCTAGGTAAAATGCTACAATGGTATAATTATCTGTCCGCTTGTAGAATTGTTCTTAGTTTATATTTCATATTTATTTCTGCCTAGTCACATGGAATAATATATGAAACCTTTATTTATTCTTAGCATTCATAATAGGGATGACAACCTAGTTCATTCTAAAGAATGTTGGTAATAAATAAGTGGTTAGTTGCTAATGACAAGTTAATTAAATTACCATGAATCTTCTAATCTCGTCACTAGTGTTAAACGTTATAAAGTTATATTAGGCGACGTTAGTAGATGTCAACAAACATTTTTGGCGCCGTTGCCGGGGAAGGCACATTAAACTTAGGAAATATTGATAACACATATGCATCATGGATAAGATTGCATTACAGATTGATCTCTAACTCAAACAAGCGCACCCCTATTTTTATCATTTACTTATCTTATGCAGGGTGATGAATGAATGGTTTTTCTCTTCTAAACAATTTCACTGACGATCCAAAGAAACTCCTGAGAAGAAAGAAGTTTGTAGAGGCGAGGGACAATTTCAAGCTACCATCAAGAACACCCATCACTGCTCAAGTTAGTTCATCAAAGGAGCTAGCTTCAACATTGGAAGAAGAACACTTAGGAGAAGATTAATCTCCTGTGTTTGAAGACATGGCTAAGAAGACACTGCATGAGATCTCTGTCCCAACAACATAAAACATCCGGACTGGACCAGCCGTCAACACGGGGGAGAATGGATTCGAGCTCAAGCTTGCTCTTATCACCATGGTTCAAGCCAGCCAGTTTTGTGGAAAAGCTCATGAAGATGCAAGTGCACATTTACAACACTTTTTAGAGATCTGCAGCACCTTCACGATCAGAGGAGTACCAAGAGATGCTATTTTACTTCGTCTTTTCCTATTTTCACTTTTGGGGAAAGCTAAGCAGTGGTTCTACACCAACAAAGACAAAAACACTACATGGGACCGATGCTCAACTGCTTCCCAGGCAAAGTTCTTTCCTACAGGCAAGACAAATCCTCTGCGTGGGAAAATCTCAAGTTTTCAACAGCAACATGACGAATCATTCACTGAAGCATGGGAGAGATTTCAAGATTATATTGAAGACTGTCCTCATCATGGGATAGAGGATTGGCTATTGATGCAGACCTTCTACCACGGGCTTATCTCAAGCACCCGTGAGTCTATAGATGCTACAGTTGTAGGAGCTTTCCTGTCACTAAAGCTTCCAGAAGCTCAAGCACTTGTGGAGGAGATGGCTCAAATCCGAGCTGTAATGAAGAACGAACTCAACCTCGCAAGAGAGGAGGCGGCATCCATCATCTCAAGGAGACTGACATGGTCACTGCCAAGCTAGACCTCATCATGAAGAAGCTCGACATAGAGAAGAAGGAAGTCATGCATATTGATGATTCCCGCACGACATGTGTAGAATGTGGAGATTACGGGCATTCCGTTGTCAACTGCCCTACGCTGCAAGATGATGTGAACCTCATCAACAACAACACCTACCATCGTTCTCAGTAAGGTCAAGGATGGAATCAGCAACCTCGACAAGGTAATTACCAAGGTAACAATTAAGGTAATAATTACAATAATTATAATCTTACACCTTTAAGAGATTTAGTTGCTGGTCAATCCAAATTGATAGATCAAATATCTAGAAAGGTAGCCTCTAATGATAAAGCTCTAGAAAAACATAAATGCCAGAATGGATACCTTTGCTTCTGCTATAAAAAATCAGCACAGCTTTAATAAAATGTTAGAATCACAATTAGCTCAGCTAGCTGCTACTGTCCCTCCATTTGTGAAAGGTAAGATTCCGAGCCAGTCAGAAGATTTAGAAACTGCTAACCTTGTTGATATTCACCATGCAACACAATACCAAATTGAGCCTGCAGATATACAATGGATAGATCACTCACTACCTGAAAAGATGAGAGACCCTGGAAGACCTGTCATTCCTATCTCCATAGGATGTCACAGCTTTCCAAAAGCTATCTGTGATTTCGGCGCAAGTGTCAACATAATGCCTAAGTTAATCTATGAGAGAATATTAGGTGATCCTTTGTTGTACACAGACATGCGTTTGCAGCTTGCAGATCAGTCCATTTGCTACCCTGAGGGAGTGCTAGAAGAAGCTGTTATCCGAGTGGGGCAATCATATGTCCCAATTGACTTTGTGATCATGGATACCGGAGGAGATGAGAAGGCACCCATTATCTTGGGACGACCATTCTTATGCACAACCAAAGCCATCATCTATGCGGAACACGCCAAGATTGTCCTCTCCCTCAAGGACAAGAAGGAGAGATTCTCATTCAAGAACCGCATCCTGAAGGATCCAGCAGTCCCGAAGCAATTTCATCAACAAGAAGAGCAACAACAACAAGTGCCCAAGAAGAAGAACAATAGAAGATGGAGGAAGAACAAGCCCCGCCATGTACCTGAAGAAACCGGTCAACTCATCAATGCTATCAACACAGAAAATGATCATATGCTCCCGAAACAGTTCCCAATAAAGAAAGGTGACCTAGTTGTACCAATTATTGACTGCACAATCAGAGACATCACTTTTCCCGACACCGTCAGCGACACTGGATCAGGCGTCAACGTAATGTTCAAAAAGGTATATGATGAGTTATTTGATGATTTACCATTATACCCAACATATATTCAGTTGCAGTTGGCAGACCAATCACTGAGATTCTCTGAAAGCATAGATAAGGACGTCATGGTAAGAATTCAAGATAAATATATACCCGCAGATTTTCTAGTTCTTGACATACAGGAAAACTACGAATCGCCTATTCTTTTGGGAAGACCGTTCCTCTACACCGCCAATGCTGTCATCTACATCGGGTCTGGACAGATCCACTTCAAACTACCCACTGGAAAGGTACGCTGTCAATTTAGAACACATCTTAACCATGAGCAAAACAGGAAGCAAAGCAACAGAAGGAAACGCCAAGCCCGCCGTCACCTACCCAGCCTCACTGTGGATGGGAGGAGTTCCCTGGTGTTGACATCAAAATTTGGTCAGCCAGGAAATATCATTGGCAAGGAATGGTTCTAGTTGCATCATGTATATCTGGGGAAGCCAACAAGAAATAAAAGATTGTTCAGTTGAATCCGATTGCCACATGTCAACTATGCGAGTCGAGAGCAGAGTTGGTTTCTATTTTACCAACTAAGTCTACGGAGGAGGAGGCATCTGACGTGTACGTGAGATCATGTCTGATGAAAAGAAAGAAGCCGCGCGTTCAACTGGTCTTTATGTGGAGGAATGGAAAAAGAAAAAGCTAGAAAATCGGAGATAATGCAGAAGATTAGATGTACATGCCAGTTATTAGGTGTGCTTGTGCACGCACGGCCAATTCGTATTTGGCCAATATTCGGAAAGCAAAGCCATTGCTTGCACGTGATTGAAGGAGAAAGATTAATGGTGTACGTGCACGTGGACTGAGCTCAGCGTCCAAAGGAAAGGAGGGAGACATGATTTATTGGGACACGTTGCCGTAATCAAGTCAAAGACCATCTTCACGGTTAGGAAAAGTAAGAGTCCACGGCAAGGAATGTAAAGATAGAAACTAGAGTCGTATCTTGTATTTTCTTTTTTATAGATGGTTAGTTCACTCTGTTAGCTCTAGAGTATAAATATGTACGTACGGCACTTGTAAACCACCTATCAATCAATCAATACAACAACTCTTTCGGCTCCGGCCAAAACCTTAGGAGTAGGAGTAATGTAATTTCTCGACGAGTTCCTTCGAACGGGCTGGGTGTCATCCGGTGGACGTAGGCTTGTTTGTAAGTACCGTCACGCCTCGCTAATCTTTGATTCTTTAATGTCATCTGGTGGACATGGAAGTATCATAGATCGAGGTTGATTCTTATTTGGTATGAGTTTAGTGTCATCCGGTGGACGTGGGCTTAGATCAAATAAGGATTAGTTATCGATTCATGTTTATTTTCTTGATTAATCTATGTTTAGCGTCATCCGGTGGACGAGAGCTTAGATTAAGCTAGTTGATGGGCATGAATTAGTTATCGGCTCTAACTAAATTGGCATCTTAGTTAGATTCATTAAGTTACCGCGTGTTGTTTATGTTTACTGCTTTTTATTATTATTATTACAACACTTTTGCCCGATCTAGATTGATAAGCTTTGGCCTTAGATTTGTATCGATATCAATCGTCTTTATGTATGTACTTTCTTATTTTATCATGATGATTGTTATCTTGCGTTTATTTCCAAAGTTTACCAATCTTGATCGTTACATGCTGTGGGTTCAAGGCCTGATTAGATATGAGTAGCTTGGAAAGTCAATTTAGAGAGGTCATCCGGTGGACTAGCTTTACTTTGACTTGATATTTTGCTCCTATTTTAAGTTTGCTGAGTTCCTGCCTCATGGACCCCGAATCGGCTAATTAACTGATACGGATATGCTCTCATGAATAAATCATGCATATAGATCTATTTAGATATCAAATGATCTAGCTTTGCTTACTGGGTTTGTTGAAGCCCGCTGGCCGTTAGACCAGGTGAATGCAGACTTCGCGAGCTTAGTGAAGAGGGTTTGCTAAAACTACCGGTCGATAGACTAGTTTTAGTAGATCTCTGTTTGTTTGATGCCTAGATTAGATTTGTATACGTGAACTATTTTCTTTTATACTTTTTCAATTGAGTTAGATCGGCTAATGTGTTATGATCTCTACATGAATATCTTGATAGCCGTTTTACCTCATTATTATTTTATACAACCGATTCAAGCATGATGGAATCGGCTTTTTAGTCGATCTCCACTTGTATCAGCTCTCAGAGTCATACATTCGAAACTATCTGGCTACGCCGGCATGTTTCGCCCTAAACTACTGATTATCTTTCTTTCCTTGATAATTGCAGGTCAAATTGACTGGAACGCTTGGATCCGGATTATTGAAGGCTAGCTGGATCTGCCGGACCCTTGCTCCTGTGGATCGTTCCGGCTTCACTAGTGTGCTGATTGCAGAGCCTGATTTTGTGTCAACACACTTTTTGGCACGCTCGGTAGGACCACAATCCTTTGGTTAGAATTCAGATATAGGAAGTTCATGGGGAATAAGTCTGGAATTTTCTGCCTAATGGTATTTGGACAGCTTACAGTACATACGTGACCAAGGATGAATTTGAAACTAAAAACCAAGTGCGTCGCATCTATGAGATCAAGCCGATCGGCAAAGACTACTCAATAAGCAGACCAGCAAGGATCGGCTATTGTTCAAGGAAGATGCTCACATACAGAGATAGCCGATCAAACAATTTGGACTGGAAATCGGCTAATTGATTCCCATGGAAGCTTCCTCGGATATGCTGTTTCAATCAATATTTAGAAGACTTCTATCCAATCGGTTCCGGCTGAATGATCCGTACAGCTAAAAAAAGAGTGAGAGCCGATTCAGGAGCCCAATAATTATGCTATCAACTAGTGGTCAGATTAAGAATTAAAATATTTATTTACCAGTCGCATACGAATCGACTGTTCAAGACAGGGAATCGACTATCCTAAATTAGTCGGTCCTTCACTCTCATCGGCTCTTGACCGTCCGACAGGCGGTCTCGATAAGCCGATGGCAAGCGATGAGCCAGCTTATTGGTATGGGCGTTCACAGGGGCCATCCACTCATAAAGGAGAGAGGCTGATATATTACCGCCACCATCGGCTGTATTGAAAAGCACTGATTGGATGTTCAAAAGAAGCATCGGCTGTTTGCGGCCAATAAATAGCCGATGCTCACGCCGGCCCACGTTGACAAGTCGGAGTGAACTGCACCATGGAGAACTTTCGGAAGATGTCTGTGCTTTCCAGAAGAATATCAAAGCTGTAATCTTAGTTTGGAGAAAAACAAAGCTGGTGATAAAACATATTATATCGGCTGAAGATATCCTCTGGCTCCCCAGTATGCAGTTCATCGCTATGACAGTCTGCGGGACTAGCTACCCCCGGCTGCCTGACGTGCTCACCAAAGTGTTTCATATCATGCATGACTTTCCGTTCAACTCCTCTGATGGTCTGAATCTCAATTAGCTGATGAATAGCCAATAAGATAGCTGGACAGATGATCAAGAAGCTAATAGAATAAACAAAGCAACGGATACAAAGTGCTAGTTAAGTTAGCCGATGTACAACCAGACAGCCGATTGGGAGCAGCATTGCAAAATAGCCGATCTCCTGTTCCGATCATATTGAGAGTGCGATAGTATCATGATGGAAAAGAAAGATTGCATTGGCTGTTGAAAATAAAATATTCCTAAGAAACCCATGAGGGAGTAGTAAAGCCGATGCCTAAAAAAAAGGGGGGGGGCACGTACAAGCGAGAAGCATCGTAGAAATAGCCGGTTAGCTCTGAGCAAGAAAGAGATCGGCTAATGGAGTGAAGAATTGGCTGTTCTGAAGACAGGTCTGATGTGCACCTATTGAACACATAATCGGTTGTATAGAGCCGATGCAGCCAGTTTGCTGTTGAAACAAAGGAAGAAAACAGGAACCATCGGCTGATCATCTTTTTCCTTGGGGTCTGATTGCATCGGCAGTCCTACCTGGCATATCTTCTCCTTAAGCCGACATGCTATAAGCAACCAGAGATCGATTTGCTCAGAAAAGGGAACTAAATGGTTATTTGAAAGCTTGATTGCCGATCTCTATGCAAGAAAGGACAAGATGATTGGCTATGTACGCAAGTATGTGACGCGAAGAAGCCAAACGTCATGCATCAGGTCTCAGCCTCATGTGGTTGATAAAAAACAAGCAGATGAACAGTCAGAAGTTCAAGAGGATTGGATCCAAACAAGACATCAAAGATATTGGCTCATGAAAGCCGATGGCGGGATGCAGAGGAGGATCAATTTAGAAGTTGTCAGGGCTAAATGAAAACAATTTTCTGGCATGAGTGTTCATAACAGGGGGCCTGGCTGCACGCATAACCCTGATAGGAATCAAGTCTCTTGCTGTCAAAGGTTGCAGAACCCAGATCGAGGAACACTCGGCTGGAAGGTTCAGACAAAAATCACAACTGCTACCTCTCAGTGTTTGATTGACTACTCGGAAGTAGGAAGATGATACTGAATAAAGAAGTGCAGCTGTGCTGAGAGTCATCCGTGATCTGAATCTATGTTCAGTCGAGGCAGGAGCAAATTCTGTTGACTCCAAGAATCGGCTAAGTTATTACATAGAAAGAGCCGATATTATTGACATACCAATCAATTCATTATGACAGATCAGATTGTTCGGTCCAGAAATCCAAAGGCTTAGGCGTATTTTGAGCTTCAGCTTTGGTCTGTGGTTTCCAGGAGACATGAGGATTTCATATGCTGTCATCATAGACATGGAAATTAATCTGCTCGCTAATATGCATATAATGCTACTATGTGTAGCTTGGGTTACGAATTGGATTTCTGCTGAAAGAAAATAACATGAAGTCATCGCTATAGCTCACAAGATGCAGTTCTTTCAATACTGATGCATGATCAGAAAATAAGTGATGCAAGACAAAATAATCGGTGGAATCAATAGCCGATATGTACGTGTCAATCGGCTCAAAAGAGACTCTATGGCATACTGCAGGTTGACTATTATCATGGGCGGAGCGACCAGGCGAAATGGTTAAAAACAGAGAGAAATATTGCCATCGATCCTGCACCTCGTCGAAGCATGGCATGATCACAATGGCGAACTAGAGGGAAGTTGCCGTATTTGAACAACGGCAACGACGTCACCAGTTGCTGCGAGGTGATGCCATGAAGGCGATAACACGGCTGCAAGGGCTGCCGGAGGCTGACAAGACTGCACTGATGGTCGACAGTGAGGTTGACGAGGCTACTTCTGCAGTAGGGGCCGAATCGTGGCATGGATGATGATGACGACGGTCGATGACAGTGTTTCTGTTGGCAATTCTAAAGTGGAGATGTGGTCAGCTACATCACTATGAAGCAATGCTGGGGCTGATGATAGAAGCCAGTCAGGCAAACTGGGCAACAGCCGATTAAGCAAAGAGATAGCAGCCGTGTGCATTTTAATTTGCATCTCTGTGCGTTGCACATATCCGTCGTTAGCTTTGCACTGATTAAATTAATCGGCTGGAAAAATGAACGGGGCATGAATGGATCAGAGTTGATAAGATTTGGAAACTTGGTCTTTGGTATGAAGCTAGAATAAGAACAGCTTTCTACGTCCGACTGGATAGTATCAAGAGTCAACACCAATGCATTCAGTTGAGAGGATGGCGTCTCCTATTGCCAAGTCTCACGACCTCATCGACAACTCGCCGCTCAGCGCCACCGCTCGGAGCCGGCGACCGCGACAGGTCGGAGGTCTAGAAAGCAGCATCAACTCTGTTCAGATTTGTCCAACCACTGAGGGCGCCTGTTCTTGTGCCGATGTGCCTGGGACCCCTAGTTTGCTCCACACCAGCAACAATACACTGCAGCAACATGGCACAGGCGACGGATAGAACATGGCGCTTGGACTTCAACTGGGGGGCCGATTGGGCCAGTTTTCAGTTGGTGTATCGGGTGATTCAATAATGGAGAGTAGCGTGTGACGTGGAGAGCTTGGATACATCCAATAATTTATTCTGATTCAGAGCCGACTGCATCTGCGTTTTTCGCCGGTTATGACATGTAACACTCGAAAAATTGCATTCTTTTAAATAGTGGGAATTTATTTAATTATGCAATTAGTTGATCATTCCAATATAGGCAAATAATAATTTTTCTCAAATATAAAATCAAACCTAGGTCATACACATGTATGATGTTTTCATGCTGGAGCATTTCTTCTTTGTACTGTTGTAGCATATTTGAATTTCACAAATATTTCAAAACCCAATTTGAAAATCCTTTTGGAAAATGGAAAAGGAAATAGAGAAGAGCCCTTCCCCTCTTCTTTCTGGCCCAAGCAGCAGCTTGGCCTGTTTTCCACTCCCTGGCCCCAGCCGGCCCAGGTCGGATGGCCCGAGGCCAGCTCGGCCGACCTGCTCCCTCCCTTCCCCTTACCCCCTCTGACTGACGAGCGGGACCCACGGGTCAGCCCCTTCCTTCTCCACCTCCCTCGCCGCGCGAACAGAGACGCCGCTGCCGTGTTCATCCGCCGCGGCCGAGCGCGCGCGCCCTCTCTCCGCCCTGCGAGACTGACAGCCCGACCCCAGCGCTCGGTGCTACCGACCTGTGGGACCCCTAGGACAGCCCCTCCCCTGGTTCCCTCTGCTGCTCGCCGAGAGTCCGACGCGGGCAAGAAAGAAACGGCCGAAGCCGAGTTCGTCGCCGCGCCGAGAAGTCCGAAGCAGAGAAGAAACGGCCGAAGCCGATTTCTCTGCTCGCCGAGTTTGTTTCAATCTCCGAGATTGTCGTCACACCTCGGGAGTACTTAAGCAGCGCCACACCCCCTCGTAGCCGTCACCTAACCCTAGCCGCCTCTTCTCGCCGCCACTGCCGAGCTCCCGCGAGAACCGAGCAGCCGCCGCCGCCGCGAGCAATTAGCTCGATTCGCCACCAATTTCCTCTCGGTAAGCCTTTGAGGAGCTTCGCGGTGATCTTGTGAAGTTTCCGAGCACTGTCCCCCCTCGATTTGTGCACTGACACGCCTCCGCCGCCGTTGCAGAGAGCCACCGTCCGCCGGGTCACGCCGCGAGCTATCTCCGAGTCGATTTCCGACCTTCCCATCACCCTAGGTGAGCTTGCGATGCTCTTCCCGATCTATGGGTACCTTTCCCGACCTATTTCATGCACCGGAGGCCGAGCTCGCCTTCTCCGGCGATGCGCCGGCCATGGCGCCGCCGTCGGCCTCTGTTTTCCGGCCGAGAGCACCGCCACCCCTCCTCTCTTTTAATCTGATCCGCCGATTTTGAATCGGACGGCCGAGAGCAGCCCATACCGATTCGGCCGTGCGTTTTTGCAGATAACCCCCTGCAGTTTTTAATGCTTAACCCGCAGCCCTTAGCGTATTCAGTAGATTACGTTTTCTGTATTTGAAGGCGTATTTATTTCCGGTATATATGAAAATGTGTTTTCAGATTTGAAATCAAAACTGTTTTGTTCGTAGTTTCTCCGTTTTAATTCCGATTTGAACGATTCAAATTGCGTTAGATTCGTAATTTGATGATCTACCAGTTAGTACCACTGTTTCATATGTTATTAACTTTTAAAATTCGAGATTATATTTAATCTATTATTATTCTATTATAAATCTTGTAAAATTCATATCTTCCTCGTTTTAAACCCGATTTGCGCAAACTTTATATCGATGTGATCGTAGCAACGTGTAGATTTGTTTTATAACCTTTTTAATTTATTTTCTCTCTATTGGTGTACTGTTCTAATGAAAACTCTTGTTTGTATGCATGATTGCCCCAGTATGCGTGTGTGTTGTTATGATGGATCGAGTATAGACGGTGAGCCTTACGTGGGTGATCAAGATCAGTACTTTGACAATCCGGATAACCAGGAGTTTGCTGATCAAGGCAAGTATTAGTATGGATCATCCTTGTTGTCCTATTCACCAAATAAATAATTGCATTTGCATGTGTCTTCCTTGTTAACCATAGTTACTTCCTAGTTTTGTTATCCTGTTCCTTGCAACCTATGGGATTATGCATATGGTAATTGATGCTAGTGCGTTATTGATATCATGATCATGTAAACTGATTAATTGAATATGCAATAAGGATTAAAAGGATGCCTTTTTAGCAACATGGAACTAGCGGATTGGAGCATAGTTTTGTGATGCACCATATCCTTCCCCCTTGGTAATGATCTGTCAGCAAAAGCTGAGACTTACAGTGCAACTATGAGGGCTACATGGCTCTGGTTTTAGTCAAGTATAGGTCCTTTTTCTAGCTTGTTAGAGGTTACCGAAAGGCGTGATGGGACCTGACGACTCGGGTATAGTGCGGCTCCTGTCCGAGTGTGTATAACCTGCGTGACCTTGTGCCACGACGAAGGGGGCTCTACATCTGCTTGCCGGGTTCCTAGCGGCCCTAACTTGTTAGACGAAGTATTTTGAAAGACTTCATAGTGAAACCCTGCTCTCTCACCTTGGTAGTGTTATGGGAGTAATTAACCCGAGCAAATGGGAATCACGGCTCACAGTGAAAGTGCACAACCTCTGCAGAGTGTAAAACTGGTATACTAGCCGCGCTCACGGTCACGAGTGGCCTGGAAAACTCACGGAGTAGTTATTTCTCAGGGTGATGTTTACTTGTTGCTAATCTATTTATTGCTACTCATTAATTGTGTTTACTATGATCATGAGAATGGGCTTATTAACTTGTTGCTATCCAACTGCATAAAAGATGATTAATTAAAAGCAACGTGCTGTTAAACCGTGTCAACCCTTTTGAGCCTCATGAACCCATGCTAGTCTTGTTGAGTACGACATGTACTTACGCTTGTTTATTTTTCATTACTTGGTTAAAAATCCCGGATGGGTAACAGATGGTGATAGTGATGAGGACTACCCAGAGGACTACTAGACTTGTGCTTCACCAGTCGACGTCCCTGTGCTATGGAGCTACCGCGAGAGTTATCTTTATTTTTCCGCTGTGTAATGACTTTGAGATTATTCGCTATGTATTAAACATTGGTTATGATACAATTTATGCAATTTGTTGGCTTATGTGTGTGACTGATCTCTGGGCGCACATAAGAATTATGCATCCCATTTTATCCTTAAAATTGGGTGTGACAAATTGGTATCGGAGCCGTGTTGACTGTAGGACGCAAGCCTAGTTAGCACTGGATAGCCCTTAGCTTTATTATCACTTTTTACTTGTTATATTAATTTGTTACAAGTTTTTGCTGATATCCTACCCTTGTCCATTGCAAAATTTTGACTTAATCTTAATTCTTGTAGATGGCCAACCTTAAGCGCACTGCCCGCAAGCGTGTCATGCCACACAAGAGGTACCTGCAGCGCTTCATCTCTGGCGGACGTGTTTCCCGACCGGAGGTACCCGTGGAAGACGTACCAGTGGAGGAGCCCCAGCAGGAGGTGCCCGCAGAGGAGCCCAGTGAAGAGCCCTTGGAAGACAGCTCTGAAAACGTACCTATGGAGGACCCTCAGGAAGATGAACCCGAGAAGGTGGAGCCGCAGGGTGACCAGGATTGTGCTGGCGACCCTGATGACGAAGATGATGGAGGCAACTCGGATGACTCCGACGACCCCGATGATGATGGCGACGATGATGGAGACCAAGGTGGAAAACCCTGGGTTGGAATGATTCACTATGATCATCATGGTGATGACTACTACCACCCGCTGCTTCTCGACTTGGTGCGTCGCTTCTACCCCAACGCCTCGGTGCTGTACAAGACGGAGCACTGGAAGCACCCTGACTACGCCGACTACTACGAGACGAGGGTGTACATCAAGGAGGGAAGCCAGGTGAAGAATATCCACTATGCTGTCTCCATTCGACTCTCCAAAGCTGCCGCCATCAAGGATGCCGCATGACAAGCTCTTATGGTGCACCGCCATGAGAATTGGGACATCGTCAAGTGGGAGATGCACCGCTACCTTCCCCGCCGTCAGAGTGGCCAAGCCAACTGCAGCATCGCCGGTCCACTTGGAGAAGTGAATGCCCGACTCCATGCTGCCTTGGAGTGTTTGGCCCAGACCAACACTTTTCTGGACCAGACACTGGATGAGCTGAACACCAGGACTGAAGCTAACTACAAGCTCAGCCGGGCGGTGGATGAGTTGAACAGGCAACTCGGTGTTGGACCCCCTCCGCCATCACCAAGGTGCCTAGCTGAATCACCGCCAAGGAACCAAGGTGACCATGGAGATGCTCACACCCGCACCGACATCGACCCCTAGAGGAGTTACCCCCAGTTAGTAGCAAAAGACGCTAGTAGCGCAAGTTGAGTCAAGTCAAGTCTAGTTCGTGTCTTGTGAACTTTTGTGCTAGATTGCTTTTCCTTATGAACAATGCTTGATTCGGAGTTTGTAATGAGTGCTGAGATTGTGGGCATGTTCGCAAAATCTCTTTATATAGGTTTGAATTAATGCATAATAGTTTGGGTTGATTATCTTAGTTTCCAGCAGTGCTGTTTTTCAGACCTCTCTGCCTTAGTTATTTTTCCTATTTAATTATGTACGACCAAAAATCATGAAAATTTTTTGTGAAAAACTAGACTTCTGAGTTTTTTTTGGCCGCAAGAATCATCTCAATATCAGTTATGGTTTGGGAGAAACAAATGTCACAAGTCAAAGTTTCTGCGCTGTCTGTTACTCTGAAACAGTTTCGAATCAAATCTGTTTTTGATAAACTTAATGACAGAATCTGGAGAGATGGTCTGAATAAAAGTTGTAGAGTTTTTCTCATGCTTTCCAACCATGTATAGCATGCCTCTGTTTGACTTCGGGAACTCTAGATATGACTGTTTTTCTACTCTGCCATTGTTGGATCACGCCCAGAATTTCCTGTTCTAGTCTTTTAAGTGTTATTTTAATGGAAAAGAATTCTAAATCTCACTTCAATGATTTGAACAGCAGATGGCCCACACCAGGAGGAACCCAAGGGGTGATGGTACTTCTGAAGAAAATGCTAATCCACCACCACCTCCGCCACAGCCTAATATGGAGCAGCTGATGATGATGCAAACACAGCTGATGCAGCAGATGGCCCAGAACATTCAACTGCTGCAGCGAAACAATGGCAATGGGAACCCACCTCCACCACTCCGTGACAAGAGAAGTGAATTCTTGAAGGGACGCCCGCCCACCTTCGATCATTCCAGTGATCCTCTCCAAGCTGATGATTGGCTGCGTGCAATAGAAAGGCAGCTGGAGATCGCCCAATGCAACGACGTCGAGAAGGTTCTCTATGCATCTGGGCAGTTGTAGGGAGCTGCTCTGGATTGGTGGGAGTCTTTCCATTTTGGATGTGCCGACCCCATCTCTTGGCAGTAATTTCGTGAGGAGTTCCGCAATCATCATGTGCCTGCAGGGTTGATGAAGCTGAAGAAGAAGGAGTTTCTTTCTCTGAAGCAGGGAGGTATGCATGTTGCTGAGTACCGTGACAAGTTCATCCAGTTGTCGCGGTATGCTCCAAAAGAGGTTGAAGATGATGCCAAGAAGCAAGAGCTCTTCTTGGAGGGACTGAATGATCATCTCCAGTACCAGTTGCTCTCCCACACTTTCACCAACTTCCAACAGTTGGTGGACAAAGCTTTGATCATCGAGAGCAAGCGCCGTGAGATAGTTGAGAAGAAGAAGAAGAGGAAGTTTCAAGGGCAGTCGTCTGGAAGCAACAGCCGCTTCCGTAACAACCAGCAGTAGCCTCAGCAGCAACAACGTTTCCAGGGACAGTCTGGATTCAAGAACAATTTCCAGAATCAACAACGTTCCCAGAACCAGCAGCGTTCCCAGTACCAGCAACAAGGTGGCAACCAGGCGCCACAACTGACTGCTCCCAACAACATCGCAGTGAAGAATGGTGCCCCCAACAAGTGTTTCCGTTGTGGCAAGGAAGGACACTTGTCCTACAATTGTCCTGAGAAGCAGAATCCCCAAGCCTCCCAGAAGCAGAACAACCAGCAGAGAGTGCCACCTCGCACCGGGAAGGTGAACCATGTGTCGGTTGATACGGCACAGGAGAGTCCAGAGGTCATGATGGGTACGTTCAATATCGACTCCATCCCCGCTACAGTTCTTTTTGACTCTGGTGCTTCGCATACTTTCATTTCACACACATTTGTTAGAAAGCATGGTATTCCCCTTAGTGTCATGAAACATCCTATTATGGTTTCTTCTCCGGGTGGTGTTATGCAAGCTACTCTTCAGTGTCTCCCGATTACTGTCTCATTAAGGGAGGTAGAATTTGAGATAACCCCTACTGTGCTAAATACTGCCGGAATTGATCTTATCCTGGGTATGGATTGGATGATGAAGAACGACATCAATATAAAGCGCAAGGAGAAGGTCGTGACTATCACTACCCAGAAGGGAGATGAGGTCAGAGTTGAGGTTGCTTTGCAAGTTCAACAGAAAGCCACAGTACATCAGCTCAGAGAAGAAGTGCAGCCGGATAACTCAGTGGTGGATGAGTTTGAAGATGTGTTTCCAGATGAGTTGCCAGATATGCCGCCTGACCGTGACATTGAATTTATCATTGAGTTGTTACCTGGTACTGCACCTATAGCTAAACGTCCATATAGAATGGGAGTTAAAGAATTAGAAGAACTTAAGAAACAAATTAAAGAACTGTCAGAAAAAGGTTTCATTCGTCCTAGTTCTTCACCTTGGGGAGCCCCGGTTATTTTTGTTGATAAGAAAGATGGTAGTCAAAGGATGTGTGTTGATTATCGGTCACTGAATGAGGTCACCATTAAGAACAAGTATCCGTTGCCTAGAATTGATGACTTATTTGATCAGTTGAGAGGTGCTTGTGTGTTTTCCAAGATTGATCTCCGTTCAGGTTATCATCAGTTGAAGATTCGTGACTCTGACATACCTAAGACTGCATTCACTACTCGGTATGGATTGTATGAGTATACGGTAATGTCCTTTGGTTTGACTAATGCACCTGCCTACTTCATGTATCTGATGAACAAGGTATTCATGGAATTCTTGGATAAGTTTGTTGTGGTGTTCATTGATGATATCTTGATCTACTCCAAGAATGAAGAAGAGCATGCCGAACATCTGATATTGGTTTTGCAGAAGCTCAGAGAACACAAGCTGTATGCCAAGCGAAGTAAGTGCGAGTTCTGGTTGAGAGAAGTTGCTTTTCTAGGACATATTGTGTCCAATGGTGGAATTTCTGTAGACCCAAGCAAGGTGACAGACGTGTTGAATTGGAAGCCGCCAACTGATGTGACTGGCATTCGTAGTTTTCTTGGTTTAGCTGGTTACTACCGAAGGTTCATTGAAGGATTCTCCAAGCTTGCGAAGCCAATGACTTCCTTGCTAGAGAGGAATGCCAAGTTTGTGTGGTCTGAGAAGTGTCAAGCTAGTTTCGAAGAATTGAAGAAGAGATTGACAACAGCGCCAGTGTTGGTTTTGCCGGATCTGAGTAAGAAGTTCTCTATCTATTGTGATGCTTCCCGCCTAGGTCTTGGTTGTGTTCTCATGCAAGAAGAAAGAGTCGTAGCATATGCATCGAGACAGTTGAGGAAGCATGAGTTGAATTATCCTACTCATGATTTGGAGCTTGCAGCTGTGGTTCACGCTCTGAAGTTATGGAGGCATTATCTGATTGGTCATAAGTGCGACATCTATACAGATCATAAGAGCTTGAAGTATATCTTCACCCAGTCAGATCTAAACTTGAGGCAACATCGTTGGTTGGAATTGATAAAGGATTATGACCTGGACGTGCATTATCATCCAGGCAAAGCAAATGTTGTGGCCGATGCTCTGAGTAGAAAAAGTTATGCTAATGAGATTCGAACAACCACTATTCCAGCAGAGTTATGTGCAGAGATGGAGCGTCTCAACTTGGGAATTGTGATCAATGCTGTTGAGATGGAGGTTGAACTCACACTAGAGCAAGAGATACGAAAGGCTTAGTTGGAAGATGAGAAGCTCAAAGAAATAGCAGAGAACATTGTGGTTGGAAAATCACCCGGATTCAGGCTAGATGAGAATGGAACCTTATGGTTTGGGAAGAGACTCTGTGTACCTGAAGTGAAATCCATCCGAGACGCTATACTGCGTGAAGCTCATGAGTCAGCATATTCTATACACCCAGGAAGTACCAAGATGTATTTGGATCTGAAGGAAAAATATTGGTGGGTTGGACTGAAGCGTGATGTAGCAGAATATGTGGCTATCTGTGATACCTGTCAGAGAGTTAAAGCTGAACACCAGAGGCCTGCAGGATTGCTACAACCACTAAAGATACCTCAGTGGAAGTGGGAAGAAGTCGGTATGGACTTCATAGTTGGATTGCCACGTACTCAGAGAGGTTATGATTCAATATGGGTAATTGTGGATCGACTGACTAAAGTTGCTCATTTCCTCCCCGTCAAGACCACCTATACCGGAGCAAGACTTGCAGAGTTGTATATGGAAAGGATTGTGTGTCTACATGGAGTTCCAAAGAAGATAGTGTCCGATAGGGGTACGCAGTACACCTCACAGTTTTGGCAACAAGTGCATAGATCATTGGGAACACGGTTGAATTTCAGTTCTGCATATCACCCTCAAACTGACGGTCAAACTGAATGGATTAATCAGATTTTGGAAGATATGTTGAGAGCTTGTGCTTTACAGTATGGAACGAGTTGGGATAAGAGTCTGCCGTATGCGGAGTTCTCTTATAATAATAGTTACCAGAAAAGTCTCAAGATGGCACCCTTCGAAGCATTGTATGGACGCAAGTGCAGGACACCCTTGTTTTGGAATCAAACTGGAGAAAGTCAAGTGTTTGGACCGGATGTGTTGAGAGACGCAGAGGAGCAAGTCCAGACAATAAGAGAGAACTTGAGAATAGCACAATCTAGACAGAAGAGCTATGCGGATACACGGAGAAGAGAACTAGCTTTTAATGTAGGAGACTATGTATATCTTAAAGTGTCCCCAATGAGAAGTGTGAAAAGGTTCAACAGCAAAGGAAAATTGGCACCAAGGTATATTGGTCCTTTCAAGATCCTAGAGAGACGTGGAGAAGTGGCATATCAGCTAGAACTTCCGGAAAGTTTGTCCGGTGTGCATGATGTGTTCCACATATCTCAATTGAGGAAGTGTTTGAGTGTACCAGAAGAGCAGGTTCCTGTTGAGGAAATAGTTTTCAAGGAGGGTCTCACTTATGAGGAACATCCAGTGAAAATCTTGGAAACCGCAGAAAGAGTTACAAGAAGTAGAGTTATAAAAATGTGTAAGGTGCAGTGGCATCGGTACTCTGAGGAAGAAGCTACTTGGGAAAGAGAGGAAGATCTCAGAGAAAAGTACCCGGAGTTGTTTGAGTAAGCACCAACCGAATCTCGAGGACGAGATTATTTTTAAGGGGGGTAGAATTGTAACACCCGAAAAATTGCATTCTTTTAAATAGTGGGAATTTATTTAATTATGCAATTAGTTGATCATTCCAATATAGGGAAATAATAATTTTTCTCAAATATAAAATCAAACCAAGGTCATACACATGTATGATGCTTTCATGCTGGAGCATTTCTTCTTTGTACTGTTGTAGCATATTTGAATTTCTCAAATATTTCAAAACCCAATTTGAAAATCCTTTTGGAAAATGGAAAAGGAAATAGAGAAGAGCCCTTCTCCTCTCCTTTCTGGCCCAAGCAGCAGCTTGGCCTGTTTTCCACTCCCTGGCCCCAGCCGGCCCAGGTCGGATGGCCCGAGGCCAGCTCGGCCGACCTGCTCCATCCCTTCCCCTTACCCCCTCTGACTGACGAGCGGGACCCACAGGTCAGCCCCTTCCTTCTCCACCTCCCTTGCCGCGTGAACAGAGACGCCGCTGCCGTGTTCATCCGCCGCGGCCGAGCGCGCGCGCCCTCTCTCCGCCCTGCGAGACTGACAGCCTGACCCCAGCGCTCGGTGCTACCGACCTGTGGGACCCCCAGGACAGCCCCTCCCCTGGTTCCCTCTGCTGCTCGCCGAGAGTCCGACGCGGGCAAGAAAGAAACGGCCGAAGCCGAGTTCGTTGCCGCGCCGAGAAGTCCGAAGCAGAGAAGAAACGGCCGAAGCCGATTTCTCCGCTCACCGAGTTTGTTTCAATCTCCGAGATTTTCATCACACCTCGGGAGTACTTAAGCAGCGCCACACCCCCTCGTAGCCGTCACCTAACCCTAGCCGCCTCTTCTCGCCGCCACTGCCGAGCTCCCGCGAGAACCGAGCAGCCGCCGCCGCGAGCAATTAGCTCGATTCGCCACCAATTTCCTCTCGGTAAGCCTTTGAGGAGCTTCGCGGTGATCTTGTGAAGTTCCCGAGCACTTTCCCCCTTCGATTTGTGCACTGACACGCCTCCACCGCCGTTGCAGAGAGCCACCGTCCGCCGGGTCACGCCGCGAGCTATCTCCGAGTCGATTTCCGACCTTCCCATCACCCTAGGTGAGCTTGCGATGCTCTTCCCGATCTATGGGTACCTTTCCCGACCTATTTCATGCACCGGAGGCCGAGCTCACCTTCTCCGGCGATGCGCCGGCCATGGCGCCGCCGTCGGCCTCTGTTTTCCGGCCGGAGCACCGCCATACCTCCTCTCTTTTAATCTGATCCGCCGATTTTGAATCGGACGGCCGAGAGCAGCCCATACCGATTCGGCCGTGCGTTTTTGCGGATAACCCCCTGCAGTTTTTAATGCTTAACCCGCAGCCCTTAGCGTATTCAGTAGATTACGTTTTCTGTATTTGAAGGCGTATTTATTTCCGGTATATATGAAAATGTGTTTTCAGATTTGAAATCAAAACTGTTTTGTTCGTAGTTTCTCCGTTTTAATTCCGATTTGAACGATTCAAATTGCGTTAGATTCGTAATTTGATGATCTACCAGTTAGTACCACTGTTTCATATGTTATTAACTTTTAAAATTCGAGATTATATTTAATCTATTATTATTCTATTATAAATCTTGTAAAATTCATATCTTCCTCGTTTTAAACCCGATTTGCGCAAACTTTATATCGATGTGATCGTAGCAACGTGTAGATTTGTTTTATAACCTTTTTAATTTATTTTCTCTCTATTGGTGTACTGTTCTAATGAAAAGTCTTGTTTGTATGCATGATTGCCCCTGTATGCGTGTGTGTTGTTATGATGGATCTAGTATAGACGGTGAGCCTTACGTGAGTGATCAAGATCAGTACTTCGACAACCCGGATCACCAGGAGTTTGCTGATCAAGGCAAGTATTAGTATGGATCATCCTTGTTGTCCTATTCACCAAATAAATAATTGCATTTGCATGTGTCTTCCTTGTTAACCATAGTTACTTCCTAGTTTTGTTATCCTGTTCCTTGCAACCTATGGGATTATGCATATGGTAATTGATGCTAGTGCGTTATTGATATCATGATCATGTAAACTGATTAATTGAATATGCAATAAGGATTAAAAGGATGCCTTTTTAGCAACATGGAACTAGCGGATTGGAGCATAGTTTTGTGATGCACCATATCCTTCCCCCTTGGTAATGATCTGTCAGCAAAAGCTGGGACTTACAGTGCAACTATGAGGGCTACATGGCTCTGGTTTTAGTCAAGTATAGGTCCTTTTTCTAGCTTGTTAGAGGTTACCGAAAGGCGTGATGGGACCTGACAACTCGGGTATAGTGCGGCTCCTGTCCGAGTGTGTATAACCTGCGTGACCTTGTGCCACGACGAAGGGGGGCTCTACATCTGCTTGCCGGGTTCCTAGCGGCCCTAACTTGTTAGACGAAGTATTTTGAAAGACTTCATAGTGAAACCCTGCTCTCTCACCTTGGTAGTGTTATGGGAGTAATTAACCCGAGCAAATGGGAATCACGGCTCATAGTGAAAGTGCACAACCTCTGCAGAGTGTAAAACTGGTATACTAGCCGCGCTCACGGTCACGAGTGGCCCGGAAAACTCACGGAGTAGTTATTTCTCAGGGTGATGTTTACTTGTTGCTAATCTATTTATTGCTACTCATTAATTGTGTTTACTATGATCATGAGAATGGGCTTATTAACTTGTTGCTATCCAACTGCATAAAAGATGATTAATTAAAAGCAACCTGCTGTTAAACCGTGTCAACCCTTTTGAGCCTCATGAACCCATGCTAGTCTTGTTGAGTACGACATGTACTTACGCTTGTTTATTTTTCATTGCTTGGTTAAAAATCCCGGATGGGTAACAGATGGTGATAGTGATGAGGACTACCCAGAGGACTACTAGACTTGTGCTTCACCAGTCGACGTCCCTGTGCTATGGAGCTACCGCGAGAGTTATCTTTATTTTTTCGCTGTGTAATGACTTTGAGATTATTCGCTATGTATTAAACATTGGTTATGATACAATTTATGCAATTTGTTGGCTGATGTGTGTGACTGATCTCTGGGCGCACATAAGAATTATGCATCCCATTTTATCTTTAAAATTGGGTGTGACATGACGCATCTGGCCCTAAGGCCGATTGCGTTGGTCGTGCCCACCATGTCTGCTAGAAAGTCAGATTTCTCATCAGTAGAAATCAAATTGCCGGCTGTCTCATGTTATCAGAAGTCTTGGAACCCAAATCAAGGAATGCTTGATTGGAGAGTTGATACCTAGATTACAAGAGTTGTCTCTCATTATTGATTAGTTGCTTGGGGATGAGAAACTTATAGAGACATTAGCCGATACAGATGATATAAATGGTAGACGACTGGAAGCAATCGACCAAGCAAAGAAGGTCAACCATGCGAGGCTGACAAACCAAGAACAAGAGCCTCCACTTATCGATTGCTGTCAATTCCAAGACCCAGATGTGCAAGATCAGTTAGTTGGTGTTGGCGCAAAAGGTGGTTCCCTAAGCCCAACACACCAGCGAAGCCGGAAACAACCCTTGAAGGCAGTAGAGCTCTCGCAGATCCAGCTAGCTTCGAACCCGGTCTGAGAGTGTCGGTAACACCCAAGCGTGCCAGTCAATTTGACCTGCAATTGACAAGGAAAACAAATATAATCAGTAACCCAAGGTGGAACTAACTGGTGAGTCCAAATACTTCCAACTGTACGGCTCAAAGAGCCAGTATAATCGGAGATCGACTAGAAAGCCGATTCCGTCATGTTATGAACTGATAATAATAATGATGAAGTAAAACGGCTATTAGGATACTCATATGAAGATAATAACGTACTAGCCGATCTAATTCAATTAATGTGTATAAAAGAAGATAGATCATGTGTACAGATCTGATCTGTACATCAAACAAGAAGAGATCGGCTAAAGCTGGTCTAGAAGGCCGGTGGCTTTAGCAAATCCTCTTCGCTAAGTTCATCAAGTCTGCGTTCACCTGGTCTAACGGCCAGCGGGCTTCAACAAACCCAGCAAACAAAGCTAGATCGTTTGATATCCAAATATATCTATATACACGATCTATTCGTGAAAGCATAAC
This sequence comes from Eremochloa ophiuroides, assembly GCA_038502445.1. Lineage (NCBI taxonomy): Eukaryota > Viridiplantae > Streptophyta > Magnoliopsida > Poales > Poaceae > Eremochloa > Eremochloa ophiuroides. Next base: position 1,568,769 of record JAHLJS010000009.1, on the reverse strand, counting down.
TGAATCGGCTTTTTAGCCGATGCAGGGTCCATGAAGCACGAACGAATGCTAGCGTAGCCATAAACAGACCCCGGATTAAAGCAAGTCTAATTTAGCGAAACTTGTTTAGATTAAACTTATTCCACCGGATGACGCTCAGTTTAACTTAAATAAGGACACAAAAATAAGACTTACGATAACCTCAGAACCACTTATGTCTCGACTAGAACCGAACGCACAACATGTAACGAACAAGATTAATAGGGAATTAGCCGATGTAAGCAAGGAACCGATCATCATGGTAAAATAAGCATAAGAAAGCATAAATGACGATCAAACTCAAGTGAATCTAAGGCCAAATCTATCAATCTTGATCGGGCAGAGAGATCTTATGTAGATAAATAAACAATAAACAACAAATGACATCTTGATAACTTAATGAATCTAACTAAATTGCCATATTTAGCTAGAGCCGATAACTAATCCATGCATGCAAACTATCTCAATCTATAGCCTGTCTACCGGATGGCATTAACTAATAGATTAATCAAGCAAACAAACACGAATCGATAACTAATCCGCGCGTGAAAACTGTCCTAATCTACATCTCGTCCACCGGATGACGGTTAACACAGATTGATCGGGTAAACCAGCGTGAATCATCCTTGACTCACTGTGCTTCCCACATCCACCGGATGACGCCAAAGAAACAGAGCTTAGCAAGGACCCTGGTCCGCCATGCTTCCACGTCCACCAGGTGACGCTAAAAATACATAGTTTAACAGGGGATTGATGATACTTACAAGCAAGCCTGCGTCCACCGGATGACACCCAGCCTGGATGAAGTAACTCGTCGGACTCGACTGACTCTAGGGTTTGTTGGCCGGGGCCGAAAGTTGTGTTGTATTGATGTTGTTGTTTTTTTACAATGGCTGAGGGCTTATATTTATACCCTGAGCGTAGATAGAGTCCTAGTCGAATTACAACTCATCAATACATAAAGAAACTAACAAACTATCGTATATCTAAGGTAACTTGGAGTCCCACCTTCCCTTTCATAACGGACTCCGATCATGATGGCATCTTGGCGGCGCAGACTCTGGATGACATCATCAATACCGACGCTGCACGTCTCCTGTCACCTTGACCTCATAACCGATTCACCGTGCAATCGGCTATTTTCCTTCCTTCCGCTGGACGGAATCTGCCTCCGAGATCGGCTATCTTCCTCTGGTATCGGCTATCGGCTCCCAGCCCAAAATTTGGTGTTAACACATGCCCCCAATTTTGGAATAAACTGGTTTATTCCGAAATTAGCGCTTGAGCTTTCAAATAGTCAAACCGCAGTTTCCCTCTCGGCGCTTCAAACTTTCGCACCAAAACGAAACCCTAAACCGTCGCAACTTTCACCACGGGCTTCAATCCGCCGCCGTCAGCTTCGATTCGCCGCCGTCAAGTCATCCCCGAGCTAATGGCGACTCCTTCCGAGGTCCCTGAGGTATCAATTTCATCGATTCGCCCCCTGATTCGTGAATCCCTCTTCAACCTCACTGGGTACGAGTTTCAAATCCAGGTGCTGAGGAATGATATTCTAATTCCACTGAAGGACATCCCCGATACCTACTACCTAGGTCCGATGGGTGATCCAATCCCCAAAGATTTCATTGTTCAAGAAACCAACCAGTTCCCATTCCGAAGCTCCATGATGGGCGCCTCTTCTTGGGCCAAATCCTTCAGAAACTGGCCAAGCGTACCTGCTGGATGGAGGAACTGGTTTCACCGCGTTGTGGCGAAGAAACGCGCGGACTGGGAGATGCGCCATCTGAGCCAATGTCTTGACCTATCATTATCAGAGATGGCAAGGAATGAGCCACTCCTGATAGCCGCCAGCCACTTTTGGTCCAACTCCCTGAATGCTTTTGTATTCGGAGACGGTCCAAAAACCATTACGCTGGGTGATGTCCATATGCTCACCGGACTTCAGATCACTGGATCATATGACTTCTGGGATCTCTGCTCCAGTGGCAAGAAGGACCCGTACTTCCCGAAGCTGGACACATACAAAGGGTGGAGTGGCTATGTTCAACACCACCAGAAAACCTCCTCTTCCGTCAACGAGAAAGAACACGTCGCATTTTTGACTATGTGGCTTGAGAGGTTCGTGTTCTGTGGCGCCACTGCCGGGCCAGCATACCCTTATCGGGTCTTAGCAGAGAAACTGGCTCAAGGGCACTCCATCCCCCTAGGCAAACTCTTGTTGGGTGTAGCATACAGGCTTATGAACCGGGTGTTTAGTTCCTTGATTATAGGTGAAGAAGTGCAATGCATAACAGGCCCTTGGTGGCTAGTACAGTTATGGCTTAACCTGTATCTGCATAAGCTGGTAAGAACACAACTCCAGGGCCTCAACTTTCCATCCACCGAGTATTCAAAGGAGGAGGACCCAAAAACAGAGGCTGTCAAAGTTTTGGTGAAGCTGCTTCTGCCATAACCATCCCAACTTCAAAGGGCAACATGCTGGAAACTTTATACAGGGGCTTGGGACCAAATGTTACTACCTGGTTCCCCTATGAGGATGAAGATGAATTTCTAGCGCCCTCCAGCTTCAAGTTCAACAACGGATGCTCTGATGATGAGGCTATCAGCATCTTGAATGCAATCATAAAACCCTGTGCCTTGCCAGTAGATTTCAAACACCTTCGGAGCGTGAGCGGCAAGCCAACTAGCTATCCCTCTTATGAATTTTATCACCCAAACATAGCAGCAAGACAGCTAGGTTTCGGCCAATTACCCCCTCGGCTCCCTTTTTTCAATACCTTGAAACCCAGGGAGAACATTACAAAGCACCTTCAGGCTGGCAGAATTCTTTAACTCGTAGCAAACCTGCCCACATTCTCGCCGAAGCCATGGAATCAAATTTGCATCACCCATCAGAGTTTTGATGACTGGTGGCAGCGATGGCACGCTCACTTGTTCTGCCAGACTGTCCACGACAAATGCAGAGCCCTGGATTCGAACTTCCAATCTTCCCGAGCAGTAAGTGTTCTCAGCCGATTCCAGTAAAAACGGCTTTAGTCAAACATGTTACTTAACAGATGTTTCTCGCAGGACCCATCATCCAATCCACCAGAGCGAGTGGAATACTATCCCCCTTGTCCGACAGCGAGGCTAGGTTCTCGAGCACCAACACTGCGACAACTAATGTCAGGCCCTGCTGTGCTGACGCCCTCTTCTGCTTCAAAATGGCCAGCTGCATTTCAGCTCCAAAAGCAAATACCCAAGAAACGCCGTTCGATAAGAAAAGTTCAGGTATCCAGAAGTAGCATCTTCCTTTATTGCAATATGCTTCGACTCTCAAATCGACTTTCTACCAGGTGAAAACCCAACCAATTCAGGATACCTTGGGAGAGAAACAGGCCGAAGAACCACCAGAATCCACCGGCCATGAGGAGCCAGCTACTCAAGAAGAAGGGATCCAGGAAGAAGGAACCAAAACTCGGGTACTACTCGTTGGGCTTATCTTTCCTCGACACAAATGCCCTGATTGACCAAATCTTCTTTTCAAAAATACAGCCGAACAGCCCTTCCGACGAAGTCTGGGTGAACCTCGAAGAAGAGGAGTTGCCCCCTGAGAGGAATCCAGGTAACTCTTATTCGGCTGTTAGCAATTATCCTTGCTTCCATACTGCTTCTTACTTCTGGTTTGCAGAAACCCAACTGCCCGGGGCAATGACAGCCAAGGATCCGCATGCCACAAGAGACACGACTGCCTTAGTTGAACAAGCAACATCGGCATCAACCCTACAATCCTCAGGCCTCATTCAGGTATCTCCGTCTCTACTAGAAAACAATTAATCTATATTGTACCTTTTCTGATGAGAGAATGTATGTATTGTAGGTACCGAAGCCTTCGTCTCCCAGCTACTCATTCGACATAGAAGAATTCTGTCATAGAGACGAACTGGCCTCCTCCTCCGAGAAACTTTCAGAGCCAGATTTCAACAATCGGCTGAGTGCACTTCTATCCCCATCTAGAGGGTGATCTAGTTGCTCTGGCCTCGAATCCCGGACTGATTGATCAAATAATCCAACTCGTCCAGCAGCAACCCAATCTGACAGCCTTGAAATCCCTGCAGAGACTCGATGATCTTAAAGTTATAGCATCAGGGATTATCACTGCTCACGGGAACCTGGCAGAGCTTGAACAGCTGAGGAGCAACAAATCGGTCAACAGACAAGAGGCCACCGGATTAGCCGATCGTGCCAGGCTGCTCAAATCTTCAATCAGCACAGCCAAAACAGAACTGGAGACATTGAAAACAAGATGAGACCAGCTGAGAAAAGAACTGGAAGCAGTTGAGTCGGCTATCAGTGAGCGCGAAATCACCATTTCCACTAGCATGATCGAGCTCTCCCAGAAAAAGAAGGAAATCAGCAGCTTGGTCGTTGCAGGCAGGAAGACATGCCAACGCCTATACCTGTTGCAGTTCACTAAAAACCGAGATCAACAATTGCTGCAGGCTGGCCACGTGCTCCGTGCTGAATTAGTAGAACTGATTCGATCTTTATTAACTTTGTAACATGATGGGTGTACTGCTTGGCATGTTCTTTTCTATTTGCAACTCTGTCTTCGTGCTGTTTCACCTTGAATTTGACAATTTAGCCTGATCTGCCTTTGATTCCATACCTTAATACTGGCTTTGTCCTGTTTCGAATTGACTTTGTTCAGCCTGATACGTTTCTGCATGCGAATCGGCTCTCAGGCTTACATTGTACCTTACAATCGATTACTCAGCCTGATCCGTTCTACATACGAATCGACTTTCGGGCCTGCTTCTTAGCATCGACTTTGTTCTGCTTTCCCTTAGAATTAACCTCTCAGCCAGATTCACTACGAATCGGCTTGTGGGTACTCACAATAGGATCGGCTAAACAGCCTGACCCAAAAAGCCGATCGGTGTGCGACCATTGATGGCGGCGCTTCGTCTCCCTGATTTGGCAACTGTTCCGGATTCAAGAAACGCGGATTAACCATAACCTAAAATCCGCCGTGCCATCTCACTTCCCAAAGAAACCGCCTTGGTGCCCGTGTTGTCTTATAAATAGTTGGTAGACTTGAGCCAATATCACACGCCATCGTATCCGTCTCGCCGACCAACTCTTCCGGCCGCCTCCTTGTATCTACTTCACTTCCGCTCTCTCAATCTTCATTCACGACCATGGCCGGCAATGGAGACTGTGGGAAGCGCCCGGCGCCTGAGCCCGCCGACGGCGATGAGATGGAACGGAGCATCCGCCGCATCTGGGCAAGCATCGCCCGAATCGAGCAGACGTTAGGGTAAGTTCAACCGTCAGCCTACCATCTCCTTGCTGTTTCCGTCTGATTTGTTTTGTTTTCGCAGTCACCAGCCATCTCTCGTCAGCGGCATTGCTGGCTCCTTAGCCGGCCTGAACACCCCTGCCCCCGGTGTCGATCTTCCTCGGGCAGCCACGGCGGATGGTGACGCTGTTCCTGCAACTGGGACGGCTGCCCCGGAAACCCCCGCCGCTGGTGACGCCACCGGGCCCTCTGCTCCTGTAAGGGCTCCAATCAGGCGTATGATGCAAGTCAGCGGATGGGGGGTCCATAGCAGGTATCTTATTCGCCCTTTTCGCCAATCTGCTAAATCGGGCTAAATCTGGGTGCCTGATCTGATGGTTCCTTTCAGCCAACGTCCCCCGCTCCATCTACCTTCTGGCGCACCGATCGGCGCCAGTTCCTCAATGCGTCGCACGGCGCCACAACCGAACCTCCCTCACGCTCCGGCTCGCAAGCACCACCTCCGGAGCAGAATCGAACTCGGAATCATCTTCGAGTTCCCGCGACTCCTACACCGCCGCCGACGGCCGCCACTTCCACCATGAGATGGTGCGGTACCGCAATCTCTACTCCGAGGCTACCAAACAAGCCGGTCGGCTGGATAAGGAGAATGAGGACCAGGCCATCGCGCTCGTTGCCGCCAGCATCGATTTGGCGGAGGCAGTGGGCCAACCTCGCGGAGTCGCAGGCCGCCTGTGGCAGGTAATCTCTCGCTTTGTCCAATGGCGTGCACGGCGCGTTTTCCAGCACTGACCTTCCTTGTTTATGCAGCCCTGACGGCGTAGCTACATGAACTGCGCGTGGCTGCGGTGAGTGTCACCGACGTCCTCCGCGCGCAGGGGCCAAACGCAGGTGGAGCAGCTTACGGACGTGCACCACCGCGTCCGCCAGGTGGTGATGAGTGGCGTCCGTCACGGTGCCGCGGGAGCTCTGGCCGCTGCCCAGATCAACTCCGGCATCGTGTTGGAGAACGTCGAACCGGGGATCCGGGCAGGCCAAGACATGGAGGAGTCCGGCACGCTGATGATCGCTTTCGTTCCTCATGCCGACGGTCTCTCCGTGTCCATCGACGCCGAGGACGTGATCCTGGGATGGCGTCAATAATCCAAACTAGACTGTATTAGGCATTTTGATGTATATGATACTTCTGAACTCGTTATGCCCGAAACAATCCAATCTGCAAGGCTGTATATTTTATTTTTATTTTTTTGCTCTAAAGGCGATGCTTATCGCATCGGCTGTTACACCCCATCGAGGGTATTTCAGTTTTGTGCTAAGGGCGACTCGTCACTACGATGTCGGCCATTTTTGTCCTAAAGGCGACCCGCTTGCACGGCATCGGCTGTTAGAGCCAGATCCACATTAATCGACTATCACCCCCCCAACTGGGATGCTAGGGTAATATTTCTTCAGATGCTTCCCGTTGACGGCTCTGGCGAGTCTCTGTCCTTCTAAATCTTCAAGGATGTAAGCATTACCCGGGGCGCATTCAACCACACGATACGAGCCTTCCCAGTTTGGCGACCATTTACCGAATCGGCTATCTTTTGTACCAATAGGCAGAATGACTTTCCATACTAGCTCTGATTCGGTGAAGCTCTTGCTTCTTACCTTAGTGTTGTAATACTTGGCCACCCGTACCTTGTTCTTTTCAATGTATTCCAAAGCCCTAAGCCGATGACAGTGCAAATCTTCTAAACTATCCATCATAATGTCTTTGTATTCACCGGCTGTAAACTTGTTTTGCAACGTGATACGCCGTGTCTCAGATTGAATCTCCCATGGCAAGACAGCAGCGTGTCCATAGACTAGCTCATAAGGTGAAGCCTTGATCGATCCATGCTGTGCCATGCGATATGCCCATAGCGCCTCGCTCAGATGCAAATACCATTTTCTGGGGTTCTGCTCAATCTTTTTCTTGATGACCTTGATCAAAATTTTATTGGAGGCTTCTGCTTGTTCGTTGGCTTGGGCATAATACGGCGATGAATTATAAATCTTGATGCCCATGTCGTCGGCAAAGGTCATAAACTCCTCTGAAGTGAACATTGTCCCCTGATCGGTTGTGATCGTCTGAGGTATGCCAAACCTGTAAATAATGTGCTCCTTTACTAATTCGATCACGTCAGCTGAAGTGGCGTTCCTCAAAGAAATGGCTTCTACCCACTTGGTGAAGTAATCAGTCGCCACCAGGATCCATTTGTGACCCTTGCTCGATGGTGGGTAGATTTGGCCGATTAGATCGATACCCCATCCTCTAAACGGCCATGGCTTGATTATAGGATTCATAGCACAGGCTGGAGACTTCTGTATATTTCCGAACTTCTGGCATTCTTGACACCCTTTATAATATTTGAAACAATCTTCCAGCATCGTAGGCCAATAGTAACCAGTGCTCCTGATGATCCACTTCATCTTGTGAGCTGATTGATGTGCACCGCAGACTCCATCATGTACTTCGCTCATCAGCTTCACTGATTCCTCTGTCCCCTAGGCATTTGAGCAGCACTCCTTCAACAGTCTTGTAATACAACTGACCATCCAGCAACACGTACTTGGTGGCTTTGTACCTTAGCTTTCTGTTGACTCGTTGTGAAGGATTTGCCAGATATCCTGCTATCTCGCCCCTCCAGTCATCAGCTGATTGCTCGCTATTACAAATCTCCTGCATCTGCCGATAACCTGACGCGTTCTGCGCCAGCCGATTAGCTTCCTGGTTCTGGGCCCTGGGGATGTGACAGAGAGATACCGTCATGAACTTCTTGATGAGAGCCTAGCACTGATCATAGTAGCCTCTGAGTATCTCGTCTTTACACTCGTACAGGCCGAGCAATTGGTTGATGACTAGTTGTGAATCGCCAAATACTTCAACTGCATCGGCTCTTGCTTCATGCAGAAGCTGAAAACCTTTCCACGCGGCTTCATATTCAGCCTGATTGTTTGTGACAATCGGCCCGATCTGGAAAGCATACTCAAAGCGCACACCCCGCGGCGAGATGAGCACTACTCCGGCGCCACCACCTTGCTTGCACGAAGAGCCGTCAAAGAACATAGTCCATGGCGCTATATCCGCTACATTAGCCGATCCTCCGTGATGTTGTGTGATGAAATCGGCTATCGCCTGGCCTTTGACTGCCTTAGCCGATTTCGAACCTCAAGTCAAACTCTGAGAGCGCCAGGATCCATTTGCCGATCCGACCATTTAAAATTGGCATCAAAAGCATGTGCTTGATGACATCCTCCTTGGACACCAGCATACACTCCGAGGCAAGCAGGTAGTGCCTCAACTTGGTGCAAGAATAGAATAGGCACAAGCACAACTTCTCGGTCGGTGTATATCTTGTCTCCGGGTCAAGGAGCCGCCTGCTCAGGTAGAAAACTACTCTCTCCTTCCCTTCAAACTCTTGAAAAAGGGCCGATCCAATAGTATGGCTTTCGGCCGTCACGTACAACTTAAAAGACTTCCCTGTCCGTGGCGGTACTAAGACAGGTGGAGTTTTCATGTATTCTCTGATTTCGTCAAAAGCCTTCTGTTGCACGTCACCCCATTTGAACTCTTGATCATTCTTGAGCTTCAACAATGGCGAGAACGGTAGTACCTTCTCTGATAAGTTGGCGATGAATCTTCTGATAAAGTTAATCTTACCGAGCAAAGATTGCAGTTCCTTCTTGTTGGTTGGAGGTACAAGTTCATCGATCGCCTTCTTGCTCTTGCTGCCGATCTCTATCCCTTTGCGGTGGACCATGAATCCCAGAAATTCGCTAGCCGACACGCCGAACGTACACTTGTTAGGATTCATCTTCAAACCATGTCTCCTTGTGCACTCTAGAGTGGCCCTCAGATCGGCCAGGTAATCTTTATAGCTCTTGGATTTCACCACCACGTCATCTATAAAGATTTCAACGATTTTGCCGACCAACTTGTGAAATATATAATTCATAGCTCTCTGATAGATTGCACCGGCATTCTTCAAACCAAACGTCATGACCACCCATTCAAACAAACCAAGCGCACCAGGGCACCTGAAGGCAGTCTTCGGGATGTCTTCATCAGCCATAAAATTTGATTATAACCAGCATTGTCATCCATGAAGCTAATAACCTGGTGCCTAGCAGCCGAGTCTACCAACATATCGGCTATTGGCATAGGGTAGCCATCCATCGGTGTAGCTCTATTTAAATCCCTGAAGTCAATGCAGACTCGTAATTTACCATTCTTCTTGTACACAGGGACGATGTTCGATATCCATTCGGCATATCGGCAAGCTCGAATGAACTTGGCTTCTAACAGCCTCGTGATTTCGGCTTTAATGTCGGGCAGAGCGTCCTCTCTAAACCGACGTGGAGGCTGCTTGTGTGGCCGAAACCCCGGCTTGATAGATAGCCTATGCTCAACAATAGATTTGTCCAATCCAGGCATCTCATAATATTCCCAGGCGAAGCAATCATTGTACTCCTTCAGTAGTTGAATCAGCTCCTGCCTGAAATCCGGGTCTAGGTTGGCGGCAATAAACATCGGCCTTGGCCTGTCGTCGGGTCCAACATCTACTTCTTCGAGCTTGTCGGCCGACGTGAATCCTTGCCCCAACTTACCCTCTGTGCCGTCGATCGGGTTCTCCATTTAATAAAAAGACTCAGAGCCGATTGCCCTGATCGACTGTTGACCCTCATCGCTGACCTTGATGGAGCCTCCTTCCCAAACCTTGCCGGAGAAATAATCATGATCCCTAGCTTCCCATTATGTGGCATCCGCCGTCGCCACGCTGACCGAGTCATCGGCCGGGACCACTTCGACCTCATCGCCATGCCACTGAATGAGGCACTGATGCATGGTGGATGGCACGCAGCAGTTGGCATGAATCCAGTCGCGTCCGAGCAGCAAGCTGTAGGCACCCTTACTGTCGATCATGAAAAAGGTAGTAAGCAGTGTTTTCTTCCCCACTGTCAGCTCGACGTTGATTGCCCCCCGAGTGTTGGAAGAATTGCCACCGAAATCCTTGAGCATCAGATCGGTTTCTATCAGATCATCGGGACCCTTGCCTAACTTGCGAAATGTGGTGTAGGGCATGAGATTGACAATGGCGCCGCTGTCCACCAGCATCTTCGTCATGGGCATGCCGTCGACATAACCTTTGAGATAGAGGGCCTTCAGATGTCGATTCTTGGCCGGTTTGTCAAAAGTAGCTTGCTGTGCGAGCACTAACTTGGCCACTCCTTCTTCTGATCCCGAATCGTCTGAGTCGGAATTGGTATCGTACTTCTTGGCTCTGAACTCTGCAGGTAGCACAAACACCATCTGTGCATCGGCTACAGCTTCTCCATTAGTTTGTGAAGGCTTTTCGCGCCACACCTGCTTGGCGTGCCCCTCAGCCTGGAGCTCCCTGTTCCTGAGCCGCTGCACCCAGCGCCTTTGGCTTGTAGTTAGGTCTCCCGGGCACCACTGGTTCTCCTGCCAAACTGGCTGTCGGCGTTCAACCACCGCCACATCGAGCCGATCGCGCAAGTCCCTTTTTCCACGCCGATCCCGCGGGCTATGGGGGCTCCCTAGCCTCTGGTGCACGGACCGGCGGTTGACCTGGGACTGCCTATACTCTCGGTACTGATCGCTGCACTCTGGATAGTTGCGCAACGTTGGCAGTCTCAAGCCTTCATTCCAGCAGTGTCGGAAGAACGGGCAATGCCAGTGATCCTCCTCACCTTCCCAGTGGCGAGCCATTTCTTCGTGATAGCGCGCCTCTTCTTCCTCGCGGAGCCACCTGTGGTATTCCTCCTCTTCGCGCTGCAGCTGCCTCTGATGGTCCTTCCCTTTCTGTCGCCGCCACTTATCCAGGAGATGCTGGTGCGTGGGCCTCCTGCTCTTGGTGCCGCTGGACTCTCCCTTCTCCGGCTGCTTCTGGTTCTGCTCTCTCCTTTCCTTGATCAGCGCCAGCTCCTCAGCTGTGATCTGCGCATCGGTATCAACCGAGGAGTTCTTCTTGGCCCGTTCGGAGGTCAACACCTTTACTTTGGTCAGGGGGTTTGCGATCTGGACCATGTTCTGCCCTTCAGGAATGGGAATTTATTGATCTTCATCTTTCCTTTGGGAGGGGCCTCAAATTTCAACAGGCCGCGCCTAATGGCATTCTGAATTGCTGCTTTGAAATTGTGGCAGTTGTTTGTGGAGTGTGA